>CM075853.1:97380066-97710066 GCA_037975125.1 Latrodectus hesperus | reverse complement strand
ACTTGCTCTTTACATTGAATTGATTTCGTAAATATTGATATTTAATTTTTAAATGACTCGAGGTATTTAAAGAATGTTATGAGGAGCTTTCTTGTAAATGTTTTTTTTCTTCCAAGACTCGGTGAAGCAGCAAGAATTGTGCCAACTAGCTTATAGTTTATAGCAGCATTCTAGAGGTGATGGAAAAGGTTTAATACCAGGAGGCTGGTGAAGTGCTAAGTCACTCTTCTTCTTAGCAAAAGATCTCGAGTTCGATCCTAGACATTTTTGAAAAACTGGAGATGGCATTGCAATCTTGCTTTCTGCATATAAGTCTTTCAGGGTAAGTGGTTGGTAGTTTGCGGGGATATGCTTCCATGTGACGCATGAATACTAGTCATTATCAATGAAAAGTCCCCCAGAAGATAACTAGTGTTTAAAGCAAGTATTCGGAATACAACTGGAAGTAAATCATGGCCACTTTTACTGTATACTTAAATGCCATACAACAGTCTTAAATGGTTAAACTGTTCACAACGCAATGTCAATTTTAATAGCTGAAAAAATGAAGGATACAATAAGGTATTTAAGCAACCGTCGCAGAGTGCTCTGAAAATTTCTCTTGAAGTAAATTTTGCGATAAAGATGATTATATAATATACAGCTTTCGGAATGTTTATGTATTGCATATTTCAAAATTTCAATGGAATATTTTAGTTTCTAGATAAATAAAAAATGTTTGAACATACTCCTACCTGCAATTTGAAATTATCACAAATCTTGAACCTGAGAGAATAAAACAAATGTATGATAGATTTAAACTTATAATTCCCAATCTTAAGTTAAGTCAGGAAGGAAATAAAGGCAATACATTAATGTACATCATTAAAGTTGAATAACTGATAAATTAAAATTAAATTTAAACAAGTGACACAATATAGAAAAGAAATTTTATCATGTAATTTCAGAGTAATGAAAGGTAATATATCTCTGTTAAATTTAAGTAATATAACAAAATAATTCAAGCTACTTTTAAGTAATACAAATTTGAACATAGCATAAATATAAATGATATATAGTACATAGAAACACTGTAGTTTTCTAATTTTCAAAAAATAAAAGTTTGTTTAAAGGAATAGGAAGTATTTAATTAATGACTTCCAATCCAAAATATGGGCTATTATTATAACTACGAAAAGGCTCCAATGTATGTTCTCATTATAACTGGAACGAAAATGCATATTAACAACACTTAAAAGTAATATGATTATCTTCAATTTTTGACACTGCATCATTAATTTCGATTTGAATTACATTTGTGTTGAATCTTTTAAAAGTATCCATTAAAATTATGCTGAATTAAAATAAATTATAAAGTTATCTTAATGTATGAAGTGCTTTAAGAAACATTTTTAACTAAGACTCTTAAGTATTTTTATTCAGATATTTAAAATACAGAAAATTGAACATCTGTAACTTCGCATTAACAATTTTCATCAGTTTTTAAGAAATATAGAAATAACGTGTTTTATCCCTTTTATAAATACATATACAAGGATGTTGTATATGTATTTACAAAAATACTAATGCTACTCATTATATGTAAAACAATGACTGTAGAGTACTAAACTAGACAAATTTACTAATATATAAATGCAGTATCTTTTTACCATTTGAGACATTTGTGTGAGAAAATGCAATTTTTTTATCTAAATAAATTATAGAAACAGTAAATTCGATAATCAAATATGTGGATTAAAATTAAGTGTAGTTTAAGATATGACTATTCATTGAAACAATAATATTTTCATCTCAATATTTATATTTCTTTTTACACACATAAATAATGTTTATTAATTTTGAATTTTTATAATATCTAAAAGAAGTAATAATTTTGAAACTATTAAAATTGATTAATGTCTTTATTTTTACTACAGGCAATCTGTTACGTAAGTCGAAAAATATTTTTAATTCGTATAATATCCAAATTTGGAATATTTATGCTGTATAATTTAATAAACAAGCAAGTTATATAAAACTTAGTTATGAAATTATTACATTCATTTATCATTAATTTTAGAATTAAATTTTTTATACTTTTAATTTTATTTAAATTTACTTAAATGCTTATTTATGTGTTCCCCAATATAAAGTAATAATAAGTCAAACTGAATGTAAGTTTCAAGTACAATACGAATCACCTTCGAAAAAGAGAAGATTATGTAAGTTTGGTACAACACACATAGTAATAAATATACATGAATGAGAAAATGGATGGTGAGAGTGTCAGAAAATTACATAAGGAGAAACTGATGTTAATTTTACATGAACAACAGAGGGAATGAGTACCACTAATTGCTACACATGGATATGATTCACAAATTTTGAAAAGTCTTCCTAAATAGTAAATGATATTTTTTTGTAAGTGTCAAAAATAGATTTATAGGAATGTTGAGATATAAAGTAAAAGTTGAGATATAAAGTAAATTGCTATACTAATCACTCTTAAGATTCATTTTTTTAGGAAAAAATCAGTTAAAAATGGCAGATGATAAACTATCATTCTGGTCTGAATTTAACAATTTTTACCTTCAATTCCTGTTTTGGGTTGGAATATTTATAAAACTTATTGCTTATAAACATCAGTCTTAAGATGTAAAATTTTATGGATACGTAAAGAAAAACTATCATAAAATTATATACAAAGCAAAAGAATTAGTTATTCAATGAAGAAAATGTTTCAATTTTGGTAGTTTTTTCAGATAAAATTTGGCCATTAATTAGAAAAATCAATTTAATCAAATTAACTAAAACAAAAGATATAAGAGTTGTTGCATTGAAGTTTCTAGAATGTGAATTCGCAGATTTTATTTGAGTGATAAAAGTGAAAATTATTTGGAAGTTAAAATTGTTGAGACTATTGCTGTAGGCAAATAGTGTTTCTTGTAGATTCTCAGAGCTTAAAAAATGACAATAGAATGGGAATTAATTGTTTTAAAATTTATATTTAATCTAAAGGAAATTTCAGCATGGATTGTGTTTTGATAATACAAAGAAATTAAACTAAATATTTTTTATAATTTTATCTTTATATTTGCTCGTTTTTAGAATATTATGATGAAAATTGAAGCTATTGTGAATTAATAATTTTCTGTTTAATTATCTCTTTATCTTATTAATATGTTTCTTTATTTAATTATCTATATAATATAATATAAATTAATAATGTATGAATTAATCTGTTTGGATGAGGTATCGAAATCTTTTATAGGGAACGTGGAAAAGGGAGATATTCAAAATAGAGGATATGAACCACAATTTTAGAAAATTTACAATAAATATAATTAATATAGATTTACAATAAATATATTCTAATTATAAAGTTAAGACGACGTTATTGCCACAATCATAAAGTACTTTAAAATAAAAAAAAATTTGTTAAATTTTAACAAAGAATTTTATAATTATTGAAGTATCTTATCTAAAAAATATAGAACATTGTATAAAGATAACACACTTTTGTAAAAACACACTGTGTACAAAGTGTTTAGTTCTAATATTAAATTATATGAATATTGAAAAACGTAAATGATTAAATAGCTAAAATGAATTAATTGAATAACTAATACTAATAATGTAAATGATTGTTATTTTTTTGATATTTTTAACATATTACTGTTTAAATGAGGAAATATAATCTCACAATATTTAAATATTTTTCATCCAAACGTTTTAAAAATAATTTATGTGAATGAGGTTGCTCAAATTATCAACCATAATTTGGATCAATAGATATGCAGTATGAATAAAATGTGCACCAAAACACAGTTCAACTAAAAATTTTAAAACTATCAATTTTTTGTTATATAATCGTAAGTATTCTGTAATCTGAGTTGTTTTGAAATATTTCTATGAGTTGCTTATAGAAATATCTATTAGAGAATATTTTTCAACGCCAGAAAAAGAAAAAACTATTAATGGATTTAGAACATTTAATATCTAAAAGATCAAGTCATAAATTTTTTTCATCCCTAAGACTATAAATCTCTTTTTTAATAAATTAAATATAAATTATCATTGGTTTTAGTTGTAATAGGTAATATGGGGATTTGTGTTTTAGTATTTAAAAAATTTTTCCTTTTTTAAATAACCCTTTTCTAAGAATGTGATTGAAATATAAAAAATTTGCTTACGTGTTGTTGAAACTATACTTTCATTGTTATCTTTTAGATTTATCGTTTAAGATGTAAAAAAATTCTGTCAAACATAAATTTATTACATGGAAAAAATCGGGCTTATAAGTCTTTTATGTACCAAAAATAAAAATAAATGCTTTCTATCAATATTTAAGAAGTTAAATACTATAATAAATAAGAAAAAAAAACACAAAAAAATCAGAATCGAATTATAATTTTCTCTTATATTCTTATGATACAGAAATTAATAAAAGTAAATAATCTGAAAGTAAAATACGTTTAATTAACATTCCCAGGAACAAAGCGAATAGCATAAAAACAATTAGGAAGATTAAACAGAGAATATATCGTTCATTTAGAAAAGATTACCAAATAATCCAAAGGATTTTCCTTGATTTTTTTTCATGTGCAAGAGATTTTATGTAAATGAGATAAAAGTCTTAGTTTTAAAAATGAATATCTACTTTTTATGAAAAGAAAATATTTCTACCTCACTTGTAAATTAACCTTCTATAATAAGTTTTTATAGATGTCTAGTGATTTCTAGTTTGAAATTATCATCATTAAGTTCAAGATTTTAAATTTTCAGTCACTAGATTTCTTCAATAAAATTTCAATTTTTTTAGTTCATGGGTTTAGTTTATGGTATTATGATTGTAAGAAAACGATGACAAAAAAATGGAGATATTGTCAAATATAATGACAGTTAGGGGTTTTTCAAACTCGTCTTTGTAAAAAGAAATAAAGACCTTTTCTTTGAATACTAAATAAACATTTATTTTCATTGCTTAATATCATACAAAGCAAGTTTTATTTACAAATTTTTACTTCTCAAGATATAATGTATACCTTGAAGAGTAAATATATTTACCTTTTATAATATATATATTTATATTACATAGATTAAAAAAATTTCCTTTCTGCTTGAGACATTTACCATTTTAGTGTGATCTTTACATTTTCTTATGGTTTTTTTTTAATCTTCAATAGCAATTTTCTTTACACTGTTGTTGGTTGGAAAAAATTATACCCGTGTTATATAAGTACCAAAACGCAAACGAACTTTAATCTCAATTTTTCTGTCAATTTTACGGACATGAGGAACTTAACACAAAGTGTTATTATATTTCCATATTTTTTTAACTACTACTAGGAAAATAGAAGGAATTAACAGTTTTATGAGTAACACAAGAAATTACTGCAAAAAATCGTCGTGTTTGTGATTACAGTTTTTATTCATTATTATAAAATTGTCACTTTTGGCTTTTTTCCGATTGATAAATAAATCATGCCTTTCTTTATATCTATAACTAATATGTGCAAACATTAAATTATATGTTTGGATCTTATAATTTATTTTGTTTTTTTTACTTTTGAAAAAAAATCCTCTTTAGTATAGAATCAATATAGTACCTTTTATAAATCTTTTGGTAATCATGCATTATGCAAATTGAAACTGTTTAAATTGAATGGAGTAGAGTGATTTTTGTCTTTACAGTTGAATTACAAAAGTAAAAGAGACAATAAAAAAACAGTAAATTAAGATGAATTAAAACTAATAAATAACAATTGTTATCCAATGAAATCAATTATAAAACGGAGTAATGGTTTGGAATAAAGGAACACAGTCAGAGATAAACCAAGTAAAATACTAGTGCAAAATTTACTAATATTTATAATTAATGAAACGAAAAGATGTTGGCTATATGAGTATCACAATAATTGATTTGTATGATATTATTTTTATGCTAGAAATTAAGATCTTTAGCTGGCCGAGGAACTGAAAATAGTTAAAAAAATGTGTAGCCATAAAAATTCCATTATATTGAAAGTCAAATTTTAAATAATGTTAGAGAACCTTTATACTATGGTACTTTGATAAGTTTTAGTTAATTTGGTAAGTTTTAGTAGTTTTATATTGTTACTTTGTTAAATTTTAGTATTAAAAGTGGAAAAACAGGGTGGTTTCTAGCGCTTTGATTTCACGAAAAAGAAAATGTAGTTTTTAGTCCAAGAGATTATTTTAAGATGATATGATTTCCTTTTAGGTTTAGATTCTAATTTTTATTTCAAAAATGAGTGCTGATAATAAGCTGCAGATGAAGTGAAGCATTGTGATTGTAAGATCAATTAGAAGCTATTTCTAACTCATTGATTTTAATAATTATTAAACAATGGAATTGATTTCCAGAGATTGCAGCATAAAAAGGAATATTGCGTGTGCACATTTATTGCTGAAAACAGTCTCATTTCAAATGCAATGGATTTTATTTTGGAAAGAATTATAAGCAGGAATGTTTTTGAAAAGCAAAATATAGTTTTGTCAAGTTGAATAAAATGCTTGTATTTATCAATAAATTAATATATTTCCTGTTATAAACGATAGCAATGAAATGTACAATTCTCAAATTATGAAAATATGTGTAAATTGTATTGGCTTTGTGAAATAATTAAATATTTTACAGTATATTTAAAAAATATTTTATAAACACATGATAAACAAAGTCAAAATTCATTATTTCATATTAACGTTTTTTTTTAAAAAAATCGATATTATAATTAATAAAACAGGACAAAATATTTCTAAATGCAGTCATATAGGAACCTGGAAAACAATATAGTACAAAATATATAGCACTAAATCTATCATTAAACACTATCATTATTGTATTCAAAAATTTATTCTTTGAAGAAATAGTTTTACTAAAGCACTTTACTATAACACGAAATGTTTAATCATATTATTTTGAGCTCCTAAATTAAAATTTTTTTAACTCATATTATATATTATATTAAGAATAATTTTAAATTACATACAATAGAGTTTTCCAGTCATTGCTTAAAAAAAGGAAAGTTATAGGCTTTTTAACTGTTTTAATTTCGAAATCGTAAATTGAGAATTGATATCTTTAATTCTACCTATCATTGATTTTCATTTAAGGTCATTTGCCAAATGTTGCACAGACGGCATTAGGATAGGGAAGAGAAGAAAAGTAAGGCTACTTGACACCTTCGAAGCGGAAAGAATAAAATAAATAAAAAACATTTTTTTTTGATTTTTGCAGGCAATTTTTGTCAGTTTTTTCGAAGCTAAAGGGGTAAAAATAATTATTAATTTTTTTAAAGGACTAACAATTTACATGATATTTTCCTTTATTTTATTCAACTATTATAGTTTCCCATCACAGATTCAATTCCTTTCATTTATTGAAAATTTTTCATTTCGTAAAACTAAACATTTTTCTTCCTTTATTGTCTGATAAAGCAAAGATTGCTATTTAAGAAACATTACTTTGGTTAAATTTTAACTGCTTTAGTATAAAACAAATTAAAGACGAGAATGAAGTCTGTAATTAAATAAAATATCTTAAATGATAATATTTCTTCATTGAAAGTTTAAAAAATGAAATGCAAAAAAAAGTAAAATTATTAATCGGATTGATCTATAAAGTAAGTTGTTTTTTTCACTTCAGATTTCTTATTGTTTTCGCTTTGCTATATATTTATTAATTTCATTTGGAATGATTGTTTTATTTTCCAAAATGCTGGGGGACACCTGGATATGTTTTTAAAATTGAGAATGTTAAAAAAAAAAAACAAACCATTTTACTACTTTTTCAATAAAAGTACAAATAAGTCATTAAAAAGACAAAAAAATCATATTTTAAAATCTATGTATATAAATTCAGTATATTTTCATGCATTATTTTTTCCTATACAAGTAATTTATTTCAAAACTGGCATTTTAAATTCTTTTGATTACTTTTTATGGTGCTCTTAAAATAGTTTAAACTTCGTTATAAGCATTTTTACAGTGTTATTATAACACGTCCCTAGCAGTTTTTCTTTAGGATAACTATTCATTGAATGAGATTCATATTTAATTATTGTTATTGAAAAAAATTTAGGAAACTAGCTTTTTCAAGGACAAAATTGAAACCTAACATATGTCTTCTGTAGTATATATGATTAAAATCAAACCTAGACCTCAATGACTGAAGCCTTACCACATGTTACAATTTTGTCAAATGATACTTCGTAAATCCCACTGATATTTTTTTTACCATAAATATGCTGTCAAATTTTGCACACTTTAATTTTTTCCAAAATGTGATGGAAAAGTATAATATTTTATTTATATTATCACAGCAACACATATATAAGAACTTTTTTCATAGTTTATATGGTTCTAAATCACATCAATGTATGACATATATTTTTGCAGATATGTACGACGGGATGATATGTAAGCATTTATCACTTTTATTACCACGAAGATGTTATTTCTTAAGCTTAATAATAATTTTACTGATATGATACCAACCATTTATATGTTATTTTTAGATGTTAAAAATGTCATTAATGTCAATATTATATTTAAAAATTAATCTTATGTTAATTTATTTTAAATAAATTTGCTTTGAGAAAAAATGGATTTTTCTCGTAAGTCCTACTTACTTTAGATTAAATTTTCTTCAATTTCTATTTTGTATTTTAATAAATAGCGAAATTTATGTATTTATTAATATGCACGTTATAGAATCTGTCAATGGAATAAATCGTGTGATTCTTAACTTTGAATGTATTTACTTTACCCCTTACATAGACTAATAAAACTATGACTGCATTCATTTGTATCAAGCACGAAATTTTCAAGAATTTAGCATATAAATCACTTTAATTCATTTCTTTGATTTTTCTCTTTTAATTCCATCCAGAATATCTGAAAATTATGTCTGAGTAAGTAGAAATGAGGTAATATCCCTTTTGCAGGCGTTCTTTTCATGTCCGAGGTCATTTTATAGGCCTTAAGAATCCGTGCAACCTAGAAAATTCTGGAGAATATCTAAATACATTCGCATTTTTCATCCTGGTTTCACCTCATTTATTACACATTAAGTCTACATATGTTATCAAATCGGCTCAATTCCGAAATAAAATTTGATAATGTCCTTTTATTAAGATGACTCGGCCTGTTTTAACATTCAAAGCTTGTGTAAAAAATTCAATATTAATGAATCTCTTTTAACAGGAGAGATATCCATCTAATGGTGAGATTTAATCACAGTTTTGTGAATAATGTACTTTATATAGGATTTCAAATAATTATTCTCTCCTAGTATATAAAAATGTTTAGGTCTACTCTATTTAAACCCTCCTAAATAGTCAACTAAATAATAATGTATTTAAAATATAATATTTTCGATCGAATATTTAAATAAAAATAATTTAAATACAGTAAGTCATTGTAGTAGTAATTAATAAGATAGTTGCAGCATATTTAGTACAGACTCTGAGTATATATAAAAATTAAAAAGTGTCGATTTAAATGTCGTTACAGTATTAGTAATTATGTTTCATTGCAAATATGTAAATATGTAATTATCAGAAAAAATTCCTCTCAGTAAACATTTTTTAATTTTTCTCTTAAATGATTTCAATATTTTGGTTCGGTATTTATTAAAACTTTTTTGCGGTGCATTTTGAAATGTTAATCTGAAATTTAATATATCTTAGCATAGTTTTTAATTCAAAGAGTAATGTAATTCTAATTGTTCTCATTCTAACATAGTAACATACATTTAACAAATAAGTATTGGTTTTTGCTGTTTTTTTGCTCGCTGTTATGATACCTCACAATTCATTTAAAAAGAAATTATAGTTATAATTATTCAAGAAGGAACTTTTAATAATCTAAAGGAAAACTTACTCAACATTTATTGTTTTATTTTATATTGGAAATTTACTTAAAAAAAGATAACTAGTGAATTATTCTTCACAATTTATATTCAAAATCTCAAAAAGAATGAGAAGTTTTAGCCATTTCATTTGAATAGTTATTTATTAGATTATGATATAAAATATAAAAAAGAAAAATATAAAAATCTTTCTGAGTGCTAAGAACTACTAAATCTATTTATCAGAGTGTTATGAAGTACTTATTAATGATGTCTATTATGAAAACATAAAATCAAATTAGGTTGAAATTTATAATGAATTATGATAGAAACAGTCTTTTATATGTTAATTATGGTCACATATCATAAATATGCTATTTTAAAAAATATTTTGGGAAAATTTATTTATCTTTGAAAATTGGAGTATCAAATATTTTGAACTCAATTTTATTAACATCAAGAACAATTTTTTAAAAAATGATTTTGTTTGACGAAAATTCATGATAAAATATAACTTTTATTCGGGAGCTCTTTTTTACATGCAAATGGAATTAAAGATATATTTATTTAATGTCAATATTTACTTTACCATACAATTTCTTGCAGTAAAAGTTTATTACAAAAATCACTTAGTTCTTAAATCAACATTATAACGGATAAGTATATCAATTCTTATAGAATAATATTTTAATGATGTTCCTACTTTGCATATTCTTTCCAAATTTTTATCATTTTAGGATATGTAAAATATAACTCCTTCTAATTAAAATTTGATTTTAACTATGGATAATACATAATAAAAATAATAGCTTACTTATTACTTTGAATAAATCCTGGTAAATTCTTGATAAAAATTTTAAATCATTTCTTTATTTTATTTTAAGAATGTTTATTTACAAAAATAAAGGAAACAAATATATATGTCTGTAATAAGTGAGAGATTGCTTTTAACTATATACAAAAATAGAGTACGTTGTGGTTTGGTTGAGAAAACAGTTTTACTGCAACTTAAAGGTATTGAGTTCTACAGTGACCCAATCGAAAAATCATCGTGATCTCTGATGATTGCAATAGACGGAGCAATAAAAACAGACCATGGTTGCAATAGCCTTCAAGTGAAATGATTGTTTTTGAAGATGACGGTTAGGAAGCAGCGGCAATTAGACAGCCTACAACGCTACTTTACATTATTAATCACGAGAAGCTTCAGGACCACGTCCACAATTGCCCTCAACACACTGGCAGGCCTGCCACCACTTCATCTTACTTGCATCCAGCTAGCGCACAAAACTAGGGTACTGCAACTACAGGAAACTACTGTGCTGGGAGACCAAACCCTCAGTGCGTCTGACTATGAATATCCTGTGCATAAAGACTGTGTCCATCCATCGTTAAGACTTAAGGGGATACACATCCACAATCTGCCCTCCAAACCCTCCTCGCCAGCGAAAGGTCAAATCCAATTGATCACACCTTACAATATCTATACGGATGGATCACATATTGACGGTAAAACAGGTGCAGTTCTAATAATTTATCATAAAGGCAAACAACTTCAAGAATACAAAATTAAGCTGAGGAATAAGAACTCAGTCTTTCAAGCAGAGGCCATAGCCATTTTTGAAGCTATCAACATCATTGATGCACAAGGCCTCAGATCTGTAACCATTTGGTCTGATAGCTCATCAACTTTGCATGCGTTACTTAACCCACTTCACACATCACCAATAATACATGCCGTACAGGAAAAACTAGCAGCTGCAACTTCGCACATCAATCTAAGCTGGATTAAAGCGCATCAAGATGATGTTGGAAATGAGTGCGCAGACATCGCTGCAAAGGAAGCCACAAAAATTGATGAATCCAAAGCATTAGTGATTCCTTACCCAATATCTTCACTTATCAAACAACTGAAGCACTTCACACTTCAAAAATGGCAGTCTCTGTGGGACAATGCAATAACAGGTCGAATAACCAAACATCTACTCTCAGAAGTCTCTAGCAAGCTAACGTATGATAATCCATACCTCAACCAGCTGCTAACATTTCACGGTCCATTTCCAGGGTACTTCCAAAGATTCGGAAAGGCAGTTTCATCCACCTGTATCTGTGGAGCCCAAGGAGATCCTTTCCACTATGTCCTAGAGTGCCCAGAGACTGAGAATTACCACCTAAAGAAGAACTCCCAACAGATCAACATAGAGTTCCTGAGATTTTGCTTGAAAGATCGTCACCGCAGATTACTCCTCACAAAGCTAATGATTCATATCAACAAACGAGGATTAGAACTTTGTCAGGATTTAGGTCACGATTCCACAGACGATATAGAAGATTCCACAGACGAATCAGAAAACTATTCTTAGTTAAGTTTCTTCCACAATTAATAATTGTGTATAAATTTTTATATGAACTAAATGAAATTTATGAACTGTATGTTCCGAATTGTTTGGACTTTTCGAACATTATGAGCCCGCTTTAGAACCTTAAAAACTTTTTGAATCCTATTCCCTTTTAGTACCTTAGAAATTTTTTAAATAATTTATTTGGAATTATTTAAAAATTATTAAAAAATGCTTTTAAATGCTAAGGTGCTTATTAAACTTGTATAAACTGCCTGCCTATATATAATTAAAAATAAACCTTGTATAAACTGCCTGTATATAGTTATCAACTTTCATATCATGCCATTTTTTTTCCTTTTCATAATTAAGTGTTCATACTATTTATAATCTTGCTTTCAATGTATATAATGTTTTTATTGCCATAATTACCCTAGAAATTGTTAACTGTCTTTTCATTGATTGAAAATTGTTTCTCCATTGTTTGTTGTATATGTCATGTTATATTTTATTTTTAACTCAGAGAAAATATTTAATGCTATTGCCTGATGTTCAGCAGGGCTTAAAGCCCCTTAAAATGCTTAGTAACTTCTTGCTACCAATTTGTAAGCACAATTTCTTTGCCTTGTTAAATGCCACGATGGTGGCGCCCTCACGGACCTCGTAGAGGTGTGGAGCATACTAGGTGTTGGGGAGACGGCACCCGTTAACCTAAAGGTACAGTCCGGGGTCTCCCCACACAATTATATATGTATGTATGTATGTCTGTCCCCTTTTTCTATATTATGAGTATTTACCCATTTTCAAGATTACGATAAGACAACCACTAGGTACCTCTCTACACAAGACACCATCGATTTTGTCCCTGCTGCTAAAAAGAGGGAGCTAGTCACGTTGTAGCCTATAGTGTGAAAATTTGAAATATATATGCATAAGTATAATTAGATAGATTGGGAAATAATATATCTCAAATTACTATGATAGTTGTACATTAAAATATTACAAAGTAACTCAAAATTGTATCTAGTCAACTGAAACATAAAGTTATATGGTACTCTTCTCTCTAATAACTTATTACGTTGAAAAGTTATAAAAACAATAAGATTTGCTTTAAGTTAAAAATGTTTTGGAAATGATCTTTATTCTCTTACTGAAACCTTAGGAGTTTATTTTATGAGACTGTTGATGATAACATTGTAAATATTAATCTCCAAACTGTTTATATTCGAGCAAAAAACTAATATACAATAATCTATGTGAGAACAGTGTTTTACATTTTATGAATTGTTGTTGTATCATTATAAAAATGTATCTTCAGTTGTGATGCTTATTATTATTTTTAATTAAGCGTTGAATGCACTTGAATATAACTTTAGCACTTGCGAATGGATAATATTAATGATGTATAGTGCAAGATTTCGCAAATAATTTAAATGTGCGCTTCATATATTACTATGCAGTATATTATATATATATATATATATATATATATATATATATATATATATATATATATATATATATATATATATATCCCATTTTTTAGAAGGATATTATTTATTTTTTATTTCCCCTGAAAGTTTTAGTGTTATTATTTCTTATAGTTTGACAGCTTAAATCTTATCATATAATTATTGATCTTAATGATGCAAAATTTGTAAAATCCCATGAAATTAAATAGATTGCTGTTTCAAAATAACTTTGTTTAAAGTTACTCAGATTATTTTACTACAAAGATAAAATTGATTCTTTAATTAATTAACTATAACGAGAACTTGATTTTTACACAATTTTCATTACATATTTAACTTTAGTAGAATTTCTTACACAGCAAAATTTTATACCAAATTGTAAAATAAAATCAAATTTTATTGATTTTTCTTCAGCATGCAACTAATCAATTTTTTTCTCTCTTTATATTAGCATTAAAACTTGAACCACACAATTTTTAAGTATTGTACAAAATTTGAAGTACAAGATTTCTCACATTTTAGGAAATAATTCAACTGACAAAACTTCAAAGAGCTAGTAGTGAAATAATCAGATGACTTCATATATTTCTAGAAGCTAACACAAACTGTGAAAGTGATTAGATTTATTATCAAGCGTTAAAAATAAAATAAAATCTATAGTTTATTAATAAAATTTTTTCAATTGCATTTTTTTTACAAAATACGTAAATTTAAAATCTTTAGTAAAAATAAAAAGTATAAAAATTTTGGTTCATTTTTTTAAATTTTTGTCATGTGGTAACTAAAACAAAATGCTTTTTACACAAACAAATTTTATCCTTATAATAAACCGCTTAAATTAAATAGTTGTCATGGAGTTTTATGCAAAAATATTTTGTGTATGATAAATAATTTCTTCGTAGATATTATAATACTAATAATTAAATTAATGCATATATTAGATTAAGAGATACACATATGTTTGCAAAAACAGAACATTTGAACACGATAAAAAATATCATTTTTTGTGTTATTCAGTTGAGGTAGTAAAAAATTTTTGGATAATTTAAAATTTTCCTTTGTATAAGTTAACTAAATATGTTAATTCATATGCATATATCTCCTATTCATTTTTATGTAATAAATTATCTAAAGTTGGGAGTTTTATTTACAATTATATCCAACAAACTATAAATCATAAGATTAGCAAATGTGTCATTTTCATACTGGAAAATGATACATCTCGAACTTAGAAACAGTCTAAAAGGATCTTTTCATAATTCTGCAATTTATATTCAACTTTACGAAAACACGTTAAAACTGAAGATGTGAATTATGCTTTCTTTCAGGCGTATCATTTCAGAACTGTGAATCATACTTTAAGTGCCATTTCATTTAAAATGTTAGTTTCTGGAAGAAAATGCAAAGATCTAAGAATGTAATATTTCTTAATTTATTTCGTACAATTCATGAAATATAATTCTTGAATTAAAATAAATTTAAGGTAAAATTCATTCAATTTAAAATAGCTTTTTATGGATTTATAACTATTTTTTGATAGTACAAATGATTTGCATCTTTTCTGGTTACAATTTTTTTTTCTTGATTCGGTTTTTTCCGCAATTAAAAAGTTACCTTTATCTAGGTATTTTTTATCCTAATAAATAAAAAACGTGCATTTGGATGTATAACTTTAAAGTTAAAGTTATTTTCTGTTTTGAAATTTCTTTTTTAAAAGTTAGTTTAGAAGTTACTGTTAAAATTTTTATAATGTTAACAAAACATATCGTTAATAGAGAAAAAGTTATTTTTTTCAAGTAGAATTGGAGTTTGCAGCAACATTATTTCGAAATAGATAATTTATTTTTTCTCGTTTCATTTGATTTAATTACTGAGGAATACATTTGTTTTTTACCCCTTTTTTCAGAATTACATATAGAACTTCAAGTTCCATGTAATATATTTTTTCTGATTCTTTGAAATACAAAGAACATGTAATGAAATGCTAGCTTATTGTATAAAACTTCAGAACAATATTTTGTCATTTTTGTGACGTGTTAAATAACTTTCTGAAGAAACAATTAAATTTAATGTTATTTATTTAATATTTTAATATAAAAACAGTAACTATTAAACATTTTAATGATATCTATATATTTCAGGGAAGGATAATGTAAAAAAATACACATAAGACTAGAAATTTTTTGGCTTACAGAAGAATCGAAGTACTAAGAAAAGTTTCTAAGTGGTACTTTAATAATGAAGTGTTTAAAATTATCGCTGAGAAAAACTTAATTAAATGCTTGCATTAAACTATTAGAAAACTATGATAAAGATTTAAAATACAATAATTTTCTAAAATTTGAAATCCATAATACCAAATATTTGAATAATTTTGGTTAAAATGCTAACTACTAAAATGACATTTAGAGCTGAACTTAAAGAAAGTAAGAAAACAATCAATTGTGTTGAAAAGCTTGTCAGGAATATAATACGTTTATAATGGAGAAATACTTAATTTGACTTAAAATATGCTTATAAATTCTATAATCATGCATTGCTTTGTCAAGCTCAGAACTTGAAGTAAAATTCAACTGATGAACTTAAACTTTCCAAATCAAGAACAAAAATTAAGTGTTGTTGGCATTAGAACAATGATAATTAATACCATGATACTGTTCATTACAATGGGGAACACTGAAATAAGAAAAATTATCTAGTTAAGAGGATAAGTCATTGTAATTTCAAGTAACTTATGCAGCAAAATATTATGTCTTATTCTATAATCGAAAATTAAAATTCTGCAATGGAGTTTTCAGAAATTATTAAATTTAAGAAATAAATACAATATCTTCCTCAAACTGGAATTCATACTTTATCCACTTCACTCATTAATTCTTCAAAAGAGTAGAACTAGTCTCACCAAGTAATGTGGAAGAAGATATCATAATTAATATTATTGTTGAAATTATTAATTTGAGATATTTTCAGCTAGAATGGTTACACAACATTATTGGTTGCTCACAGAAAATCAAGACAGTAGTTGAAACTCCAAAGTTTTCTCGAATCTGCTTAAATTTTATTTAATTTTAGAACAAATATGGTTATTTTTGAATACAGTTAGGAAACTAATAAAGAAAGTAGTCAACAATTTTTGACAAGAGTGTAAGAATTTGATAATTTCATTTCAGTTATTCAACAAGTCAGATCGTAAGATTATACAAAATATCAAACGCTTCAAATTATATAGAAATATCTTAGATTATTGTTTAATTTGGATGATATTTCTTTGTATTAGACATAATTTTATCATTATATGTATAAAATAAAATGGAGAGTTTTAAATTGAAAACAGGAAGTATTATACTGCAATTTTTCAGAAGGAGATACTACATACTTCAGAGAAAAATAATAATTATTAAATACTTAAAATGAGGTTTTCAAAGTAAACTTTTTGAAAATGGTAAGGATAAAATTCGAAGAGAAAATTCTTGAAAATATACCAGTTTTCAAGTCGGAGTTTAACTGCAATATCATTCAGATGTGGACTGGTTATTTACATTACATTTTGAATGCTCCCTTATTTAAACTGAGTCAGGTGAAAAAGCAATGTGAGGTAAGCACTTGTCCAGCAATAAATGTGAGTCTTCATGATAATTGATTGATTCATGGAATTCATGATTGACTTCATGAAAATCATGATTGAAAAGATAGAGAACAACTACTAGCCATCAATCAGACTAATTTTAAATTTTAATATTTGTAAGCTTTTTATGTAATTTTGATTGTTGCTGCTCGGTTTTTACCTATTGTTATTCCTCTTTGTGTGTTTGTGTACAATGTTTATTTTTTCTCCCTAGAAAATGATGTCCAACTTATTGCTACAGCTAAAAATAAAATGAAATTTCCAGAAAAAAAATACTGTTTTACAAAACACTCTAGCTAGAATGTTTAATAGGAACCATCAGAAATTTAGACTCCCATTACCTCTTATCCAGATTTACTCTTAAATTATGAAAATGCAAAAAATAGTAAGAAATATATTTATGAGAAATATTCATGAGAAATATATTTTTACATAATTAAAAAGCTTTGTCAAATATAAAAATAATATAGAATATGAAAAAATAGGAGGAAATTGCTACAGTCAGGGTTGGTTGCAGTAATTCAGATTTAATGACCAAAAACTCTCCTGGGAATCATCATTGTGTCATAATTATTCATGTTCAAGTTCATTTTATTCACAAATGCTACATCATTTACTTTCTCATCGTAATCGTATTTAATAATAACTGAATGCCAAAATTATGATTAAACTAATAAATAATGTATTAGCATCAAGTATAAAAACTGCATTTATTGAATCTACATATTTTCTTAGCAAGAGAATTCAATAAGTTCATTGAGTACTACTAAAACGCTGAAATACATGAATAATTCAACAACTAATCCTATTAATAATACAAAATTTGTAATTGAGAACGAATATAATCAGAGAAAACATTCTTCATATATATTTTCTTTAGATAAGAAAATTGTCGGAAAAATAGACAAAATATGGATTTCAAACTTCTTAATTAATTAATGAAATAAGTTGTTGGGAAAATTATGCTGACACATCGCTGCATTTGGATGTTTATATTTCAACAGTTATTATGAACAATTACAAAAATATTGATTCTAGATATTTAACAGATAGCTAAAACACATTTGAATTGTTTTAGATGAGACCTGTCTTCCACTAACAAGCAATCAGATAAATTTTACAAAATATTTTTTTGAATTTGTTTTGAAACTGCAAGAATCTACGCAGATAAAAATCTAGGGAAGGGATGTTTATAGAGCTTAAAATATCTCCTTATTAATTTTTAAATAGTAGATGCCCAAAACAATGGATTCCTAATGATGACATTAACATTTATTATCAAAATTATCAGTTTAAAAGCCTAATGATGAACATTTTTACAAAAAATGTTATAATCAAAAACCAAACATATCTGGATAAATAACTTGCTAGAACATTGAAATGAAAATTTAGAGATAAAGCATTTAAATGTTTGTAATATTTAAGGTAAGAAATTCAACATTGTGTTACTTACTGTTTCTCTTTATTTTGTATAAGTGTGAACACACAAGTTCTTAAAAGTTATAATGTTTTTATTAAACAATTGTTATAATTTTCATATCAACTTTGTGTATTCTAATGATTATTGTGGGATAACGATTGCATTTATTCAGATACCTTTCGTTCAAGAAAACATTTTCCAATTTCAACATATTATAACTTAATTTATATCAGTAGGAAATATACCAGCTAAATATTTAACTAAGGATGCATTTAAGCATTTTCAAAATTTGTCAAATTAACGTTGCACTTCTGGATTCAGACGAATATTTTCTTTCAGATAAAAAACATTGAAGTGTCATATAATAATTATAATAAAGATTATGATATCAATTATCTTAAACTGCAACCAAGATGATCTATTGCGCTATACCAAGAAGCATAATGAAGAATAATGAGACAGTTCATCAGTCGAGGGACATCTTCTTCTATACGTTTAAGTATGGAAGAAAAATATACCAAAAAAAATTTAAGCACAGTAAAGATGTATGAGGAATAAAGAGCAGTGGCATTTATGAATGTCTTTCTGCATTCTTGTTATAATATTCATTCTTATAATATTTTCGTTATAATTTAAGTAAAAAATTTCGAATGGCTTTTTATATATTTTACTTAACCTCTTTCTTTTAAATAAATAAATACGTTTAATAATACGCAATATGTATTCATTTAACACTCATAATCAATAAAAATATGAAAACATATTGGAAAATGATATTTTAATTTTAAATATTAAACTAAGTAATGAATAAAATATCATGACAAACAAACTGTCAGCACAAAGATATATTTTATACATAATATTTAAATAATAAACATAATCAAAACTAAAATGTAGGACTGTATAAAGTTCATAATGCTACTGAAATTTGAAAAAAACAGCATAAATTTTTAATTTAATTTGAAACAAAATGTTTTATGTAACTCATGGAAAAATTAGTTTAAATTCGGATATAATAAAGAACAACAGAATGTTAACATTTCTCAACTTGAGTTCAAGTGACACAACAGTTCATGTTTTCAATTACTCAACTTATTATTTACATGCATTGATAATTATTATTTTAAAAACGTGTATTAAATTAATGATATAAAGCTTTAATATTAAAGTTATGTATGGTCATAATATAAAAAGCTATACTGAATTTCATATTTTAAAAATATATTATTCATATAATAAATAATTTCGTTTTTTCTGCTTATATGTTCTTACAATTACAATATAAGGAATAGATATTAGTTTAACACGTATTAACTAATATTAATAAAATTATGTTATTAAATCTTATTGTGAAAATAGCCTAATTATTTAAGTTTGGTTTAAATGACTATTTATGTGTATTTTGATTTAAATTTGACTAACAATGAGATTAATGTTTTCTCTAAACTGCATTCAATTTTCTTCAATGACAACTCTTTAACTTAGCTGCAATTACTTTTCTTCTTCTTAAAAAATTGAGTTTGTATGCCATTGGGCACCTCTGCTTTTATCAGCATTTTGTACAGTTAACTCCAAACCTAATGTTTCCTAGTTCCAATTGCTCGGGTCACCCACTTTACTAATAAAGTCCGATAACCCTTTAATGGAGTCTAGGTGTAACTCTCTCGTATGGATGAAGCCTAAAGAAGTTAATTTAGGGAGGGCAAGAGCCTCACATTCGTAAATGACATGCTCTGCCGTTTCCTCTTGCATATGACATTTCCAGCAGATAAGGTCTTGCTGAAATAGTCCCATCTGGTCAGAAAGTCAGTCATGCTAGGAATAACTTCCTGACTTTCACCAGAAGAAGATGGTTTAGAGGTCATTTCTACCTCAAGTGAAGGATTCATTGCTGCCCCTTTACAAGATTGCCTCTGAGTTCCCTTGTCTTTTCAGCAAGGTCTACTTTAGAGGCTTCATCTGCAAATGCAGAAAGGTTTGTTACTTCTTGTGTCTTTTCAGCCACAAGATAACAAGTAAAAAAGCTCAGGTAATATAAGTCCACCCAGCATTGCCTGAGTTACTGGGCAAGGCAAATTACTCTAGAAGTTCGCCAAGCAACTAGAGGCTCCGTTAAGACACCAATACCGCGGTGCCAATTAGCCCTAGGCACGGATTGCATAACACCAGGGTTTACGGGAGCTGGTTCGCGGCCTCTGATTCTATATTCAAGGCTATCCTGTCATTCCTACAGGACATTCGGCTATCCACCACCTGCCGACGCGCCTGGTGGCTGTGCTCAAGCCCCAGGAAGGTACACGTACCCCCTGGTTCCAGGGCAATTACTTTTAGTGACTTTATTCTGGGATGTAGAATATTTGTTGTTCTTTTTCTCTTAACTGTTTTCTTCTTTTCTTGAGTGATTAGAATTTATTGTGTTCAAAGTTATTATAAATGGTATTATTTATGAATGGTACGAACGCAAAATATTTTTGCTATTTTTACAGTGAAGCGTAAAGATAATTAGATATGCTTTTGAGCTTCCATTAAAAAATCACTAGACTGATCTTCATAATATATTGTTGAATTAAAATTTTAATAATTTTATGTACTTCAAAATTAATCTTCACGCCTTTAAAATGGAAAAGAAATTCAAGGAAAAAGATTTTCAGATAAAAAATAAATAAAATAAAAACTGCACAATATCTACAGCACGATATCAATTTTTACAAATAGTATCATCACTTATGAACGTATTTTTACTTTGAACAATTAGCGTGAATCATGCCTATATAAATTAGTTATGATATTTGTGAAATTTATTAATATGAAAAATAAGAAAAGGTTGAAATAGCCCTAATAATGTTTGAATCCATAAAAGAAAAAAATTCTTTTTATTTAAATTTTTATAATTAATTTTTATAAGGAAATCATTATATTTCATAATAAAAATAATTATGAGATGTATAATCTTTCATGTAAGAGAAATGAAACCAAAAATAGACGTATTTTTTTTGTTATTTAGATAAGAGATAGCGAATGAACCAGTGCTAAAGACAGCAAATTAGAATTTTCTATTCTGAAGCGGAATATGGATATTTAAGCATTTTTATACCAGATGCATTACCTTATATGTTTATGAAAACTAAGAAAAGAAAAAGATTTATGTAACTTTAAATTGTCTTATATACGTATGTTTTTACACAATTATGTTATTTATTAGTTTTTTTCAAGAAATTGAACTTGGCTTAGTAACTATTTTTTTTTAAATTTATAAAGCATAATTCTTAAAATGCAAATTATATAAAAAAATTGATTAGCCAAAGATTTATATATATTTTAATAATTTATTGGTAACTAGTTATCCCTCCCATTGGCGACCGTTGCGACTTTTTTTCATCGCCAAGTTAAGCACATGTTTTTTAACGCGGAAAATATTTCCAAAAATCAAAAAATACGCATTTTATAAAATTTAGTATAAAAAATCTAAAATAGTAGTATAAAGTAGTATAAAAAGTAGTATAAAAAATCTAAAATAGTATTACTGGAAAATGAATAAAAACATTTTTTGTTGGGTTTGCCTTCTTTTCAAAACAACCGGTAAAAGATATATGTAAATAACAATAAGGGACTTACTTGATATGATGTCAAATTCACATGTCAAATATACTTGTTGATATTATGGAAAAATATTTAAGAAAAATATAATAATGAATTAACAAAAATATATAAGAAAAATAATAATAAATAAACAAAAAGAAATTGTAAAAAAAGAACAGTTTTATATATTGAAAAAATATAATAGAAAAATGTAATAATAAATTAAAGAAATATGTAAGAAAATTATATACTAAAGAAACAAAGTAAAAGAGATATAAAAAATAAGTAAATAAAAAGAAATTGGAAAAAAGAACAGTTTACGATGTTTGGACGCTGGCGACTACGAAACACAACAGCAAACATAGAAGAGTTAGGTTAGGTTAGGTTACGACAAAAAACTGTTTTGTAGCTTTATGCTCATAGGCTTATAGCTCGCATTGAGTAAGATGGAGTTTTTATTTGAAACCTAAACAAAATTGATGGATTGAGGATTTTGAAAAAGAAATGACAGTCAAAACGAAAAGATAAGCACGGCGTTTGATTTACAAATGAAGGGGAAATTAGACCGCTTGGAAACACAAAGACAAGAAAAAATTAGAGTCTATAAATTTGTTTCAAAAAAGAAATTGTTGCGTCAATTTTTATTTTAGGACTCGTTAACAAATCTAAGATCCAAAAGAAAGAAAGGGCTCCGATACCAGGTTTTTCTCTTAAGGAATTGCTTGCATGATCATATCGAGGACACATAGAAGAGTTCGAATTTAAAGTAAAGTGAAAACTTCAGGTACTGTTGCTACTGAAACGAACCATATATATGACGTAAAAATCATCTAAAAGAGGAGAAGAACAAAATCTGGAAACAAAAAAATCTAAAAAGTAGCAAAAACTCAATTTGGCATCACTATAATCAAAACATAGGACACTAGGTTTGGCGAGAAATTACTTTGGGAGGGTGTATATATATATATATATATATATATATATATATATATATATATATATATATATATATATATATATATATATATATATATATATATATATATATGTATGTATGTTCAAAAATTATATTTTGCTAATTCGTTCAGGCCAAACTTCATACGAAACTGATTGATTTATTGTTTTACTATATTAAATGTCTATTTAAATATTATTGTAAACAAGACAAGTATAAATAAATGTTTCAACATATCTTATATAAAATTTCCTCATGGAATCTCAAATTTTAATAAATTTAACAAAGTTACCATTATAATTACATGAACACAATAAATAGCTTTGTTTCTCTTAATTATTTTTGAAATATGTAGCAAAAATTTATTAAGAATAAATAGATGTGAATTACTAAAATATATATCTTTATATACATTGTTTATATTTTTATTAAAAAATGTAATTGATGTAAACTTTTTAAATTCTGAAATAAAACTTAAAACATAAACTGGACCAAATGCGAAATTTTCTTATCAATGCAACTAAACAAAGCAATCGAAAGTATGTTTAAAGAGATGTTCAAAATCAATTAAAAATACTATTTTATGTTATTTAAATCTGCTTTATTTTTAATTACTTTGCATTATAGTGTAATTCTTTACAGTATTTTCTCTCTCCCAGAATTTCCTCTGTTTAAAATTTTGTAGTCAGGAATAAAAAGATTCAATTATATTTAAGACAGGAGTCATAGATATAATTGTTGGCAATTCCAGAGTAAATTTAAATCACATAATTATGGAAAACTGTAGATTTTCTGAGAGTTAAAGTTTTAATTTTGCGCAATTTAAAATATTGCATTTTTTATCTGCAAATTTATAGCGTTTTTGGAAACTTGAATGTTAATTTATTCCATTCTACTTTTATTCATATTTGAGGATAATTACCACTATTAAAAAATCAATAATTTCTCATAATAAAGCTGCAGCATGAAATCTATTGAAGAGTTATATCTAGTTTTGCATTTATTTTATAGCCTGATTCAAATAAAATATTTATCAATTAAACAAGCATTTAGGAGATAATTTCACTTCAAGTAACAGTAAATTAAACTACAAAGAGCATTGGTTACCAATAGTTCAATTGTATTATCCGTTATTAGCACATAATTTAGATTGTTTTTTCTCCCCTCTCTTTTTTTACCAACAAAATGTGTCATGTATTTTTCTAGCATACTCATTCAATATGTCGTTTATCGACACTCCGATAGTAATTTAAAGATTGGAAATGTATTTTTTGGGACATTCGTACCTTATCATAAATTGATAAAGAAAATTTGACTCTCTGTCGTGAAAATTAATCTCAATGTTAATCTCAAACCTACTGGAAATACCTAATTCGTGAAAAATATCTATAAAAATATCTTCCTAAATAAAATATAATAAAAAATATCTCCTTTAAAATTTCAGTTTTACAAAAATTAATTAGAATAAAGTATTTACACGAAACTAATAATTTACAAGAATATAATTGTTTGATAATGTACAATCTTATTATTAATAAGTTTATATAAGATTTTAATTCTTAATATATTTTTTATGTGAACTTATTCGTATGTATTTTTTTTTACTTTATCTTTAAAACTATAGAATTTTGTTCACTATGAAAGTGAATTCCTCTCGTATTTTCGTTTAATTACTTTGGTATGTAGCATAGAAAAACTTCGAACAAGAGTACACAATAATTAAATTGTTTTGAAATAATCAATTTTAAATGCGAATTATTGCGGGCACAAAAATCTTTACACTCTTTTTTATTCCTGTTTAACATTTGAAAAATGAATTTATATACTTATTCCAGTGTAATTAGCTGACATAAATTACATCTAAAAACAAAGAGCAAACAATAAAACTTTTATTAGATGCAAAATAGGTTTTATGATATACCTTAATGTGATGCAGCTCTTTTCCTAAACCACAATAGAGGCAAAGAATTCAAGGATCTTAAAATTATCTGGAAGATTAATACCATCTGCATTAACACTGAAGAAAGAAATAGACGTAGAAATTATGAATGAAAATACTTTGATAGCTTATAAACTATGAAGATATACCTAATAGCAGATGAAATAGCATATTGTGAAGATTATCTACCGCGATGTGAAACTATATTAATATTATACTGTTACAGTTACTATTGATTAAAATTTTTTGCTGGTAAAAATATATAAATTGAATTATATGTCAGTTATTATTTTTTTTTCTAATGGAGGGTACACAAGGGTGACTGAACCCTATGCCACAACAAGGCTAGAAACTGCTACTCATTTATCATTACCGAGCGAGCACCTGTGAACCAAGTCACGGAATTGAGTAGCGTTACCCGCGCCATACCACCACAAACCCGTTTATAGGGCGGGCCACATTCATACAACATCACAGAAGAAAGGACAGAGAAACACAGAGAGAACAGTGAAGGAAAGAAACATCCATACCTGAACCGGGATTCGAACCCGGGACCCACAGCTCAGGAGTCAGGAACGCTAACCACTCAGCCATTCGGTCGGCATATGTCAGTTATATAAATACTGTTTTGAGATACTGTGAGGGAATTAAGGAGTAAAGCAAAACTCTATGACAAAATTCCTATATTTGAACTCAGAGATAAAATTCACTCATTTTAATACTAGAAGAAACAATAAGTAACCTTGTAGAGAGTATTAATGTGATGAAAATATTTATTGATTCTTCTTGCCTAAGAAGACCATAAACAATGTAAAATTCTATCGAAGATTTTTACTCTTTAATAAACTGTATCACCAATTACATAGCTTGTTGTATAAGCAATTTGAGCCACTTATGATTCAAATGGCTTATATTATGCACATTATTTCACAATTCCATAAAATTAGAAAAAGAGTGACGTGCTCATAAAATGATCACTTTCGATTGTTTGAAAGAAGTTACCAACAGCAATTTACTTCTTTAAAGTAAATGACGGGAAAAAGATTGCACAAATGCTGATCTTCCTTTTCCACAGTTGTGCATCTCTCATTATTTTTTATTTAAATTTCGTGACAGATGATTTTAACTGTTAACCTAACATACAATCAACTAATAGAGATTCTGAAGGTGGATGAAAAATACAATGTTTTTACCTTTTTAAACACTCTATATGTAAAACCGTATTAAAACTGATACTAAGAATTTCTTAAAATGTTGCATAAAAATATGGTTTGTTCTTATAACATTTATTCATTTAAATAGTATTTCATTTTAGAACATATTGTAGGATAGAAAATTATTCATGAAATTAAGAACAGGAAGTTTTAGTGTCAAGTAAAAGATGCAGTTGAAATTGTTTTCAATATCTTAAATTCAATTGAAGGAGAAATTTAGCATAACTTTAGAGTTTAATATACATTTTTTTATTATTTTCATCAGGATTGTTATTTAAAATTAAATTAAAATAATTATATTGTTACTTATATTGTTCCACAAACTAAAGACTGCAAATCAACCGACTGTTCATTTAATTCAATTACGATCTGAACTATTAATCCTATAAACCTAATTCCTAGCTTTCCTTCAAACGTCCTAACTTTTTTTACTGAAATGGAAAAAAATTATAACTTTTTTACTGAAGCAAAATCTGTTTTTAAAGTTATGGACTCATTTAAATATACGAAAAGAATGTATTTCTGCCAAAAACATGCAATGAATGCAGTAAAAACACTTTTAAAAACATGGACTCACATTTTTTCAGTTAATAATATTTTGTTATAAATTTTAACAATTTTAATATCAAGAAATTCTATAATTGTAACATGAAGTTTTAATAAAAATAACTTGAATCCTGCTATTTTAAAGTATATAATAATTCATTTTTTTGATAAAAATTTTAATGCCGAAAATTTCATAACTATTTCAAATTTGTTTTACACTTATATTTGTAGTATTATTTAAACAATTTTTAAAGTTTGAATGGCTTATATGTTAACATTGCATTTATAAAGAAGTTGAAATAGAAAGTTTGTACCCCAAAAAACTTCATTTATGGTCCATCAACTGTGTTAATCATATTTCATGAAAAGAATTTTGAAATTTGAACGGATATAATACCCTATAGAAACATCTGGGTTTTATAAAAGTAAATCCCCAAAGTAAAAGTATTTACGCTTACATTTATACCCAAAGGATTACTAAAGGAAATGAAAAGATGATAGTGAATGCTAAGTTTTTTTGTGTAAAGAATATAAATTATTATGTATTCTGTTCTTAAGAATTCTGGAACGCCATATCCTCGTTAAAAAATAATTGATTTAAACTCTTCAAATGAATTGCTATATGTATTTTTGCAATATTAATATATTTTTAGATAAATTATGTTAATAATTTTTGTTAGGTGCAATAATCTAAATTTCCTATTAAAACTATTCAAGAAAATAATACCGTATTTTTATGTATGTTATTAAATGTTTTACAAGAATTAAGAAGAATAGTAAATTGTGTCTGCTATTGATTTCACATAGAAATGCCCTTTGAGAAATAATATTACTCATAAAAAGTACGAGGATTTTTAATACCACATTTCCACAACTTATTTCCTTAATTTATTTTTCAAGTTTTGAAGACAATGGTACATTTTACTGTATTTTAGTATATACTTTTTAATAATAGTGTAACTTAATGTTATTATACAGGAAAAAATTTCAACTTAGTTACAATAATAAAAAATAAATTCTTTTGTGATTTGGAATTCAATCAAACACAAAATGAAGTCTCAGTGATTTTTGAAACTCATATTAAAATGAAATTAATCAATTCCCTATTCAGTACCATATAAAATTTGTTATCGTCATACAGCAAAGTTGTTACGTTATTAATATTTCTGTATCTGATGATATCAAATGCAAAGTTGTGTTGATTCCTTAATACTAATATTCATTAATGCACATTTTCAACTACTAGATAAATATTGCTTATTTTTGGAAACTTATATATAATCCTATGTTTTATATATATTATATAGAACATATTCAAATAAGTATGGATATATGAATGTAAATGCTATTTATTTCTACACCCTCAGATTAGTAAATAAGAAACAGAAGATCAATATTTTATTGGATTATCATTTGCACAGACAACAGCTTTTACTCATTTGGGCATCATTTTGCTTCATATGAATGTATTTATACTCAAAGAACACCATCCTTTGGCTATGCAACTTTTATATATTTTGTATCAAGTAGACGAAGAGTGCTATCAGATCCATCTTACCACCATATCCATGAATTTTTATCCATATACATAAGGTTAAAATACACGCTGCCTAAAGATAAGGGAAGGTGTTGTAAGTCAAACTCATGTCTAGAAAACCAATTTTGAATATTTTGCGCGATGTCTTGTTACATTATGATTTATGAAATGTCTGTTGCAAGTAAGAATGCAACATTATGGAATTAGCTTCATCAGTCAGTATATCTAGGTATCTCATTGCTGTTTGTTAATTCTCGTGGAACAACCATTTTGGAACATTGGAAGATGCCATTTTCATGCCAGCATATCATATCTTATGTTTTGATATTTCCAGTAGTTATTTGTACACTGGGAGTACGGGCACGTGTATTTACGATTTCTTAAAGTTCTAGTTAAATTTGATACATTTCATTGTAGTAAAAAAAGAGTGTAACGGAATTCATACGACCACATTATCTGTTTCCATTCTTCATTTGTCCACTGTTTTCTTTACCCAAACTACCACTAACGTTTTTTTAAATTTTGGGAAGAGATGTGTGGTTTTCTTACGTGTATCCGACTGTTAATTTCTATTCTCTGTGCATAGTTCGAGATTTGTTGGAAAGAGACTTGATCAACTATTTTTTTCTACAGTAGTATCCCTATTCTGCCGCAGAATTCTTTGAAGATGATACTGATCATGTTGTTGGTAAATAGTGCTCAAACTAGAGTTATGTCTTCTACACAACGACTGCGGATATTATAATTCCAGATTCTAAAAACATTTGACATTTCTGCTTTTGAAAAACTAGTGAGATTTTCTGTTTTGAAAATCGAGATGTAGACTAAACAATCACAAAAGTAAGACTTTGTGAAGTTTGAAATTGTGAAATATCTATCGCTTTTCCCTTATTATTACTTCATTCATATGGAAATTTACTCCTTACTAATTTTTACAAAGTGTTAGCCATTTCATAAAAAATTCATTGATATGAAGTGTAACCCATTTTATAAAAATATCATGTTATATATATATATATATATATATATATATATATATATATATATATATATATATATATATATATATATATATATATATATATATATATATATATATATATATATATATATATATATATATATATATATATATATATATATATATATATAAAGTATTTAAATGAAAATTTAAAAAATTCTTTTGGCTTACAACTTGGTCCATCATAGATAATCTGATAATATAAATTTCAAATACGTATATTTTTCAGCATTTCTTGTTGAATCTTTAATATTCAGGAAACATTATATTTATACCAGATAATATTATGGATTTTTTGTTCTACAACTAAAATGTTTATGTTGTAAAAGTTGCATTTGGAGATTACTATAAGGATTTCAGTACAGCTCTCTAATATTTCAAGCTCTTCTTTCATCAGATTTAAATCTCTTTGAAGTTTAAAAACCTTATTTGTAAATAAATTATTATGGTATGAATTGAACGGGCAATAACAATGAGAATCTCTGCATCATTATATCCTGAAAGAGATTGTTCATACTACAGTTTATTATACTGCAATTAGCTTCTTTCTTTGACACAGGTTATCCTTCTTTGGTCATTGCTTCCCATAACCCAACAAACCAATTAACTCAATCTCAATATTTCTTCCATCTGTAATAATGCTAATGGAATGCTGATTGAACAAATATTGACACAAAAGCTTAAATGTGAAACAATTTGTGCTACTTGTATAGGAGTTTACTTCTTAAGAATCAAACGTTAAATTATTGCCTTAGATTTAATCTTTGTCAACTGTAAAAAAGTATATTTCAGATTTTTCTACAGCAATAGTAACAAAACAAACATTCCAATTGTCTATGTGTAGCTATTTTTTACTGTGACCACATTTTATTTTTATGAAGCAGCAATTCAAAGTAGCTTGTAGGTATTGTAAGATTTCCAATCGAATGCATACTATATCATCTTTACAATATAAATGGGTAGATGTAAAATAACATAATCTAAACAACTCCCAATTTTATCTGAAGGCTCTTTCTATTTTCAATTAGAGATCTAAAATGGTTTAAAAATTAAAAAATATGCTGGGTATAGTATTTTCCTTAAAAAATCACCCAAACTATTTTCTAGAACATGATTTTTAATTTTATATTGACAATATAAGAGTTTCGAAAAAGGAAAAAATCCACTTTGCTAAGAATATTATCATTCTTTTTAGAAATATTCAGCAATCGCAAAGATAGTTGGTAAGAAAAATGTGCAATATGTATATATTATATTTCATTAGTTAATAAATTTAAATAGTATCAAACATCTTTTTTCTTATTTGGAAATTAGAAATAATAATAATAATGTAATATATAAACAATACTAAATTCAAAAGAAATCTATTTCTATTACTAATTACAATTTTAGCTATTCCTGAAAAGAAATCCTTTGGGTAAAATGAAATTTCATAAATCATTAAAAAATGTTTTGTACACGTATAAGAGACTTTAAGAAATTATTAATTTGCGTTGTTTCAGAAAAATGTTTAAAGTGAAAAAAATTTGTACAAATTATTCTATCCAAATTATCGTTTCTACAACTTTCTCTTTAATGCATAAAAAAGTGTTCAATATGTACGTATTGTTAAGAGAATTTTTTTATGGAGAACAACTTGAATAAAGCTATTTTTATCATCATTGTTCGAAATGCAATTTCTTTCCATTCGGAAATAGGTATCTCACTCATTATAACTATCAGTTTCACACACGCAAATTACATACTTTTATTCAAGCTCCAATTTATGTTTATTCTTCTGTATTTCTTCTTTCTTCTATGTAATAAAAGCTTTCATTTATAAAGATAATAATACAGTCTGGACGTAAATGATATATCATTTGTGTTTGTGATCTTAATAAAATTAGTCACTTGCAGGTGGATAAATATCCAGGTATCTCACAAATTTGTATTCAAACTGTTTTCAAGGAAATGGATATACCAATTATTATCGTAAAATAAGGTAAGTATATTTGTTTCCTTTTCGTATCATAAATTTTGTTTCACCGTAAGAACTGAATAATAAATACAAATGCTCCTTTTTTTGAATAATTGAACTTGTTGGATAAAGGGTAGAAACATTTATTTATTCTTGACAAGCAACAGTTTTCTACATCGCGTTTATTCAAATAATAATAATACAATTTAGGTGAGTGGGAAAAATATTTTCCAGCTGGAAGCATTTTATTTATTGATCGATTTAATTATAATATTTATGAATTTTGTAAAAATTATTTTATAATTTATTATTTTCTAATTAACATTACTTTTTTAATATCAGTCATTTGATTTAAGTAATAAGATTAGTCCATGAAAAATAATTATGGATTGACGCGAAAAGGTTTCATTCTTTTAACTGGAAGGTAAGATTGTAATGATTTCGAAGACTCGAGATGGCTCTGCGGAGACAGCAACATGGATTTTTATTAAAAAAAGGAAGAGAATAGCGGGCTGTTCAGCGGGATTCGAAAGTGATTTAGAACGGCCATGTTGAGAATGTAATGTTGGTGCTCCTATTACAAAATGTTCCTGTAAATTAATGTTATGTTATGTGCAATCATAGATGATAATAAAAAATTTGATTGCTAATATGGTGTGTGATAAATTCACGGTGGAAATTTAATTCAGCGTCAGAACAAGATCTATACTTGAACTAGCTTAAAATCCTCATATTAAAAGCTTTGAATATCCATCTTTCCATCACTGGTAGGCATGGAGAGAATAATGCCAGCTCAGGTATCAACTGCTTCTCTTGAAATTTTTTAACATTACAAAGTATTTGATTATGTTTAATGGCTCCGAATGAAGAAAATATGCTGATGAACACATATTTAAGACAAATAAATAACTAAGTGGTAAAAAATAAATCATAAGAATTATTTTTACGAAATGAATCTAAAAGGAATTCTCTGTTTCAAAAAATTTGTTAAATTATTCTAGTGAACTTCACGTAACATCTGTAAAATTTTTAGAATTTTTGAAGGTTGACATTTGTATTTAGATGAGACAAAATTTTCAGTAGTTTCATTTAAAATAAAGTTACGGGAAATAGACTATTTTTATAAGATTAATTAATAAATACTTGTTGAGAACCACAAGCAAATTGTAGACACTGATTTCTGAAACAGTACCCAGTCCAATTTCTGCAAAGAACTTTGAGATTAAGTGGATCTTTACAATAAATGTAATCTATATTAAATATGTTAATAATATTACTGAAGTTACTTACGGTTATGTTACAAAGCATTTGACATTATATATGTAAAAAATGAAAACAATTGCAAATTTAATAGTGATTTTTAAGTCTGTTATTGTCTATAAAAGTATACTATTTATTACTATTTTGATATTAATTACTGGTTACAAAAATTTCAAAATAAGAGTTAGAGAATTTTGAAACATTTAGAAAAATATAAATCTAATATTTTTTTATAATCAGTTTGCCCAATTTAATGTCACAACGAAGCACTTTTTATGTTTCTATGTATATTTTGTTGTGTTTTTCAGAAGAAATTATAGTGTGAATTCTCTTATAACCATAATCGTTTTTACAACGCTCATATTCAAACTGTTTTTAATTATTTTTCTATAAAATAATGAAAAATAAAACGATTTTGTATTTATTATTATAATCTACATTCTCATGAAACTTATTATGAATAAACTGTTTTCCAATAGAATTTTTGCAAATTAGCAATTTCTTAATTTAAATATTCAATGGCGATCCTGTTTTCTGTGGAGGTAAATATTAGAATTTTATGAAACTATCAAATTCAAATGAATTAAATTAAAGTTTTTGATGCCCACATCGATCAAATCTTATGTTCTCAAGCTATAATTTATGAAATTTCTAATATTGTTTGATTGTGTGTGCGAATATTACGATTATCATCATTGACTGAATCAATATAATTTTAACTTTGGTATTTTTTATGTTGTCCACTTTTAATTTGTTATTTTTTTATATACTTCAATTATGTGTTAATTAATATCTTCTTTTCTGGAAAATTTTGATTTTGTCCTTAGCTCTGTAGAATTTTGATATAAATTTAACGATGTAATTAAAAATTTTCTTAAGCAATGAGAAAATTTGAATAAAAGCTGAACTACATAAAGTAAATTTCAAATTTTCGATATCCTCTGAATTATAGTTCAACCAACTTGAACTAAACTGCTTAATTAGTTTATCAAGGTGAGTAAGTTAATTATATTTAATTAGTTATATGAAATAAGCAACTGACAATACTAACTTTCTTTCTCAAATTTTTAATCTGAAGTGTTTGTTAAAAAAAAGAGACCCATAAGTTGCATAAAATAAATTCCTAGAGCATTACGCGCAATCAGAAAAAAGCTATTTAAAATTATTACTTCAAAATTTAATTTTGGTTATAAATATTTCACACAATTACTACTTATGTTGCAATATTGTTCTATTGCCTCTTTTTCTGATGATATATTCTATGTATTTTAGTTGCAACGCATACCTATTCATATACTACAAATGTTTATCAAATGTAAAAATTATTTTAAATGACGAAGAATATGTTTCAAACAAAATTAAAGAGATACAAGCTGTTCACCTGCTATTTCGGTTGTTGGTAATACAATTCAGATTTCTTTTCAAAAAAGTTTGGAATTTGACAACTGTTGAAAAAAATTTATCAGACTTTAAAATTAAGATAACTTCTAGAAACAAAACATGTCATACATCAATCACGCATTAGTTCTTCCCGAGAAACATTTATTGCTAGAAGAGTTAAGTTGATATCATAGCTTGTTTTGTAAGCTAAGAAGTATTTATCTCTAACTATTTACCGAATCACAAAATTAAAATTTTTATCTATTTTAATGATATTAAATGAAGATAAATTATGCATATATCTACTTTTGCAATTGATATGAAAGATGTCAGATTTTTATTTAAAATAGAAGAATTAATAAGTTAGTTTTATACAAAGTTTTTTTATCTGCTACTGAAATACCAAGATGACAACTTAAATATTAGCACATTAGTTTTTAGATCAATAGTAACTTTTTAATTTTCAAGTTCGGTTGTAATTTTGGGTGTAAATGTTTCAATAGTTACGAAACTAATTCAAAATATTGATTTAGGTCTAATTAATCCTTGTGAGCAAAACACGAGCTTAACCCTTTTACATATACTGATGAATCAGATTCGTCATTCATTCCATGTACCACTGCAAACTTAAGTCATTACTTAAGACCATTACTTGACATTATATGTCAAGACATGAAATTAATGTACCAATATGATTAATAAAATTCAAAATTTTATTATAAAATGTACTCTTTCTCAGCTTCTATTTTCTAGTTAAGATTAGAAAGTTTAAAAAAAAATTCAGTCTTCTTAACTTCCCATTAATTTATATGTCAATGTTTTAAAAGTGAAAAGCCATTTAACCACTTAGCAAGTAGGAAACAATTTTTAATGATTATGCTACAGTGCGATTTATCTTTATGTATTAATTTTTGTGCTACAATGTTCCCTATAATGTTTGGGATTGAATTCGATGGACTTCTTATGGAGTTAGATAATATGAATAAGAATTAGATTATATGAATAAGGACTAAGTTAGTTCACGTATTGTAAGCGATGAGATGTTGTGGGGCTCATATACTATGAAGTAGGTAGAAACGTACGTCAAAGAATATAAAACAACTAAAATATTCTATCATGGAAAGGAGAAAAAGTTAAATATCTCCACTACCATTCCTGCAATTGATTATGTACACGTTTTACTGATTTTTTTTATGAGTGTTCCAACATAAATGCTTTCGGATTGTGAAATGCTGATTACTTATGTTGCATTAAAATTGCTTACTGGTGAGAAAAGTACTAGAAATAGAATTTCCATCTGCTAATTAATATTTTATATTCAGCAGGTCATTACTATCATATAGTAACATATCTTTTCAATTTTACTTTGGATTTAAGTTATCATTACTAAAGCACAAGTAGACGATACTAAAACGATATTATCTTGGAGCATGGTTCGATAAAACTAACAATATTGCATCAAGATTCTAAGGTCTACATAAGAATAACTCTCAAATGGTTTTGTTAGAATCAAAAGTGTATTATCAAGAAAATCAGAGTTTATTGTAATTTATGAATTTTTATCCATGAATTTTTTAACATTTTTAACATGAGTTCATAACATTTATAGGAACATCATTGCGTTGCATATTTTTGAACATAAAAATTCTTCTGTTAGAGTCGGCCATGGGTATGACTTTTTCAAGTAAAAGCTACATAGACGTTTAGGACAGTATTATTTATATGGTCTCTAACATTTCACATGTATTCCACGCACAGTGACTTATTTTCTCCAGTTATAAGAGTGGAGTTGAGAACTTACAATGTAGACATAGTCCCAATGGGCTTGTGTTACTTTTACCTAGGAATCTGGGTTTACTTTTCTGCCTATTTCGCATCGACCGTGTATATAGAAAAAGCCAGGTGCACACTTTTACTAAGACATCATCATTTTATCGCAACGTTGAGGTGGTATACCTGTAGGAGTACTCGTTCAGAAATTCCAAATACTTGATTCTAGAACTGATATAAATATTCAAATTGTAACCATGACAGCTAATTTTATAGGGAAATCATTTTGGTACATCATATCCATTTATTTAGGGATGCCGTAGGCATTAAGTTTGAGTTTATGGATGATAACTCATGTCTTCACTATTGCCTTAACTATTGTCAATGACTGCCTTCAGTCAGATGATATAACCCGAATGCAATGGCCAGCATGTATGTGACATACTTAGCAAACGAATTCCAACCCGTCAACCACCTCCTACATCTCTACGGAATCTTCAGAAACCATTGCTTGCTGATTGGAGTTCTTTGTCAAAGTGAAGACTAGTAACGTTATTTTCAGTATGCCAAGAAATTGTAAGGACTAAATTGTATGGTATAGTATACAATGTATTACTCATCATATAACAACGATGTACTCAGTTGTACGGGTGGTACGTGATGTACGTGTTCCAGTGAGCTATAAAAGTTTTTTATGTTGTATGCCCAATATCATACATAAACCATCCCTTTAGTTCTTTCTCATTTATTTAAAATACGGGATTTATGAATAAATCACACGTTTATTTTGTTTATGCCCTTTTAGTTGTCGATTATCCTTACTTTATGGACATGAGTATAAAATGAATTGAAATATGAGGTTTTTGGAATGAATACTAAATGAATGAAGAGATTAACACTTTTTTTGCATAATAATGAATACTTTTTAACTAAAAATTAAACATTTTAACATAAGGAATTTTACAGTTACTGCAAAATATCAGTTTTTAAACCTATAAATAGAGTTAATAGGATATTACATTTTTGCCTATTTATAATGATAGAAAAATAATAACATGTAGTAATTATAAAAAAACCAAATCACTTTCTCCTTCATAAATAATTGTTCATTTAAGATTAAATATTTTATTTAGAAAACACATACACACTTTGTTCTTTCTTTACAAATAAATCCTTTAATTCTGCGAAACATTTGATGCATAATATTACATATATAGATGCATATAATATAGAGTATTCATAGAGTGTCAAATCAGAAATGAAATCCGATAGAAACCGAAACGAACTTGTTGAGGATGATCGATTATTTGCATTTTAGTATTCAAAATTAATTGATTAGTTATGTTACAATAAAGTAAATTATATAATACGCTTTGGAGCAGTTCTCAGATATTTTAATAGATTCCAAAGAAAGAGATAAATTTTCACATAAAAGGAGGAAGAAATAAGATTACATCGCATTTTTAGTTCACATATTTATTTGTAATAAGAAAAATAAGGGTATTTTCCTGCTTTAAATAGTAAATAATTTTAATTGGTACATGTTTTTATTAAGGATGGAATCTTAAATTTACGTAAGTTTTGAAGGACGGCATACTTTTAATCAAATATATTCTTCTGATTTTACTGGTAATAATATAGATTAAATACATCTTAATTACATCATTTGTATCAAAAGTGACTATTTAAACTGTCAATAATTTGATATATAATTTAGTTAAAATTTTAAATTGAATTATATGAAAATATTTTAAAAACTGCATCAACACTTTTTCATTAAAGAAAGTACAAAATCAGTTAAAAGCCATTTTTTCTGTTGCGTGCATTCAATATTTATCTTTAAGAAAAAAACGTGTGTGGGAAAAACTTCTTTTTTAGTATGTTTATTTTGTAACAGCTATTTGATAGTACGTGGAATGGTTAGGAAAATAGGAATTAAAATTCAATATCCACACACACACAGATGAAATTTTTTCTTTAACCTTTTTTACAATCATACATTTTTCAGTTACTCTGAGCTAAATAACCCACAGATCCCACTCATTACTAAAAGTTGAGTAACGGGGAAGAAATTCATCAATGAAAAACTCTTTCCTCTTCATTTCACTTCACTTTTCATTCAAATAATATTTTATTTTCATTCTTTTCTTACATGAACAATACCTGTTGGTAGAAGTAAAATTCCCAGAATATCAATCACTTAAAATGTAGCATGACTTAGGTGAATTTTCCCAAAAAGCTTTCTCGTGAATTTTGAGAATTTCAATTCATTATTGAAATGATATAGATATTTGTTATGCTGAGAAGAAATATTGACTTAAGTTATAGTTTGAATAAATATTCATGAAGAAATATAGGAAAGTTCAATTCAAACATGCAGTGACATTCAAATAGTATGAAGTTGAGACACATTTTATAATTCAGTAAAAGATTAGATATATTTTGCATTTATTTTTTAAATTAGTTTTTAATTTTACTAACTAAGATTGTTAAAATTCATAAGAATACTTTAAATAATTAAGATATTTTTTACTAAAATCTGAAAGTAGTTTAACTTTTTAAATTGAATTTTTCAAGAAGTGTTTAAAGTTTGCACAATAGGATTACACAAATAAACTTTGCACATTATAACTTTACTACATAATGCAAGACAAATTTTATATTTTATTGGTAATTAGTTTTAATATGGTTAGTATGCAACAGTATAACCATTTTAAAGTATCTCCAGAAAAAACATAGAAAAATAAAAAAAGATAGTCATAAATTAAAATAAATAAAAATTTTGAGAAAAATAAATACTTAAATATAATTACAGAAATTACTTACATTACTGAATTATGTATTTTGTGTTATCTGTAACAAGATATATTTTAAAATAAAAGTTAATTTAAATTATAAATAGTTTAAAAGATTATTAAAAGCATATATATCAAAGTACATTGAGGTTTTTGTCTTAAATGAAATTTCCTAAATGGATTCTCATTCGTTTTTCAATGAATAATATTAGAAAACTAAATTAAATATGCAGCGGACATTTTTGTTGAGAGGATTAGTGACATTATTATCTAAAACATTTTAAAATCAAATACATAAGAACAGAAAATGAATTTGATTTAATAAATGGATCTATGCATTTTTGATTAGACCATTTTCAAATTAATAAGAATAAAATATATAATTTGTTTCAATTTATTCTAGATTAATTTCGTACAAAAGTGTAATAGAATAGTTGAAAACTGGTGAAGTATTTCCTTTGTTTACGCTAAAAATGTTCTTCTTACATTAGATAAAAAAATTCACATTATGATAAGTAATGGGAAATAATTGAATTTCCTTCTTCTACAAGCTGTTCTGTCAACTGATTAAGAAGAGTTTTCAAGATTCATTCCCTCTTTCAAAGCTTACCAGACTTGGATCTTCTTCTCTACTCACTTCTGGTACAAGGGTAGTAATCCAATCCTTTCTCTAACACTCTCTTGGCACAGCATGTCCATTTTTGGACATTGAGCCATAAAACCGAACCAAACAACTAACCTCTCTTACGATAGAAAACTCTTAATATGTATGTATGTATGTATATATATATATATATATATATATATATATATATATATATATATATATATATATATATATATATATATATATATATATATATATATATATATATATATATATATATATATATTTGGTAATGAGGAATCTTATCCACTACTTCCAAAATGCCACCAACACCAGGCTTCTTCAAACATATCTTGGAACATTTGAGTCTCCTTTTTAAGGAAATTTATTCTTTCTGTCTTTTTATCTTTGATTTTTTGAAGGTCATTGGATTCAAATATCTGTTTTGACTTCTTCAGTCTGGATTGTTAGTTAAGAAAAACAACAATAAATTAGATTTTCTTTTTGTTCTTGTAACAGGGAATTTCTCTAGCTAAGAGAGTCTATAATGGTAAGAGTCTTGGGAAACTGGCTTAAAAAGCACTCCTGATACATTTAGGGATGAATCTGACTTCTGAGAGATACATAAAAAACTTGTCTGATCTTCTAAATGGATTTATATCCATTGTGCAACATGATGGATTTGGAGCAATTTGAGAAGAACAATCTGGGACTCAACACATTGATAGTTGTTACTGAGTGACTGCAGGATCCCTGTCTTGATTACGGAAACTTACAGAGAAAATTACAAGTTTCAAGAAATTATAGAGCCTATCTAAAATACATTAAAATCGGCTCTATCGAAAATATTTCGTGTTATTTATTTTTTTTTTGGTTTTAAGTTGAATATAAATAAGAATTTTTTATAGGTTTGTGTTTTTATTATTTAACATATAAAGAAATAAAAAATCCATTTTGTTTTATCTCCTAATAAATAGCTTCATGTCAAGCAAATTTTATTGGATTGATTATTATGGTTCAATATACTAAATCAAGAAAAGAAAATCTTTTCTTATAAAATGGTCATAGTAAAATTAGTTTTATTCTGAAATGTGGGTAAAAATATTGCAACACGTCTTCCACAGTTTAGAAAAATGAATTTAATTGCTTGTTAAAACATAAAGAATATATGAACTATAAAATTATTAAAATGATATATATATTATATAAATATCTTACAATAATTTAAATTTATAAAAACAATTGAATATTTTGAACTAAATGTGACTTACTAGATTCAGCTCTATAAATGTAATGTTTATAAAAATAAGCTTCATACTTAATAGACAAATTATAAATCAATAAAGAAATTAATTGAAAAGCAGGAAAACTTAAATTTGTTTTGCATTATTCTAGAAACTATCTAAAAGTTTCCTTTTTATGTATTCAGGCTCTTAATAATAACACAAATTAAGTGAATGTATAATATATCCTTTACATAGATGTTAACTTGAAAATCAAAATTTATTCTAAATAGGTATACTATCATTTTGTATTTTAAAAATATAAAAACAATTAAAAATGTCTTTTTTATTTAGCTCAATTTTTTAGCATATAAATTTGAAAAAACTGTATTAGAATAATTTTTATTAAAAAATAATATAATAAGTAAATAAGATTTTATGTTTTGAATTTTATTTTTCTATTCAAAATTTTCAGAAGTAATTAAACTAAATTTTAGTTAAAAGACTTAACTGAGAAATTCTTATTGATTTTAAAAACTTCACAAGACTTTGTTTCCCCTTAATCTTTTAAAGAAGTGAATTTCAATCCTATAGAATTGAAGGTATTTTAGGAAGAACAGGAATGAGAGTTTAAATTTGTTTGAGAGGAATTCAATCAATATATTTAATCAAGATTCTTTAAAATTTCAATGAACATTTAAAATGGTAATGGAATAAATAACTATGAAGATGATACGTATGCTTTTTTCCCTTAAAACAAATTCACGTAATTTATTATGCATTTAATTATATTTTATCATATTTATTATAATGTACATATATCTAAAATAATTAAATGCTTTCATAAGCCATTAAATCTTATCATAAAACATAACCAGATATTTTAATATCATTAATGTAATACGTACATTTTTTTACTGAACTCTCTATGCTTTTTAATAATTCTTTACAATGTATGACAAAACTGCATTCGTTATAATATCGCATAGTATATTATAATATCGCATAGTCTTGATGCTTGAATATAAAAGCATATATTTTAAACTCAATTCAAATTTAAAGAGGATCAGAAATAAATAATTATCAAATTGATGAACTTTTGTTTCCGAGCACATATTCAATATATTTGAAAGTATATTTGTCACTCACATATTCATATGTAAATAACAAAGCAAAAATTTAGATATTATACTTCAGATAAATGTAAAAACTAGATATGATATTTAGATATGATATTTCTGATAAATGTAAAAATTAGATACGATATTTCCACATATTCATATGTAAGATATAATGTAAAAACTTAGATATGACATTTATGAGTCATGTTGTTTTTCTTCTAAAAATAATTTGTAATTTTCCCATTAAAAATATTTTATAAAACTATGTGTAATTCGATTTGTAGTTAGATAAAATATTAGAACATATAATGAAATATAAACATAATGATTTCTTTCTTCAATTATTAAAAATAATAAAAAGTCAATGAAACTAGGCAGTTTGATTGGATTCATTAATGTTATTCCTTCTTCTGTAAAATGAGTATCTGAAAGAAACTAAGATACGAATACTTTTTACGAAATTAAAAGCAACAAATTTTACAATTAATTTAACTTGACATATTAATTGCTTGTTAAATTCCATAGAAAAAAATATATCTATGAGATGAATAGAGTGGATATTTTTTTAACAATTTTATTTATTCAATATAATTAGCAGTTGATCTTTTTGAATGGAACGATGCAATGTCAAAGTAATACTTTAACAATGATAATTCTCAATTCTTCAAACACTCACACATTGAAAATTTTATGAATGAAATTTTGTAATTTTGTATATTATAGTTAATTGTGATTGCCTTTTTTATTTTTTTGATTTGATAATATAAACTGATTAACTGATTCTGTATTTCTGAAAAATATGACCTACATTACTAATTTTATAGCTGGTTCTCTTTTCATCATTGGGAACTGAGAATAAGCTGAAAAACCACTAATTTATTGACATATTGGAAAATCAGAAAACGGTAAGTACCCTTAAAAGTTAGAAAAGATTTAAGAAATAAATAACTTTGTAGTTATCAATGTAAAGTTATTATTTTTTTTATCTGATTCTGAATATATATATATATATATATATATATATATATATATATATATATATATATATATATATATATATATATATATATATATATATATATATATATATATATATATATATATATATATATATATATATATATATATATATATATATATATATATATATATGATATATATATATATATATATATATATATATATATATATATATATATATAATATATATATATATATATATAATATATATATATATATAATATATACATTTATATATACACATATATATATATATATTCAAAATATACACCATAGCTTTGAGCACAATGATACGGATTCCTTGTTCCCAGGATTCCTGTGGCTGTGACGAGAACCAGTCCTTCACAGCGTCCTTGAGCATGTCGTCCGAGTTGAAGCGCTTCCCTTTCAGGTGTTTCTTCAGTGGACCAAACACATGGAAATATGTCCGGACTGTAGGTCGGATGGCCCCAAGTATTCCACTTCAATTGCCAGTTCCATGTGTTTGACTCTGGAGACGTAAGGACGCGAGTTATCATGGAGCAGAACCATACCCTTTGTGAGCAGCCCCGGTCTTTTGTTCTTGATTGACCTGCATAGGCGTCGGAGTGTCTCACAGTACGCATCGGAGTTTATGGTTTTTCCGTGCTCGAGGAATTCCACAAGTATCGGACTTTGAACGTCGAAAAATACGGTGAGCATCACCTTTCCTGCTGACGGTACGATTTTGAACATTTTAGGGGGAGGTGACGACTCATGCTTCTGCTGGTTTTTCACATTCCGCTGTCAGAAATCGGATAACACCTCGCTGCTCCTCAGTCGTCAAATTTTAGAACGCTAACGACATCCTGTCCGTAATACGGACTGCCGCATCATTTGGACGCCGTTTTTGATAAGCACCTCTGCTCTCTCCTGCACACGCGGGAGCCCAGGCATGCTCCGATCCGAGTCAGAGACTCCAATCACATCGCGAGATGTCTCGCTATGTTCCCACACGGCGGAATACGCAAATATTTAACTGGTACGTTTTTACGTCGCTTCGTACCTTTTCATTTGATCACCCCTTACACCAATCTATCTGTCTATCTGTATATATATATATATATATATATATATATATATATATATATAATGTAATTAAATTTCCCGAGATCTTAAGTAAACACAATAACTGATAAATTAAATACTTTTGTAAAATGCTTACAAAATATCAAGCAGTGAAGTTCTGATTTGTTCTTATCATTTAACTTCCATAATTATCTTCAATTATTCTTAATTATAAGTTGTGAATACTTAATAAATTTGGTTAACATTCAAATTGTTCATATTATATATACTGTTAATTAAATTGTTAAAACTTTTCGAAATATTATTTTTTAGAAGAATTGCTTAAAGTATGTATCAAAATTATTTAGCTGATGTTTTTTGAACTAAAAATTTTAATTACATCTTTAATCCCTTTATTTATTCTACCATTTCCTTTCTTTCCCCAATCCAATTATCTGTTAAGCTTTTAGTTATGACATCATTTTAATGTAATTAGTTTTGTTGATAAGATTACATTTTTTGGGTATTCAACAAAGGGATGCGAGTTGTTTTACTTTAAAAGTTTAAACTTTTATTTCAAAGAGTATTCCCCCCTGGTTGTAGATTTGTTAAAATGTCTGCCTACTTTTCGATTAATTTAATAAAGAGTACCTCAAATTTTAAAAATTAATTTGTAAAAACTATCCTCTATATAGTCTTATTTTGTCAATATTGAATATATTTAAAAAAATGTATATTTGCATTCAAAAACCAATCAAATATTGCAAATGTATAAATTTTGAAAGGAAATAATCAATATCCAATGAGATTTTAGTAATCACATATTCGCAGAAAAATGAAGTCGCTCCAATATAGATTATCAAATTCTTTATATAATGTTTGAGATGAATCTGCATGAATTTTCTTTATTGTAAGTGAAAAATATTACAAGAAAATAAAAGCAATGTAAAAATATACCCATTTTAGGCAATAAATAACATAGAAAAAGTGAGTTATTTACAGCAAATTTATATTTTATACACAATATATACAAGTTTAAAAACAGAATACAGATATTTGTTTAATAAAAACTAAAAAATATATACTGAGGTATATTTTATTCCCATGAATAAGTTTTTTACATACTTTCAATTCTATATGAAGATTTGTTAATACTCATCATCTTTAAAAATTTACTGAAAATGATTACGTCAGCTACAGACGCTATATTAATTTTGATATAGATTTGAAACACACCTTAAACTACATACTTTAGATGTAAAATTTTGATAAAATAAATTATTAAAAGTGTTTTGTTCATATTTAGTACAAATTATTATAACTATTGAAAAGTACAAAGTATTTTAAATAAAAATATTTGTTAATAGTTTTAGAAAACAAATTTATATTTACTGTACACAAAAGTTACTCTTGCTAATTACAGTAGCAAAATGTAAAATATAGAAAGCATTTTACGAACACATTTCTTATTTAAATGAAAATAAAGTTAACATAGCATTATTCTAAATAAAAAGAAACATTTTAATTAAATTGTAAACATTTATTGATAAATATAATTTAACAAATATTTGCTATTATATATATACATATATATAAGCTCAGAATTCAATTACAGAGAAAGAGAAATGTGTTTGCTTGAGAAAGTAAAACCTGAAATTGGGAAAATGTCAGATAGTCAGGCATTAGAATCGAAAATGTTCCTTTTTTGTTATTTTATCCTTGATTCCCAGATGTTTGTTTCTTTTAGTGCCTCTCCATTGTCAGTCTCAGTTGACATTTGTGTTTCCGAAACGAATTGTTTCGTTTCTCCTTATTTATATAGTGTTTTTTTTGGAGTAAAAATTATATATACACATTTACTTAAGACAGAGAATTTAGTTAGAAGTTGATCTTAAAATAGACATGGTAAATTATTAATTTTTTATTTATGGAGTAAATAGAGCATTATAATAATTTATAGAAAATGCTATTAAGTTTTTTTAGGTAAAATAGATAATGCTATTTTTAACAGGGAAATTATAAATATGGAACGCAAAACACACACACGCACAACTTAATATTTTAATTTACTCACTAACTTAGTTACCAAAATATACTATTAAACAAGTGAAAAATTTGACCTTATGCACATTAAGTGTTATTAAATCTCTCTCGTGTGTGGTACCAATTATTTACATTTTACTTTATTTAACATAGATTGTACATTCACATTCTATTTTAATATATTGCAAGTTTATATATATATATATATATATATATATATATATATATATATATATATATATATATATATATATATATATATATATATATATATATATATATATATATATATATATATATATATATATATATATATATATATATATATATATATATATATATATATATATATATATATATATATATATATATATATATATATATATATATATATATATATATTGGGAAATACCTATTCCTTTTCCTTATATTGTTTTAAAGAGAAAGAATTATTAATTATTAATGAAATATGTAGAAAAGGAATATTGTTTAGGATATTGTTGATTGCATGTATTATCTTTGCGTTAAACAAAAAATTCTTAAGCAAAAGTTTTAAAAATTAAGCAAACAATTATAGAGAAATAAATACAAAGTTGTCATAATTTCTTCTTATTCCAATCTTCAGAAGCTCATATAGAAAATTAATAATTGATTTCCATTATATTTAATATGTATAATTTATTAATAACTTCCTATAAAATACTATAAGCACTCTTTTATTTTAAAATAAAATAATTTCATAAAATAAAGGTTAAAAGGGAAAGGGAAATTGTTGCAATATGAGCAAGTGCAATTTTAATTTAAATTATCAAGGGGTTAAAGCTAGAAAGTACTTGACAATCAGAAGTAAAAAAATGTTATTAATGAAATATGTAGTAAGCAGATGTATATGGCTTTGCGCACGTATTCAAACATTTAATTTAAAATTCGCTGCCCTTTTATGATTTACAATCTAGACAAAATAAATTGCCTTGAAAACGTAAAATAAAATCTGAGTATTTTTATTCTAAGAAAGACATTTGTGTTTGCTAGGTCCATACATAACAATACTTTATTCAAGCAATAAACCGACTGTTTTCCATTAGTCTTATTTGAGTCTGAAATACTTTTATTTTAAAGCAAAATCTGACACAAAGAATACAAAGATAAACATTTTCAACAATAGCATTCAAGCAGAGATTAAAAAAAGGTAACATAACGACCTAAAAGCGGTGCAAGAAAGTTTTCAAGATTTTATTGTGAAAGTAGTTTTAGGATAAAGAAATAAAGTGTGTTTTCATTGCATTTTTCTATTTATTTTTTATCAACATGATTTAAGTGAAACACTGTAAATTTGTTGCACATTTTATTTTTTATTCGAAGCTCTTAGATCAATAAATGCATATATTTTGCAACGCATATTTTTAGTTCAAACTTTAATGTAACAAACTGTTATTAATTGATTTTTTCAAACAATTGCTTGCAGACCTGAATTTGGAAGTGATTTACGAAATTTCAAAATATAAATAAAGGACATAATAAATTGTAAAATTATCTTTTGGTTAATTTTGAACAAAATCTAAAATACATGCAGAAAATCAATGATTTAGTCATTGATCATTAAGCAATGATCTTAGAAATTACATCATTAAGCTTTCTTCAAAAACAATAATTATGTAGTATGAGCAGTTATTTGGTTGCATTATTTTCTCTAAATACTAAATAATTGTTTCACTGTCATTTATTAACTGTATAACCTTTGTTAAATATGTTCAAATAGAGCTCCAAATAAAATATACATGGAATTATGGTTGTTATTGCATTTGAAAAATTGTGCCAAAAGAAATGAATAATTTCTTCTGTTGATGATTATAATGATTCATGTCTCATAAAGAAAACATTGCTCAACTAATTTCAGATTTATAATTATTGGAAAGGTGATGTTTTGCAGTAAATATTTATCGCATTGCTTTTTGTCTGGTTCATTCATACAGTTGTGAGCTACAAGTTGTTAACAACTGAAACCAGCAAAGCAAAAATTTGATTTATTTTAGAGTTTTTCTTTGAGAAAGAAGAAAATGCAAGTCAAACGTCTGGAATTGTAGATGGTTTTCATCATCCCCACATACAATAATTGTCAATTATTTACAATTTTCATTTCATGAATTTCGTTCAGGTATTTTTGATGTTAAATATGAACCTCTTACAAATAGCCCTATTGTCAAAAATGTTGATTAAATAAAAAAATGGTCGAAGTTAACAGGTTATGAAATGGAGCATAATCCAAGTGCTAAAAATTGACCTTAAAACAGTTTTAAACAATTTTCTCAATGCGAATCCAAAACTTATAAAACAAAGTCCGGTAACGTAAAAAATGGATTCCTTTCCTCAATCTAATGTTTAATGAACAATTCTAGAAAAATATGTGGGTATAAACCATTATCAGACTGAGTTTGATAAAATGTTTGCACATAGAAACAAGGAAACAAAATCTTATTAAATCTTCTTCAAAATCTTATTGAAAAAAACGTCACAATTGCTGAAAGAGTATCCAGAAATAGTGAAATTTTGTCCTCACATTATTATAATTTTAGAAAACATTTCGCAATAAATATAAAGAATTTTGTAGTTAATTTTCCATTATACTCAAAAGCATTTTAAATATAATATGCATAATTTGAAAACATTAGACTAGAATTAAATGCATATTATTTTTTGCTTATAGTTATCAATTTTCGTCATATTTAATCTTATGTGTATATCAATTAAGTTAAAATTTGCTCCCTTATTCAGGAGTTCATTAGTTCAAAATCTTTTTTAGTAATCACAAATTTGCTCCCTTATTCAGGAGTTCATTAGTTCAAAATCTTTTTTAGTAATCACATCTTTTTTAGCATTCACATTTTTAGTAATCACATTCTGTGAAAGGTAATATAGTTACTTAATTACTTGCATTTTTGAACGAAATTTAGGAAATTTTCTAACGAATACAGTTTAAATATGGCATTGTAAATTTTACGAAAACTATGAGCTCAAAAGTTTATATTTTATAGCATAAATAGTTGTAAATATAAAGCATTTCTTATTGTTTTGAGAAATATTTTCTCAATTGAACAAATTATTATATTAAAAATGCTTGTTTTAATTTAATTAGTAATTGATAACATTCATCATGTTTTAAAACGAAATTCAATAAAATTATATACATGTTCGTTGTAATGCATTATTATACAGTATATTAATTGAAAAATAAAAAAACAATTGAAATAATTGTTTTTTGGAATTAAAAAATCATTTAATTAATTATTGTAATATTTGAATATAAAATTCTCTTAGATAAACATAGTATAGAAAGTTCTGATTTAAATTGTTTAATGAAGAAACTTTTTAGTAATGAAAAATATATAATTTTCATCAATATAAATTTTTTATGATAAGAACAAAAAAATAATCAAAATGCTGAAAGTGTTTAATTTTGAAACATGTAAGTCCTTATTTTAATTAAACAAATACGTTTTATACAAAAGTTTTTTCACAAGTTTTTTCAAATAATTTTTAAAAAAAGTTGCAAATATATATTATACATACAAATGCATATTTTCAACAACACTCAATTTAAAATTTTTAATTTATTTTAGTTTGCAATTACTGATAGTTTCATAAAAATAGATTTTAGATGTATAGTTTTACATACTTTGATTATATTGTATTTTTATAAAAGAATACTATTATTGAAACGCTTATTTTAAGATTAAAAAAAGAAGAAAAAAATTGAAGTCAAATGTTTCCTAAAAGATGAGTGAAATATACTTTAAATTTCTGCATAATAAATGTATGATTCCATAAAAACTTCATAACTCTGAATATAAAAAATAAATATACTTTAAGAATTCTATGAAACGTAATTTCATTTTATCTGTCATATAATTTAAATCACGATTTTTCTCTCAAATATATCATAAATAAAATTAAGAATCATGTTTTATTAGTGACTACTCGCATATTAATTATATATGAATAATAATCTTAACTGAAATATATTAGATTTTATGAAGCCTCTATCAAAATATAAACATCAATATGATTAAAATGCTTGACGTACTAACTTATATGTAATATGGATATTTACGTTTAGCATTACAAGAAAGTAATACATTCTGACTTTTTGATATACAGAAAAATTTATGCCAAAAAATAAGGTGGAACTTCTTAATAGTATATAATAAATAATAATTGTTAAATAATTAGTAAAAATTTTAAAATACACTTACCTCAAATAACACACACACACACACACTTACCTCAAATACACACACACTTACACTTACAACACACACTTACACACACACACACACACACACACACACACACACACACACACACACACACACACACACACACACACACACACACACACACACACACACACACACACACACACACACACACACACACACACACACACACACACACACACACACACACACACACACACACACACACACACACACACACACACACACACACACACACTACTATACACACATACACACACTATACACACACACACACACACACACTTTTACACAGCACACATCTTATCACAAACATCATGCATCTACACTACACAAACACATCATTTTCTTATCTACACACACACATCATTTTCTACGATACATCAGTACATACATACACATATGACACACACACACAGCTACACACACTTGACACATTATACATGTACACACTACACTTTTGACACACAGATTTTTCACACTTACTACACATACACTACTTCTACTATGACACATTTCACATACACACGACATATACATTGCACATTACACACACGAGTACTACACACACACATTCGAGTACACACTGACACATACATTCTACTTGACATCTGTATTGCACACAGTTTAGAAATTGATACACACATTTACATATCGCTGTGCTGTTTATGTATAAATTTAACTCCGTTTAAAGTTATTAAAAAAGTATATCAATGTAAATAATGTTACTATAAAATTAAGTAAATGATCTTACTGATTATCATTTTAGAAAGAATTGTTTAAAATAGAGATTTTTTTAAAATTATTAAATACATTTTGAATTATTGTATTTATGTTTTAAAAAACATAGCTATAAGAACAAAATAGATATTTATTGACTTCCTTTATCTGAAAAGAAATATTTAACTATAAATACAATTTTTTTTAACGAAAATATTTTCTTATTTTCCATTAAAAACTATTATTTTCAATGTACCATTAAAAACTATTATTTTCAAATAATTTTCAATTATTTTCAATTTTTTTATATGTTATTACATGTAAAGAAAGTTTCTATATTAAGTTTATTCTAGATGAATGGTTTCATTTCATCAAATGATCATTGTAAAATTTTAAATTACTATATAATGAAATTAAGTGTAAAAGATTCGATGGTATCATTTTGTATTATAGGGAACAGACCACGAGATGTTATTAAGTTAAATAATATGTGAACTGCGTTAGAATTTAAAATTTGAACAAGGATAAATGGGGATACAGGACAGTCATGTATATAAATTTGTATTGAAAATTTAAATGGCAAAATCTTTATTCTATATGTGCTGAATATATAGCAGAATATATTAATAAAATTTCTTCAAATGCTAAATATACAATAAACATTAAAATATATCAAAAATTTGATATTATGCATTTTATAAATCTGTTTATTTGCTCCGCGTTCATAAAGAAATGAAAATCAATAGCTTCTGAAGAGGATTATCGAATTTTTATATAATTTGCGAGATATACGATGTAAATCAATAGTATATGAAGTTGAAAAGCTTTGAAAATTAACCAGTAAATTTATAAGAAAAAGTAAGTGAAAAGAGGTTCTCTTATAAATGTAATTCTCGTGGTTAAATATATGATATTAAATAAATCACAGAGTTTTTTTTGTGAGGAGACTCCAAAATAGCTTGAAAGAAAAGCTAACGCTGTTTTAAAAAACATTTACTCTGAGTAAAGAGAGAAATATATCACTTTAAAAATACAGATTATTAAATTCATAAAAATTAAATGACAAAATAGAGAAATTAAGCACATTGAAAAATAATAGTTATAAATTATTTTCGTTAAATTTCAGATGCTCTCACTTTATAAGTAATTGCCACAGAAATTAAATATTTTTAAGGGAAATGAGCATATATATGAATGGATATTGAAATAAATTTTACAATTGGACATAGGATATGAATAAAATAATTAATTATGAGTTTATTATAAAAGATGATTTTTATTCAGTTCATTTTTGATTATTTATTTGAAGTTACCACAAAATATTTCAGCAAATCGAAATAATTACAAGTATATGTTATTCACTCATTTATAAAATATTCAGAGACTCTAGATCATTGTTTTTAAATTGCTGTAATCCTGTTCAATTGTCAAAAAAAATTCAAGAATTAAATTCTTTGTCTTATATTTATTCACAGCACAGCAATTTTTCTATAAAAGTAAAAAGAATATTTGGTGAATTTATCATTTTTGTTATGCCTGACGGATACAAGATATAGTAAGTAACTTAAAGTTGCGTATTTTAGATGAGTTTTTTTTTTTTAAAAATTCAAATACCTTTTTATTTTTTGGGACGAATATAAGAAAAAAAGTCAAACGTTTTAAATCTCATAATGACAAAAGTTCTGAAGTAAAGAGAAGAATTCTTGCTGATAATCGCTGCTTGAATGAACTGGGAACTTTCTTAAAATCGAAACTGATCAAAATATCTACAAAAATCACAAAAAATACTTTACAAAAAGACAAAACCATCAAAAGACTTGTTCTCACTTATAAATTCAAAATCTGATCACTAACAAAGATTTAATCAAATCAAATTGTAATATTGAACGAAAAGTCCTAAGAGAGATTTTCGGTGACGTAAATGAGAATGGAGTTTGGAGGCACAGATGCAATTTCGGACTTTACAGATATTTAAAGAAAGCTGACATCGTCAATTATATTAAAATATGTCGCTTGAGATTTGCGGGCCATATCTGTCGAATGGACCCCTCATCTTTGACTTCAAGAAATTTTAATTATAGGCCCACTGCAAACACATCTAGGGGTCGGCCCAAACTTAGATGGGCTGATTGTGTAAAGGAGGACTTTAAATTGCTAAAAATGACAAACTAGAGAGCTGTCACCTCCCGGAGAACACAATATTCTGAGTAAAGCGTTGACCCACCACGGGCTATCGTGCTGAAGAAAAAGATAAGAAAAGAAAATCATAAAAAGTGTTTTACCTACATAGAATTGCATTCGTAATTTGTTCTTTATTTCTCATTGACGGTGAACATGAAATATCTAATTAATTACTTAGTTATTTAATAATAATTTTTGTTCATTTTATAAAACGTGCACAAAAGCCTGTTATCTAATTAAAAATTTAATTGTTCAAATATTTGCATGAAATTTTGTATACTTTATAATGATGCTATCATAGATATCTTTTACTTACACTCAACTATTTCAAAAACATTAGAAAAACAATAAATTTTAATTTAGAAAAGTGTCCTCTGTTATAAGAAAAATTCTACATTTATAACACATACATATATTCCTTCGATTTTGTTTCATTAATTAATAGATAATGATAAAAGTTCTGCTTTGCTTTGAAGTAAGCTTGAAAAAAATTAGTGGTAGGTGTATTGTGACACAGTACAAAATAACTTATGCCATAATATTCTTGATTAACTTAAAATGAAAATTTATTTTAAGCATGTAGAAATATAGCTACAATTTTTGTCAAAAGAAAATATGTTCCTTGCAAATTCTCGTTAAGTCATTGATATCTGAGAATTTTTAAATGTTTTTCTATAATCTTTAATATAAATAACACATTTTGCAATTTATATCAAAGTATCGAGTTAAATTTCATATGATAATTCTATTTATGTGTTACGAGGAATAATTGTGTGATAAGAGTTATTAATAATTTACTACTTCTTATGATTTAGAAATAGTTGGTCCTGCAAAATTTTTTATTCACGTGAAATATATTAAATGTTTATGAAGATATCTCAAAAATAAGCTATGAAAATTATAGTAATATTTAATTTTAATTGTTTTACCACTACTTAATTTCCTTCATGTTTCATAATTTTATTACGTTTTTAACTAACTATTATTATATTTTTCACATACTTAGCTTGAAAAACACGCAGTTCATGAAATGCATTCATATTTAAACGTATTTAATTTATTTTCAACTTTATTTAAACTTAGGAAACTATAATTTATACAAGTTTTTCATGTTGAGCAATGTACAACGAAATATGTTACTTACAGAAAAATGAATATATAAAAAAGTAAAAAAACTGAATTTTTTATAAACTTGACATTTGTTTTCAGAATTATTTTCACATATTTGTTTTAAATGTTTTGTATTTTAGCCACATGAAAAACTTGTGTTTCAATATTTATTTTTTATTACTCCTAGAGCATCACATTAGAATTGCTGAATAATAAGTTCTAATACGTGGCACAGTGCTTATAGTTCATATATTTCTAAAATGTTGAATAAGTTAATGGAAAAAAAGCATGGAAATATACTTACAATTTTTTTCGCTTATTAGTCTCTAGGTTATCGTTTAGTTATATTTAGTTACTTAAAATGTTTACAAAATCACATTATCAAAATAATACAAAGATGAACATTAGGACAGTATTTACATTTTTGTTACATGTATACACACTTTAATAATAGTTCGATTAATCAGAGTTTCCGTTATTAAAATATCGATATTTGTTTAACATATCATAAATACACAGAATTATTTGTACCAGACTACAGTTATTAAAGAGCATCAACTACAACAAAATTAAAAATTGAAATTTAATATTAAATTTTTGTATCAAATAATATTCAATAATAAAAAAGCTCTTTCTGTTTCCGTTTTTCTATATTTTGATCTTTAATTATTCTTGAATTTTTCATATGTTTTATTTGTATCATGAGATTTATTTGTATCACAAATGAGTACATTAACAATTATAATCTTTACTCTTTCTTTATTAAAAATATGCATTGTATTTTAGATGGTTTGAATAAGTAAATATTATTTGGATTCAATACATTTTTCAATTCATATTTTAAATAAAGTTTAAATTTATTTCTTGTTCATTTAATTAAATATAAATTAGTTCCGAAATGTCATCCATTTTAATTATTAGTCATTAAATACCATGAAATGAGAAAAAATATGTTGATAATTTGATTTGCTTTGAGAGCTTTTAGGATTACTTAGCACACAAACGTTTAAATATATTTTTTAAGAAACTTTTGGTAGATCATATATATGTACTGTTTTATATAGATATAAGAATGGGTATTTTTATAATACAATTTAACACAGTTTTTACCATAGTAATACAGACTAGTGGTTAAACCTAAGATAATTTTTTAATTTTATATAATATCTATATATAACATAAGAATGCGTTCTCATTAAAAATGACTAGGGATTAGTAATTTTCAGATTCAAAATCCCGTTACACCAAGTATCCCAAGGAAGTGCCGATTCAAACAATCATTATTCATGGAAAATCTTGTAAGCGACATTTTTAAAAAGATCAGATAACAAAGCATCCGGAAATCTAATGCTTTTATAATGAAACTCGTTTCTTCCTTTATAATTTATTTTTAAATAAAAGTAAATTCAGAAAAATAAGAAGAATTGTGCAAAATTTTGAGAAAAATAAATATTAATTCTTAAAAGGTAAACAAAATACATGAATAATATTCTTTAATTTTAATTCTTGTTTTCTGCAATTCTAATGACATTGAAAGTTGAATTGAGAATAATAAATACAAATTCCCTTGAAGAATGAACTGAAAGAAATATTTTGTCGTTTTACTTTCTGTTAATTTATATCATCTTAAATAATAATCCTATTATTTCTAAGATATTAAGAAAACAAAAGGTGGAGCGTAAAATGATTTCTTTTGAAAAACATTTCATGAAAGAAGGCTTTGAAAGATTTAAAGGCTGAAGAGTTGAAGATTATGTATAAGATAAGTTCGTGTTTTTTTTTAAAAAGATGTTTGTTTTGCTTGAAATATTTTTTGTCTTTCATTTAGAATTCTAAGTGTCTATCGATCTTTGCATTTCAAACTTCAATTTTTATTTGCAAGTATTTTAATTTCAAATTTGTTTTTTTTATGTTTGAAATTTTTTTTACAAAAACCTTACTCAGCAAAAAATTAAGAAAATACCCACCTGTTATACTATTTTAGCTATTTTCATTGTAAACTATAAAAATATTTGTCCTATGATAGGTCCATTGGATTTTCAGTTAGTTTTAATTTTGATTGAGATTCTCAATATGTTTTTCAGAAACGTGAACAGAAAACAATGTAATTTTTCATGAAAAATAATACATTTGAATAGAAATTTGAAATTACTATACATTTTATTACGAAGGAAATGAAATATAAACTTGGAATATTTTGAAATTATGCATATTTAATTTACATTCGTCAAATATATTATTAATAATTCGTTTAATTAGAGTTTTTATTACATTTTAATCATCTTTTCTAATTTCATTTTTTCATGTTATTTCAATTTAATTATAAATTTCAAATTTTGAAGTATTACAATAGTTATAAAAATATGTGCTTTTAAATGTAAAAATTCATTTTAGAGAAAATTTCTAAAAATATTGTTATTTAAAATAAATATCATGCTAACAACATGCAATATGTTACTGGCATTTAAAGGATATATTGAAACAATGAGAAATAAGATTTTTTAAACGAGACGATAATCCCGAGTGTGAAAAATATCAAAAAAGTGTCTAAAAATATCAAAAAATAAATCTTTTTCTTTTTATCCTGTGCTATTAATGTCACCTCTGAGTCCATTTCTTGAGGCAATGTTCCCATAATTTAATAGTAAGATTTCTTTTCTTTACTAAGTTGATTCCATGTATAAAAGAAAATATTTTGCGTTTCCCCTAAGCTCACATCAAGTGATATCATTTCATGCAATGGGAAAACTCTTCGCTTAATACTAAATGAAAAACATAAATATTTCTTATAATTTAATGTAGTAACTTTTGTAGAATCAAATATATATAATTTTTGATATAAATATTTGAATAATTATTTGATGCTTTTCATTAGTAAAAATATAATTAAATTTATTACTTGATTTAGTAATATAATAAGAAATATATTATTTTGTGACGATTCAAATTATATTTTTCTGTACATTATGAAATGAATATAATTTTGTTCAGTAATACGTATTTGTCAGCATAGAAAGAACCATTCTATAATGAAATGCATCGATAAAAATAATTTCCAATTAAAACTTTTAGAAGAATACGATTAACTCCACGAGTTTAATTTCAAAAAAACATTTTTTTGCTAGTTTAATATTTGAAGTAATTACTATTTTAAGATTTAAATATTTTAAATATATTTTCGAAAATAATTCTTATTATTTAAAAATAAGTATCCCACCTAGCACTGCAGATTGCCTCATCGTGGTAGGAGGATGCTCCTGTACAAAATGGGTGAAATACACAGGAAGGCTGCTATTTGTAAGATTATCCTGGGTGTGAAAGCCATTCCGTCATGTTTAGCAAAAATTTTTAGGATAAATAGGCCTAGGACAGTCTTACCCCTGGTGACCTGATATTCAAACTTTCATAAGCTGTACCTTCCCCACTTGGGAATCAACTGACTAATTATGTTTATGTTGCATCGTCCATTACGCAGATTAAACAGGGGAGTTTCGAAGTTTTTAAAGTCTATCATCCCTCTTACCAATCACGCCTTCTCGAAAGCTTTTCCAATTTTGTAAACAAGAATTATATTTGTAAGAGCAAGAAATTTATTGTTACTTAAATATCTATTAGACATTAAATTTTTAAGTAATAAACATTTGGACTACATTACTTTGACGGCAAGGACGTGCTTAATAATTATTTTAAATACTTTATCGGAAAGGTAAATACTATTATGCTGATATGAACTTATTATCTGACTCAGATCAGACCTATGGTTGATTATGGCTTCTTAATTTTTGCTGTGTCTTAGAATAAAAGTTAAAAAAAATTAAAACAGGTTCAGTTGAGTGGTGCTCTCATAATCGCTGGGCTGATGTGCAGGTATCATTCGAAAATTGCTCTTTTTGAAGCTGACCTGCAACTCCTCTATGTTAGAAGACAAGCTAGTCTTGTCAAATGTCACAACAAACTTTCCCCTTATGGACAACAAAACAATACGTCAAAATACTTATATAATTGGACACTCAGTCAAAGACGTAAAAAAATAGTCCGTTTGGTTTTGTTACGTGTCAGCATCTTCCTTCCACAAATGTTCACTTTCACTGCTGTCTTTCTGTTCCTGTCAATAAAATGAAAGTTTTAGCAGATCAACTAAAAGTATTTGCCTTAGAAATTATAATAAAAATACCTAAAAAAGACACTGAGAATTTTTATGCCAGCTACAAAATGAATTATATTGCAGGTAGCGACATATTCATTGAAACTCCAAATGATAGATTTTCATTCAGAATAATCCAGACTATTGTTCTGTTTTCAGAAATGAATTACTTGCAATAAATGTTGGTTACAGGCCATATTGAATTAAAACAATTTTGATGGCCTAAGGAATCTTACTGCATCATCTCTTTAAATCGATTAGCATTAGGATGAAAACAAGTAACTCTCTCTTACTCAAATTAAATCTCATTTCTCTTCAACATGACAGCTACTTCAAGTGGATTCCATCCTACGTTGAACTTTTTAGTTAAGAAATGGCAGAGAATCTTGCTAAGAAGGATTGTTATCATCCAATTCCTTCTTATTCAGAGCTTACGTACCTTAAACTTTTTTAAAAATTTTTATATGTTGAATAAAAACTTGACAGCATTTGATTTGCTTATTATTTTAATATCAATCTGTTCGGGTCTCTATCTCAATTGATAAAATCTAAAAATTTATAGCAGAACAGGATATACCTAAAAATATTTATTCTAATTACAATAGTTAAAAAATAACTTTGATTGGAAATGTATGCCCAGTTTAAAAGAAATTGTTACATACTTAATGAAGGCAAAAATTAAATATATAGGAATATATAAAAGCAGACTTAAAAAACCTTAACGGGTATTGATTGTCTAAATAAGTAACTGTGTATCTTAACTTCCAAGAAATTATAATTGTAATTGAATATTGATTATGAAAGTCATTAAGGAGTATTTAATTTAGAAAAAGTTTAGATTGACAACTATTTGTCCTCCATGTCACCCATTTTGAGGATTAAAAAATGTTAAAATAACAATGTATTTTTTAACTACATAGCTACATGCTTCATAAAAAGTTAACTAATAATGATAAATTAAATATTTTCATCACTAATACAAATTTAACAAAATAAAATATTTTGCTTTAAATAATGTATACAAAAAGGAAAAAAATTATGTTGATAAATTCAAAACATTTTGCAAACTCGATTGTTATTTTTATACAATTCACAATTTTGATAATACAAAATACATGATTAAATAAAATTATTATTTAAATATAAATTTTCTGCATACATAAAGACTATACTTACGAACTTTGTACATGACATTTTATATTATGAATAAAATGTATGCAACAAGACATTAATTTTATTAAATGTTAAAGTAAAGAGAATATAATATACAACTGCTTGTTTTAATATCAATAACAATGAATGTTATTGATAGTAAAATTACAAGTTGCATTCTAAATTTAAACTTATATTCCTGAATGTTGTTATTCTTAAAAATAGTTTGTGTTGAAAGATATTTGCTCAATTGCCTTGCAAAATATGCTAAGTCCTCTTGGATTTTGTATTTTTATGTTTTTTAGTGATAATAATTTTGATTATTAATTAGATCTTAAGACCACAAATTTACTTAAAAAATTCAAGTATGCATTAGAACTTGCTCTTGTAAAGGGTTTCTGTATCGGTCTTGTTATCGATTTTCATACACTCAATTTTATTAGAAGAAATTAGATAATTGGTGAATTTAGAAGCAACATCTTTTAAAGAGATAACTTTTATTCAAGATTTTCTCGAGTATTCACTCTTTTTAAGTATATTAAGTAAAAGGCCTTTTAATAATTATTTGAAATTCTCATATTTTTATTCGCTTAAATTACATGGTGATATTACTCAAATTACATATACTGGTATTTATCTTATGGGTATACTTCTTTCAACACAGGGTTTTTTTGTCATTGATATTTTGATATCTTGATATTTGAAATGAATGTGTCCCTCATCTAAAAGGAAACAATTTTTTTCCTTTGAAGAATTTATTATGAAAGAAAGTATTAATGCAAAATGATTGAAATTAATCCAACCATACTCAGATCTTTGTAGCTTTTACTTTACTGAACGAATTCCAAAGTAACATCAAATGTATGTGCCATGTAAAACATATTGACAAATTTGCTGACAAAACATTTTGTTTGAAGTTTCACCAATAGGGGACTTGTACTATAATTAATTCCTATACAAATATGTTATAAATATAATTTTCTTATTAATACAATATCTATGGTTAAAAAACCATTCACATGAAGCAAATATGTGGTTGGACAAAAAGGAAAGCGCATTGACCTTAAATCTCTTATGTTATTTGAAGAACTGAGTTTTATTAGCACTCAGTGAATATCAGTGGATAAAAAGAATAAAGAATAGTTAAATACACATTTGGGGAAACCATTCTCTAGATGTTAATTAGGAATGATGAAGATGTTGAATTGAATCAGTAATTGTGGAGATAGTGGCAGTTTTAACAGCTGAAGCACCTGCAACATTTTATATTCATCTTTATGCAAATATTGATATTGACTGGATATATAGAGCAGTAATATTTACTTCATATATCCAGTTGAGACTCATGATTTTACAAAATTATTGTCAAGCAAAATGCATATTGTTCAACTAAACAATTCATAAACATCATTTTGGTCTTGCTTCATTTTCACCTGGATCCATACGTTTAATCACTAGTCAGAACATTTTAGTAAAAAATGAACTGAGTTTTAACTTATATTTTGTAATATACCCACATAAATGCCGCATCAGGTGTTTCTTTAATCCTCATTTTCAGTAAGAATAACCGCTAAATTTCAAGGCATAGAGTATTTTCACTATGAATTTTAGTTTATGCTTATACTTCCCGAAGTGAGAGTGAATGGATTTGTTATGTGTACACAAATCAATGCCAATAAAATTGACTTGTGGAACACCATTTGCTTCTCTATTAAAATAAAGAGAATGTTTAGTCAGTCACTACAGTGCTAATGAAAAATAGGTAATATATATATATATATATATATATATATATATATATATATATATATATATATATATATATATATATATATATATGTTTTAAAGTCATAAATGCAATAGAATAAATAAAGTTATTATTCAGTGAGTAGCATTAATTTAATTTAAACAATCCTGATTAAAATCTTTCATACAATGGGAAATAAAGAAAAGTATTATATTTATTAAATTGTTATTGATTTTGATATTTTTGGGTAAAGTAAGTAATTACTTAATAATTTTGCTGTTTTAAAAGTATGTAATTTGTGATGCATAAAGCTAAATATGTCTTGTAAAATATTAAAATGTAAAGAAACTTTATTTATCTAGGTTAAAAAAAATAAAGTCACATACCCAAAGAACATAATGAACACACTTTTCTACACAGTAAAACAGAAAATACAAGAGTCAGTGACAATAAATTCTCGCTAAAAGAAAGTAATTTTGACGTAATATCGACTTTCACTATTTCAAATGCCTTTTCTAGTCTAAAGAAACAATTTTCAATCCTATAAGTTGATCGGCTGCATACATAAATACAGATTTCTGCGTTTTTTTAGCTATATTTAAAAATTTAAACAAAACTAAGACTTAAATGAATGGAAAAGTTAGCACATAATTTATTGTTAATATATATTGAATAAAAATTTTGATGAAGAATTCAATTAGTTTTCTTAATATACTTAACATCACATTTCCATATAAAATCTAATCAAGGTGATTTTTAATAAAAGTTTTTCTGAGCATTTTATTTATTTTTGTTTTATTTAAGAATATTTTCTTTATGTTTTAAGCTCTTATTATTTATTTCTACAGTTAAAAATATTAAAAAATAAGACATGGGCATGACACTATTAAAATTACACCTTCCCACCAGTGACAAAACTTTCATACCTTCTCATTTTGAACTTAAATCATAAGTAGGAAAAATTTAACTTCTTGTGCAAATTAATTTTACTGATGTTCAAATAGAGAAAAGAAAAATATTTTATAAATACGGAAATCAGTATTTTCCAAGATATTCTTGTTTTTTACTGCTTTAGATATTCTTTTCAGTTATACAGTTTATTTATTTATCGAGAAAAAGTTATTTGAAAATATCGAGAAAATGTGACTTATTGGTTTGATTATTTATCGTGTTAAAGAAGACTTTAATCTAGGAAACGAGAAGAAATCGGATGAATGTTATTCGAGGAATATCATTTCAAGATTGAGCAGCGAGTCCAAAAAGATTAGATGAAAATAGGATAATGTTGTTTATTTTTTATCACACAAGAAAATAATAACGGATGTATAACGTTAACTATTCATCGAAACAGAATAGATAGCTATTAATTTGCAAGAACAGTTTTATATGATATCTATCATTCAAAGATTATTAAACCAGCAATCTGAAAGAGGCTATATATATTAAACCAGCAATCTGAAAGAGACCATTCAATCAACTCAATGAAGTGTGTAATAACTTTTGTATTTATTAAATTTTAGGCATAATGAAAACGGACTGAAGAAGTTCGTGAGGTTACTTTGAGTATCATGAAGAAATAAAATGTGGTTGCAGTCAAGTGATTTTTGATAGTGAATTCCGATTCAGTTAGGAGAAAGGTATTAGAAATGTTTCGGCATGGATAAAGATAATCAGAAATACCTTGCTCTTCAAGGTTCAAAGGAAAGATAATAGAGTTTGATGTATGAGTTGAACAACACAAACATGTGTATGAATATACATGTCATTCCGAAAGCAGGTTTGGTTACTAATAAGTTTTCAAAACAGTTACTGGCACTAATTGTAATATTTGACTCTGATGATGAATTGCTTCATTTAAATAATGATAATGATCTTATAAATAACATGATTAAAGATTTAATAGGTTAGAGCTTGAAGTGATTACCATGCTTTTACGACTGAAGTTCCGTTAATTACACTTAAAATTTACACAGAAGTATAAAGCCTGGTAGAAATCAACACTGGGTTAGGTATAAGGAAGTATATTTTAATGCAATAACACACACACACAATCTTTTTTTAAAAAACGACATGTAATTTACACTTTTTAAATGCAATATTTACCAATTATATTGTGGTATTATAGATAAGACTCAGTAAGTATTATTTCCCAATTTTTTTTAGTATTCTCAATGCATTAGGCAATATAGATTGGTCGCAGGTTCAAGTAAATGTAAGTGAGATTGGATATATTTGGAATTTACTGAAAAATCTCATTTTAAGATCACCTTCTGAGACTGGACATGAAATTTGCATCTTTTAGGTGCGAAGTTTATCCATAAGATTTAGTGAAAAACATTTCCCAAATCCTATTGATAACCATGATATTGATAACCTATTGATAACCCTATAGAGAGATTCTTCAGTATAGACGTGCAGAAGTTTTAACTGCTCAGATAGAACTTATAGCATATTTAATGAAACGTATCATTTTTTAAAATGCATGATTTATCTATTATAACTATTCAGTTTGTTGCTCTGACACATATTTTCATTTTCTGCTTTTTAAAAGATTTAAGGCGTCTTACAATAGTTTTTATGTATTGCTTTGAGTTTCACGTGTATTCTCGCTTTCATCACACGCATTCTGTTTTACATGACATCTTCAATGTTTTGCTTTTTTCCCTAGTTTTCTTAATAATATGATTTAGATGTTTATTTAAACATTGTTGGTAATTTCACCTGTATTTTTTAATGTTTAAAAATGATTCTTTTTACCATATTTTTATTAATATTTTTTACTGTCGAGAGAAATCGTTTGTTATCATTTGCTCACAATCAATTAAGCAATTAAGTAACGAATGAATTTGTCATTGTTACTTTAGGTCAATATTGTTCAAAATGAAATATAGAATGTCAACATTTGTAAAGTGCAACATTTCTTCATTGGATGTACACTTTATAAATCCACTTGAAATATTGTTTTCGGAAATTGGAGACTCTAAATAAATAAAAAGAAGGTATGTAAGATTTTGTTATTTTGTAAATAATTATAAAGTATAGATAATTTATATTTATTATAAAGCTGTGTATTAAATACCTAAATATTTTTAAATGTTATAAAATTATGTGCTATGTATACGAACTCCCTTGTATACATAGCTTATTATTTTACAAAATTCAAAAGTGAACTTGCCTACACGTAATTCTTGACACCAACGAAAGTACTTGCACCAAATTTTGAGCAGCTTTACCAGTTCAATAGAAGCATCTGGGTCATTTATTTAAAAATAAATTAAAAAAATTCATTAGTCTTATTTAAAGTAATTAAATGTAATTATTGCGCAACATATATGATAAATATGAAATTAGATTCTGGTTAATAATAAAGATGAGTACATGATAGCGCTATCAATGATATGATCAATAGGTTAGTGAACTAAATACAGTTAATATAACTTGTGTGCGGTGGTTGTGGGTTTAATGAAAACAGCCTTTAGTGTAACTATAATTTAATTATTTAAAGTTAAGTTACACACAATAACAAACAGAAACACTTTATTAAAAGGATAATAAAAACACATCCAATGAGTTCGAAATCAAATGTCTAACTAACTATCTTTACTTTTACCCGCTAAGGGTGCTCTTGGAAAGGAAGAGAGAGAGTGAGAGTGAGAGAGAGAGAGAGAGAGAGAGAGAGCGAAGCGTCACAAAGTGTAATTATTTTATATTTTAACTGAATTCTTGATTATAACTAAAGTTTATAATTTATGAACTAAACTTACAGAAATTTTGTGATATATGCAAAATTTAAATTCATAACATATAAGTACTAGAGATGTTTTTGTTTGCTTGAAATATACAATAAAAATGTTCCCTTTAAAAATAGATACTGCCCTTCAAATTATTAATTAAAATTATGTAATAAGCTAAATAAATTAAAAATGCACCAACTAATGAATATTGTTATTTTTTATTTAATGTATTTAGTTTATTATACATAAAAAATAAATATTTAAAATTGTTAAGTTTAAAAAATATTTCTTTTAAAAATAAACGCAGCAGCCAAAATTTATCCGTAAGATTACTTTTTTCTCGGAAAAAACAATTTTTTTCATAATTTTTCTTATTTTTGTTGTCAGTCTTAAGATATGTTTCACATTTCAAAATTGTCTCCTTCACTTAAGAATTTGTTTTACTGCTGAATAATACAACCTGAAGAAATAAATCTAAGCTTAAAAACGAAATAATATGATACATATAAAAAGTGACAGTCAAAAAGTATTTATGAAATGAAACAATATATTTTAAGATAAAGAGGATTTAAGGAAAAGCATGTTTCAGACTTTCTTTTATACTCTGTAGTTTGCGTAAGTCGTTCGCTTTGATTAAATTTCCTGTTTGTTTACTGTGTATTATACCAAATATATATATATATTTTTGAAATCTGTTTATAATGATTTCGAGGAAAGATGTTATTTTAAAATAATAATGCGTACACTTTCTTTACATTGAAAACAGAAATATGTAGTAGCTTGTATTTTTCAATAGGTTTCTGGAAATATAAAATGTAGGAATTAAATATAATGAACCAAATTTTCCGCATAACTTTTACTGCACAAGAGCTGAATTATACAATCTTATAAAATTTTTATGAACAGTGTTTAAAATAAGAGATGTGAGTCGATGATAATATTGATTTCATGTAGAATAAAAAAAAATATTATGCTTTTGAAATATGTTTGACAACAATTTGTGTCTATACGGACTACAACAATCATGATGGATATTGCTTAAAGATTTTTATTTTGAACTTGAGAATTCCATTGATTAGCATTGTTTGTGATAAATACAAATTCCAATTCCTAACATTTTATAAAAAAACATGTCCTGATTTATTCCTCATTTATTAAATATATCTGATAATTTTTTTCCTTGAACTAATAACAATTTAAATTTGTAACTTTCAAAGAAAAGCTTAAATGTAATTATATAGGTTCATCCTGGCCTATTGGTAAAACACCTGTCCTAGGAGCGTAAAGTCTTATGTTTGATCCCAGTCATTTTGAATAATGAGAGATGGTTGTTTCGCTTTTACTTTAAGAATGCATGTCTGTCAAGGTGAAGGTTCGGAGTTTTCTAATTTCTTTTTTTTGATACGTCCTTCCTATGACGAGTTCTTTCGAAAGGCAATACGTCGTGGATATTAAATTACTTTAGCATGACATTCAATCTTACAGATGTAAATCTAAGCTTTAAACTGTAAACTACGCGCTATCAAGTGTAATCAAATAAGCTTTTCCGTTCAACATTCAAAGTATTCAATATTTAAAATATCAATAAAATTGTAAAATGCTTAAAATGTTTAAAATATATCAGAAGTTTTCATGTCAAATTATATTATAGAATAGGCATCAATTCCTACTTCCTACTACTTCCTACTATATATATATATATATATATATATATATATATATATATATATATATATATATATATATATATATATATATATATATATATATATATATATATATATATATATATATATATATATATATATATATATATACACACGTTTTTATATATTTTTTTCATATTTTTAATGTTATTATAACATCAGTTTAAAATATATTGCTGATAGATTTCCCAATTAAAAGTCTAATGTCTCGTGTTAAAAAAAATTAATTTGGCTCTTCAGTCTTATTTCTGTTATACACGTGTAGTTTCATTTATTGATAATGGAAATCTCATATGGAGAAAAACATTTTCTTATGTTTCAGTTAGGCAATCAAAATTTTAATATGTAAAAGATTGCTCTGCTTGATGAAACAATTTCCAGTAAAAGGAAAAGAAATGTTATTTTTATTGCAATATACAAAATATTTGAGCAATGAATTAAAAATTTGTTTGAAGTAAGAAATGCGTGGAATTTTTGCTAAAAAATAAAATAATTTGTTAAGTCATTTAATACATAAATGAAATTTCTTAAGAGACTATGATAAATAAAGTTTAGATTCAATAAACTTAATTTTAGTTTTTATTGATTTTGTTGTTTTTATTGTTTTTTTTTTCTTAATACTCGGAAATCCTTTAGAATTTAATCAGATTCAGTTATACAAGAGACTGGCAACATTATTTCTTAACAGTGGGGCTCTTTGAGGGTAGGCCATCTTTGACACATCATCTTTGAAAAGTAAAAGGATAATGAAATGCAGAGAGAGAAAGAAACAGCCATGCACGAACCAAGATTCCAACCCGGAACCTACTATTCGCAGCTAGGAATAATACTCTTTCATTTGTCGGCTTTTGTTGATAATGTAACATTGATTGTCACTTGGTTTTTTTTGACATCTATGATCTCTTACACAAATAACATATACTATTCTTTTCAAAACCTTTTTTACTTTTAAATAAAAAAAATTATACTTTATACATTGAGTTATACAATATAATTAAGATCACAAACGTCAGTGAGCTTTATTCAATGTGGGCTCTGCAAAGCTCTTGGCTTCCATAGATTTTGAAAACGCAAGGAATAATCGAGAGTTTGTCCTGTCAATATTTTTCTCTACCAAGAGTAAAAATCTTAACTTAAATTGTATTAAATTAATAAGTCTATTTAATTTATCTTTATTTAATTCAATATAGTCTATTGATTTACATTTACAAGAATCATTTCAAATTGTTGTTTAACAAATTGCTAATTAATATGAAATAAAGATTACAAATTATAATTCTAATTAGATCATGTAACTTTTTGCTATTTGAAGTGAGTTTTATAAATCTTTTGTATCTTAAAATGAGAAATGATGTTATGCACAATAATTACTCTTACAAAATTAAGAGAACTGATTAAGGATTTTCTAATTTATGGATTAAGAATATTAATGAATATTTGAAACGTTGGAAAATTTACATATTTGTTGCATAAATATTTTCAATGTCTAAGAACTAGTTTTTATGTCATATCTATAAAATAATATCAAGCAAAAGTTTAATGCATTTATCAAGAATGTATTTGCTTTTAGAAAATACTTTTAATTTTTTCAAATATATTTTTTATTGTTGAAACTTCGTAATATTGTAAACAGATAAAATATTAAGAATAAATTCTGTCCACAAATTTAGGTATATTAGTATCTAAAATCGTGTAGGAAGTTACGGAACCTCTGATGGTTGATACAAGATATTTCATAAGATATAATTTTTCAAAGAATAAAATTATAATTTTTTTAAGAGTCAATTGTAAAAATAATTTGATTTTACTTATGCTACGGGGTTTAATTTTTATCTTTATCTAGACATATATGTTTCACATTCCCAAAATATATTTCAGAATCTAATTTTATTTGTAAACTTATAGTATTACTGGGGTTAATAAAGTATCACACGCGCGAGCGCGCGCGTTTCCTACTTATTTAGGTACTAATTGTGAAACCAAAAGATTGCACTCAATTCTTTGAGGATTTATTTTTGATAATTATAATTGAGGTTTAAACTTAAAAAATATTTTCAGATTGTTGATCAAAAAAGATGGATTTTCAATAATTTTGAGTTTGATCAATTTTTGGTATCTTTTTGTGCTCTACTGATTATCTGTATTTTGTAGCTATCAAACTATTAAAGCATGTAATATCTAGATATAAATGTAGTTTTCTTAAAATAAACGTATACAAATTTATACATTTTGCTAAGTTTTGAATACGCTTTAGTATCTAATCATGATTTTAAAATTCTATATATAGGTTTTTGCATTTTAAATTTGGGATTCAAATTTTTTAGATAAAAATAACCAGTTGTTTTGAAATGAAAGTTTAAAAATTAGCTTTTTATTTAATATATATAATTTAGCTTTTTAAATAAATTTTTTAATAGATGTAAATGTAAGTTAAAGTTCCAAAACTATTTATTTGAACTATAACCATTTAGGTATCGCTAATATTTTTAAATTTACTTTCTACATAATTTTTCAACGAAAAATTTGTCAATCTTGAAATTCTTAAGCAAAAGGGAATTTACACAAATATAACCAAATATAACTATCCCATTAATATAGGTGCATTTTTTTTAAAAAAAGAAGATTGATTCTCCAATGCACACAATGTCCGAATAAAAAGAAATTTAGGATCAACTTATTGAATGTTAGTTAGATTTTTGGATCAGAAAGAAAACTCCTATAAAGTTTTTTCAATTTATCTGTCTATTTTGATAAATTACACTATTATTTGAAAATAATCCTGTTTGTAAACTTTGCAGATAGTTTACAATACAATAACTTTGAAACTTGCGTTTTTGTAGAAAGTATTTCATTAGCTTTGGATGTTAAGCAATAGAGGTAAATGAAACCACTGATTTTTTGTAGGGAAAATTATAAATATATACATTGATTCAATAAAACTATATGACAAATATAATTAATTATTTAAAAACTTTACTTTATTTCTGAAGACATTACGGTATTAAAATACAATTTAAAAAAAATTTAATTTTAAATTTGCAGTGATGTATTGCAGATTCTTATTAATTTAAAATAATAACAAACAATAAATGTGATACACACACACACACACACACACACACACACACACACACACACACACACACACACACACACACACACACACACACACACACACACACACACACACACACACACACACACACACACACACACACACACACACACATATATCATACATATATATATATATATATATATATATATATATATATATATATATATATATATATATATATATATATGAGAGAAAATAGTATGCCAAAAATAGTCGTATTCAATGCATATCTTATGAGATTAACCATTGTGGAAAAAAATGAATACATTTTTAACTTATGTACGACGGACGGAAGTATATGTGAACTAAAAGAAACTGACAGTAAGTCAGTAATATTTATTAGAAATTAAGATTTAATAATGTGAATTTAAGAAATTCATAAGTTTGTACATGTTATTAAAATAATTAATTTCCTGAATGTTTGCAAGATTTATTTCAATAATTTCAATTAAATATATAAATAAAAATGTTTTCTGAATATTTTGAATTTAAATACGATTAAAAACTAAAAGTAAAAGGACTTTAATAAATAATATTTCTTTTTTTGCACTCTTCGAAATTAGTATTATTGTTAAACATGAGTATTTCAAATTATGTATTATTTTTTATTATAAAATATATTTAGATACAATATTTTACTTTTTTGTTGTATCGAGAGAAAATAAAATTGTGCATTATTTCTGAAAGCTGTGTGTGTAAATATTTTAAATTTCTGTAGTTTTGTCTCTTTCAAATCATTATGTAATCTGTCGTAAAAATTTTAAATATTAAGGAATTTAATCATAAAGGTGTAACTTTTGGGGCGTACGAAAGTGAAAGCATCAACTAGTATACTTTTACTGCTCCCCGTATTTGATATCACAAGAAAATTTATTTAAGGTAAATATGAATGTGATTACATTACGTTAAACTATGTTATGCATTGAGATTCTAGTATTAATTCAAACGTTTTAATTGCAACAATGCTACGAAATTCTGAATATGTGCTGTACGAATTTTTAACATTTCTACAATGACAAATAATGCTATTTAAGCCTTTTCAATGCCATATTTATTGCTCTTGTTGAGATGAATTAAGAACATTTTTCTTCATGTTGATAATGTTCTTATATTATTTTATAAATTTCGAATGGTAGAAAGAAATGATTACTATTTACAATTTTTGCAATTTTAAACTAAGCATTTGTTAAATTCTCAATCCATTTGAATAAATGTGTAATTTCACAACGGTATTTTGTTTATATAAAAAAAACAGAATATTTTTTAATCAAATATATTAATACCAAGTTCATAAAAAATGTTAGTTATACATTAGTACCATGTTATTGTCTTCATGAGAAAAAAAATTTTCAAATAAAATTTGTTTGAAATCTGATGCAGAAGGAGGATAAAACATAACCGAGCTTCTTATAACAGAATATTAATAAACTAGCTTACTTGTTTACTAGCTTATATGTATCTATATTGTATGAAACGACTAATTGTAAGCATTTTTATAATAAAAGTTGATAATAGTATGACATTTTTGCTATTTGTAATAAATGTTTAATTTGAGATGATATGTATTTTAATTTTCACCTCAAAAAATGCGGAAGTAAAAATAGAAATGATACTTTCAGAATCACGATATACATAAAGGAAACGAAATTTGTCAAACAATACGTAAAACAATACATGTCAAAACATAAATACTTATAAAGTCTACGTTATAGTTACCCAGCTTAGATTAAATTCTGATGTCTCTGAAATTAATTATTTTCCTAACTAAGTAAATTAACTGAAGATTCGGTCTAAAATGTTAATAAAATACATTTTCATTTGTTCATGATATTTAAAATACAACTTTTGATGTCAAATGTATCTTATGCAGGTTACATTTTTAATGAATTTGATAAATGTTTATGCTGTAAGCCAAATAAATTTTGTGAGGAAAGGAAATTTACCTGTCCGCCCTGTAATTTTTGAAAGAATATAGTAAGTGAAATATTCTATGTACATCAAAGAAACAATTTTTCATACTTTAACTTGAAATCAATTACTGTTTCTTCTACAATGAATTACTGTTACTCTTCACATTCCGTATTTTTTCTATTTCAAAAAATTAACAAGCAAATATTTAAAATATCAATGTGCTCCTAGAACAATTAAATTTTTTCTACAAGTCTAACCTAATAATTTGAACACTAGGTAATTTATAATGGATAATCTTCCATTGCAGTATTGAGGATCTTTTAAAGGAGCTGTGGAAGAATATTTTTAAGGTTATTCATTATGAATTTAATCCTTATGCACACGAAAATAATTTATTTTTTAAATAATCAAAATTATGACAAATTTTAATATTTGAAATTTTAAATTCATTTTTTCCTCATTAATAAATATTATGAAAATAGTATTATGTCAAATGAAATATCATAAATTACTTGTTTACCATTAAATTTTCTTAATGTATTTTGTTTCTTATTAAAAAATACAAAATCAAAAAAATATTGATGATTTATTCAATTTTTATTTAAATATGTTACGTTTTTTCATGGTGACGATGATAGGATAATCTATAATTTTTGTAGAATAGTTTACTTTTAAAAAATTATTTTCTTTACTGTTCTCTCAAGTGCATATATTATTTTACCAAATATATACCGCTTAAAGCTTTCTAACTATCTAGAAACCTATAATATTTTCTAAGTTTCTATAATATAGTACAAAAGCATTACAGTTTTCAGAGTTAAAGGCTCGATTATCCAATTGACCTGTAAAAAAACTTACTGCTTGGCTGAGGCAGATATTCATAGAACTTCGTTGCTTACTAAAAGACTTTTTAAGTTCCCAGAATATTTGTAAAACTCTGTATTAATTTAGCTCTGCTTAGGCCAACTGACTTAAAATTTCGCGAATATTAGCTGCATTGTAGGCTTTAAAAATTGTAATAAAGTCATTAAAAATATTACTAGATATAACCAATTTGCTTAACTATTACGGATTCCTATATCAACAATAAAAACAGTATATTTTTGGAATAACCATTGTTCAGATGACTTAAATGATACTAAAACAACAAAGATCACACATAGCAAACACAATTACCTAAACAAAAATTAAGAAATATTACACATTTGCTTAAAAAAAAAAAAAAAAAAAAATTAAAATATTAAATTTTTTCATAAATATAATGATCATTTTTAATTTTGTTGTAAATAATTAGCTAAGCAGAAACTGGATAAACATGTAAGAAATATGAAAATATTTAATTAAAATTTTATGTTAAGCACTATGCCATTAATTTAAAACTCAAAAACCACCAGAGCAGTAAAATATCAGCCAATCAAAACTTATTTTATTAAAGCAGCATTAAACAAGGACATGATAGTTTAAATTTTTTTAATTTATTTTATTTAAATTTTTTAAATTATTAACATCATAATTTGTAGGAAATTGAAAACAGATACTCTGAATTCTTATTAAATTAAATTATTTTTAAGAATGCAGTTTATTCAAGGTATCTAAATTATTTCTGATATATATATATATATATATATATATATATATATATATATATATATATATATATATATATATATATATATATATATATATATATATATATATATATATATATATATATATATATATATATATATACGAGGGTTACTCTGAAATTTTTGAGATACGCGCAGACGAGAATTTACAAAATAAAAATAACTGTTTAATTTTAAAGTACAAAGTATTTTAACACAGAAGAAAAATTTTTAATGACATACTTCAACTTGTTTAATAATAAATTTTAAACAGAAGAGAAAATGGAGTTGATACGAGAATATTTTCGCGCTATGATTTTCTACAATTTCAATGCAGGATTAAATCAAGAAGAATGCGTTCAAGGGTTGCAATTAGCATTTGGTGATGAAGCTCCAGCTCGTGCTACTGTATTCAGATGGTTTAGAGAATTTAGAAGAGGTCGCAATTTTCTTCAGGATGAAGAACATACAAGAAGGCCGCCGTCGGCAGTAATCCCGGATAATGTGTCTGCCATACAAAAAATGTTAATGGATGATCATCACTGTACTTATCAAATGATACTGAAGGAACTTAGAATTGGATCCGCAACCATACACAATATCATTCATGAAGAATTACATATGCAAAAAGTAGTTTGCCGTTGGGATCCCCTTAATCTAACTGAGCATCAAAAAGAGGAGTGTGTCAGAATCAGTAAAGAAACTCTTAATATGCTGAATGATGGTGACCACCGCATCATTTCTAAAATTGTAACAGGTGATGCAACGTACATACCGTTATTTGACGTTCCAACACGTCAAGAAAGCAAAGTATGGGTCTTTGAAGATGATCCCACGCCAACAATGGTGAAAAAACAACGCGCACTGAAAAAAGTAGTTGTAAAGATGTATTCCATTTTCTTCAGAAGTACGGCATTGGTAAAAGCCATCAAGTTGGAAGGACAGAAGACAGTAATAGCAAATTGGTATACCACTAAATGTCTTCCAGAAATTCTACAAGAACTGAATGTTAGGGGACTAATGCTTCACCATGACAACGAATCTTCACATACAGCTGGATTAACAGTTGAGTTTCTTAAACAAAAACAAATTAAAGTGATCGCACATCCACCGTATTCACCTGATCTTGCTATGTGCGACTTTTGGTTATTCGTTAATGTAAAAAAAAAACTTACGTGGACGTTGTTTTCATTCAGAAGAAGAGATTGATGGGGCTATAAATGCATTTTTTCATCTATTCGAAGAAATGAATGGCTGAGGCATTTAATCTGTGGAAAATTCGTCTACAAAAGAACACACCTAAAATTTTGTTAAGTATAACTTTAAAATCCTAGTTGTATCACAAAAATTTCAGAGTGACCCTCGTATATAAAACTCAGCATGTGCTGCAAATTAATTTTCATAAAAAAATTTATTTTGAATTATATGGCAAAAGGTGATTGAAGAAGGTTTTTTTTCAAAACTAAACAAATAAACTACACGAATCAAAAATTCAATTTTATATATTTACTAAGCCATATGTGTGTGTATGTATTTACTAATATGATTGAGTGATTAAATAATTTGTTTGTATAAAATACTAAAAAATTAATGTGAGGGGTGTCTTTATTTTGTTAAAAAAATAATGGATAGTAAGTGTTGATAACTTATGTCATATTTCCTTATTTGAATACCGAAGCAAAAGTAATTTCATCACGTGATAAAAGTCAATATGAATGGAAAAACGCTGTTATGAAATTCTTAAAATATTTGATTGATATTTACTTTAATATTTAAGAGAGAAATCAAGAATTCTTTTTAAATAAAAAACTTTCTCATTTTTTTGTAATTAAATGCATAAAATAAAATGCAAAGAAAAAGAAAATCAAATAGTAGGAACTTATTCAAATACAAATTTTACTTTATAGATAAATTTAATGAATAGTTTTAAAATTTTATTTTTATAAAAGTGTATTTTTTAAGGCTTATTTTAAAATTTTTTACTTGACAACTGAGAAATAATCTGAAAGCAAGACCTCATAAGTAAAAGAGACAACCGTATCTCACGAAATGTATTTTAATCTCCAGTATTCTAATATGAAAGATGTCACATGCAATATTTAAGCGAGCTGAAATTTCTTTTTTTTTTCTTGAATAAAAATCTTTTAAGTCTTAAGTTTTTTGATAAATGGTAGAATAAACAAAGCTTGTAAGAATTATTGTAACCAAACAATAATTCTTACAAAAAATGTAAGAATTATTGTTTGGTTACAAGTTATGTTTAAACTATTTTTAGAATAATTATATTTCCAATTTATAACTCAAATGAAAACTCTTACAAAGAAAGTAGAATTTAGCTACACATTTTTTAATAAAAAAAGAATTTTTTTCTGTTTTGCTCATTTTATTGTAATGAAATAAAAAAGTCAATTTTCTTACCTTCCTTTTATTATTATTTGTAAATTATATATCTTATTTATAAAATTAGTTATAAAAACTTAATGTTAGTTAGCTGTTTTATGTGTATTTACAATCTTCTTAAAAGTATCTGTTTGATTATCAACAGTTCAATGTAAGAAATGAACTTGTTATTTACTGAGCATAAAAGCTCTCAGTGAATATTAGAAAATATATAAATTAATCTTTGATTTTTAAATGATAGTAGATTTGACTAAATAAATAAATTCTGAGATAATGAATCAAGTCTTGTATTTGAAAGAAATTTCAAACAGTATTGATAACCAGTGTGCAATAATATCTTAATTGTATTCAAAAGAATAGCATTTTACAATTTTAGTTAACTTTGTAGTTGACAGAAATTGCATTTTGAGAATAAAGGAAAATTTTATTAAGGATTTCATAACTATAAACCTACATTTACTAAGACTTTTATGAATAAGAAACAAGCAAGATTAATGTGATTCAATGCAGTTTTTCAGCAAAATATTTTGAGAAATTAAGTGTCTTAATATTAATTTAATGCTATTTTTTATTTTGTCTAAAATAAAATTTGTTATGATTCAAGTAACACCTTATAGTCTCATTCCAGAAAATTTCAGTAATGAGTTTTTCTAATTAAATATAAATCAGAAAATGTATAATACTTGATAAATTGAAAACTAAATAATTAAAGTAATAAATAATTAAAAATGCTTATTAAAATGCATAACATTTTATAGACTAATTATCATCAATTAAAATGAAAGAGGCGCATTAAATATTAATTTGTATTCCAATTCACCACTGGTGACACATACACACGCATGCTATTTATTTTGTCTATGTTTAATATAAAGTTTATATAGCAATAAAAATTCAATGTATTCAGAGAGAGAACGTGAGAAAAGGAAATTGATTAAAGAAAGCTTTAAATATTAACTAATTAACAAAGAATAAGCTCTATAAAATAAATGGAATTTATTAAAATTTGCATAATGAACTTTGACTTTGTATAAAGTAAGTATTTCTATATGATATCATTTTTCCTTTACTGTTAAAAGATTCTGAAAATTTCAATAAACATTTAATTGTAATTTTAATCAGCACTGAATTTTAAACTTCTAATTTCAATTGGTGATATAAATTTTTTAATTTCTCCGCGATTTTTAAAAATACAGTTTATTTTTAGTAAATACTTAAAAATGAGTATGTAACATTTTCATTAAATATAATTATGATTAGAAATTAGTACTTATTTTTTAATATAAGTACTGAAATTAAATACTATTTTATTTTTGCGCATTTTTACATTATTTCAATAAAATTATAACATTTAACAATAATTTTAAACAATATTTTTTATAAGCCACAGTTGTTGATAATTTGATTTTTCATATTTTAGCAATGTTTAAAAACAGCGTTCCATGTAATTATTTACTAAAGAGAAAATATAAATCATTTCTAATAAATTTAATTTTTGAGAATCTTCTTATAAAAATTTGGCAGCTTTATATTTGTTTTTCATCTAACTAATTTGAGATTTTCTTTTCTGTTACATAAATTAAAATAACAAACCATATTTATGAAATTCTTCTTTTAAAAATGAGGAAATAAACTGAAATGATACGATTCAGCATAAGACATCAGAATTCTTTTTTATGATGCGCGCACATTTGTGCCACAATAGAAGGAGTAAAAGAGATGCAAAAATGTATCTGTACACTCTAAAATATACTTTCATGATAAAGTCTGTGAAATAGACTTGCATTTTTTTAAGCAGCCGCGCATGCAAATTTTATTCCTTTTCACATTCTGGTAACAAAACTCTGCTCCAAACATACTGATTTCTTTGAAATTATTTTACTCCACTCTGTCAAATGGAAGAAAACAGTTTTACAGCCTAAAAGAAACATATGCAGAAGATGCGGTTCTGTATATGGCTTCTATAAAATAGAAAATATTGAGTTGAATTTTATGATTTTAATGCAATTTACAGAATGTTGATTTCCAGCCAAATCACAAATATTCTAATTCTTTATTTGCTTAAAATTATTAGTGTGAGGCAAGAAAATATTTTTTGTGAGAATATGTATAAAACTTCAAGAACGTCACCAATATAAGAAATATAACTTAAATTCACAAATATTTTATTTAAAAAAATTATTACTTAACACTGGAGATTCCCGTTTTCGTTTTGAAAGACGTATCTGATAAATATTCATTGTGTTTTATAGGAAATTATAAATATTATTTCAGATATTACTGTTTAACACTATTATAAATATATATACAAACAGAAAAAACATAAGTGATTGTGGTATCTTACAAAATCTATTTCCCTATTTCCATGCTAACTTAATAATTTATATTAAGAATTATTAATTATTTTATTATATATATATATATATATATATATATATATATATATATATATATATATATATATATATATATATATATATATATATATATATATATATATATATATATATATATATATATATATATATATATATATATATATATATATATAATGTAGTAAGCGTACATGAATTATCAGAAACATAAAAAATTTAATTTTATATCACGTATTGAATACGTATGCATCTGTGATATTATTTTGAATAATTTAAAAATGTTCACATGTAAAGTAAGAATAAAATTGACACAATTAATTTTAATTTTGGTAATGAGTGTTGGAGACAAAAATGCTGAAAGCATATTTTATGACATTCCAAAATTTTTATGTTTCTATTCTTGAATTAACTTAAGAAGTTTCATAAGCATCGAATACATTCACAGTGTGATGATTAAAATATACAAACTTTTTCTTTTAGATTTGTGTTATTTTTTAAAATTCTTATAATTTTTATCAGCAGATATCTTTGAATTTTAATTTAACATGACTAAAAATTAGTATCTACACTTAATTTTTTCTTATCACAGATTTAGGTATTCAGCATCTGCTTATTCCCATTATAATCCAGTGGGGTTCAAAACATTTTGATTTAGTTAAATATATTATTGATGTGTTATTTTAGTAAAATCAAAATTATAATTACGCTGATATCACTACTTCATATTTATAAATTGTTGAAAGCTTTTCATTCGGCTCTACACTTCTGCTGCTAAGAAATCCTAAAACAAACACGTCCACTGTTAAATCTAAAAATATTTTGTCTTTTAATAAAGTGTTAAACTTACAGAATAAACTTTTTTTTGTATCACTCATCTATCTCAATTTACATTTAAATATATTTTATTCTAGATTATTTTCGATAGAATTCAAAGAATTAATATTATGCTAGTAAAAGTTCCTGTTTTTAACGAAATGATCTTTCATAGGATTTTAAGATAGAATCCTATGAAAGATTATTGTATTAAAACATTGTAAAACAAATATTGAGCTTTACATATATTATTAGGTAAACCTGTTGTTTATAGAAATTCATATATTGGGCTCATTATGTAAGAAGAAACTATATTATGAATCATAAAATAATATAAGGAAACTGATGAATAGCATTTGTTTGTCGATTAACTCATCTTTTGAGTTATTGATCAACATGAGTTTGAACGCATTATGTATTTACTTGTAAAACTATTAATACCAAAATGCTTATTGACATTTAATTTAAACATTGAAATCATTTTTTAACATTCAATTTAAATAAAACAAAAAAATTAAATACACAAGTAAATTTCCTTCATATAGCTTTAACATTTAATATACAAAATTTGTTAGAAATGAATGAAAATATGTAAAAAGTTTTTCTTGTAGAAAAAAATATTATTTTCGTTACTTTAGGATTGGAATACAAATTATATAGGAGTCAAATGAAATTTTATAAATAGAATATTTTAAATTAGTAAAATATTTTCAGCAAAGCAAAATTCTATTTTGTTGTTCGTAAAATAAAATCTTTTTGAAGCCTAATAAATATTCAATTTTTAGCCATAAGAAACTTATGAAACTTATGAAACAGAATTCCATTTATGGGTTTTTTCTGTGCATTCTGTGTGTTTTGCTCTGTTTACTTTAAAATATCAAAATATGTTTTGGTTAAATATAGCATTTAAATATTTTCTTTCTAATTTTGAAAAAGACAAAATTTTACCAAAGCTGAAAGATCCAAATACCATCGCTTAAGAAACACTGTTAATTAATTCCTTTGTTTGAAATTAATTCAAGTTTCCTGAGAACTAGATACAAATAGAAAAGATGCATTTAAAAATGGAAATGTAACTTTAAATAGACAATAGAATCATGCAAAAATGAATAAATGACCAGAAATAAAAGCTAAAAGAGCAACGAGACATTTTCGTTTTCAATGGCTGACTTTCTGATAATTTTTAAACTCACAATTTCTTTTGTTTGCAAGGAGTTCCTTGACTTCCTTTTCTTTTTAAATTAATTTTATTCATTTATTCACTTACGAGATTTAAAATACTTTCTATCTAAGTTTTTAAAAGTATTTGATCATTGATGGTTTCAATTAATTTCTTAATACATAATAAATTTCTTTTATGTACTTTTATTGTATTTCTAGTTTTAGATTTTGTAGGAGGAAAGTATAGAATATATAAATACACTTATCATGGTATATAATTCTTATATTCATTGCTTAGTATTATTTGTTGATAATAAAAAGTAGAAAATCTACTTAATACTTATAACTAATAAACTAATCTACCAATCAGCTGAATTCTTTCAATGCATTCATTTAGATATTTTAATACTAAAACTTAAAATATAAGATAAATTTTCCTTTGACTTAATAGTATATGCATATGATGTGTTAGAGATAAATATTGTATATTTTATTTTTTTGTGCAAATAATTAAATGTAGAATATTTTTAATTGAATACATTTTTGATTAAATTTTTATTCATTACTTATATATTATGCACATAGTCAAAAGAAAAAATAAATTAAGAGTTAATAATTAACATTATAATTAACTTGACGTTAAGTTAATTCTTTAAACAATATTTTAGAGTCGATAACTAAGAATTTGACAAAAATATGCTGAGAGTTTCATATAAATATATGATAAATTCCCCTCGGGCTTCAAATTATGAGCATACAAATCCTTAAGAGTAGAAGATTATATAGATATATTTTTAATACTTTAAAAAAAAACATTTTTTCCTTAAATTATAATAAGCAATTAATATTAATTATGAAATTGTCAAAAGCATAATCTGACATGGTATTTTTATGGTAAATTTGGATAATCTTAAGAGTTTTATGTATATTTATCATTTTTTGTAGGATTGTTAGAAAATAAATTCTAATTGGTTAAATATGTGTTTTTTATTTTTAATTATTATAACTAAACTTTAGCATTTAAGTACCATTTAGAAGGTAACATTATATATCAGTGAAATAAACATAATATGTTAGTAATTGTGATTATTTTAAAATATTTTTTTATAAATGTATTCGTTTTGTTTCTAAAATAAATTGTACAATAATTTCGTTTTTTTATTGTTTTAACATTGAATTTTGAACAATTAATCAAAATTACAAATTAAAGCAAAATACAAATAATTGTTTGAAATACTTTTAGATTTATGTACATAAATCTGAAAAATATTACTGAATATTCTAATTTTGTATTCAGTCTGTTTAAGGAGATTTTTAACTCTTAAAATGCTCTTAAAAGTATTAAAATATTTCTGATACTAAATTTTCAGTTATGACTAATTTTATTTCAATTATATTCATAGATGGCATACAAAGTTATTAAACATGTCTTCGAATGTCTTTATTTAAATATTGTATTGTATGCCAATTTTCCTAAAACAGAATTGCGTAATATAAAGTTTACGCTGCTAAAGGAAAAATTAAAATCTAAATTTAAAAATAATGCAATAAGTTTAAAAATAATGTATTTTATATTTACTTATTGCAGACTCAAATAGATACTTTCCTAAGTAATTTGTACAGAGTGCAAATATTCAAAGCTACAACCATGATTTGTGAGCACGCATCTTCAAAGAGCTGGGAAAAAGCTCGATCTCATCAACTTATGAACTTATAAGCATATTCTAAGTTTCCAGTAATTTTAAGAATTCCGTGTCTTGTAAGTCAAAAATTCAAATTACAAACTCTTAGAAAGTTTACTATTAGACAATATACTGAATGAATCGTAAAACCATGTTAGAATTTTTAACTGATGGAATATTTGATATATTTTATAAATTATAAACACAAAACAAGATAAATTTTGGGAATTCACTTGATAAATTATTGAATAATTTTGAGAAATTTATTTCCCTCACACTTATTAGAAATTTATCTATTTTTTTAAATTTCTTATAAAAGTAGTGTTATATTTTTAAATGATTCTTCAGCCTAGGTAATTTATGCAAATTCAGTGATTTTAAATTCTGACAGTACTGTAAAACCAAAACTGTTAAAAAAACTATTTTCAAAAATTATGCATTTAATTTGATAATTACCCACAAATTTTATTTCTTTAAGGACAATATTTTTTTTCTACGCCAGGAATTGGACGCATCAGCCATTTTCCTTCTAGCAGCCCAATACAAAGTAACCTTCATATGATAGTTGTCAAGCATAAGAGAATTAACGTTGTCCAGAGATGAGCAAGTGGTCAAATGACTAAAATTCATTGCTTCTCTTGTAAAGCACGGGGGCAGTTAGGGGAGTTAAAATGCCAATACGACAAATATGATCTTGAAGGTAGTCATGTTCACTCTGAATTCAGAAATTTGCTCTAAAAATTTGTCGTAGAAGGTCCATAGGAATAGGAGTGTGTATCAGTTTAGACCACACTTTTTCTGTACAATATATCGAGTTAAAAATATATGGAAAATATATATAGTTATATAAAAAATTATTTTGAATAGTATCAAAATTACCATTTCATTTATTTTAGTACATTGAATTCAATAACAAAAAACCAGTATTTCTTAGAAATATTTTTTTGAAGAATTTCAAATAATGATATAAAATATCAAGAAATCATCTTTCAAAAATTACGCCATTGCTTAGGGTCAGAATCAAGCTTAAGAGTACAGATTTAAATCCACCATTGTTGAACATCATATGACGTTCAATCATTTGTTAATATATGTACACTTATCCTTGTAAATACTGATGATTATTTCGGTTTCCTTTCTTGGAAATCAGGAAGATAGCTAGCTATCTTCGAAAAATTGTCGGAAAACAATACTCAATGAAGTTTTATACTGATTTACAGCAATTTTTCAACTCTTACGTTATCCGCAAAAGAGATTTATACAGTATGTCCATTAAAGTCCCTTGCCACCCGCTTAACTTCGGAACGGCTGCTACTGTATTTATAAAAGTGATGTCTAGGTATAGTAAAGTAGCCATGCGCTACTGAATGAAACAGACTACTGCACCACCTGGTGGAAAATTGCGGATTTAGCATTCCTATCTCGAAAATGGAACGAGATAGAAGGAAAAAGTAATTGACAAAGTTTAAGAGTATCTTCGATTTAGTACGAAAAGATACCTTGCAGGCATTAATGTGAAGAATACAACTGTTAAAACGCGCATTTGTTGTTTCGTGCTGTGACATAACAAAACGATCTAAGAAAGAAAAAAAAAACAAATATTTATAACATACTTTGTTTAAGATGTTCAAACTTCTCACCGTCAGCTGCATTGCACATTTGGATCCTCGCTTGAAGATCACGTTGCACACGTTGGAGCATATAGCGTCACACGTTGGAACACGCGACCGTAATGCGTTATTTAAGGTCCTGCAATTTTTGTGGAGGGGTCGCTTACACCTGCTGTTTTAAGTATCCCCACAGGAAAAAGTTCAGTGGAGTCAGATCAGGAGAATATGGAGGCCTTTCTTCGAAATCACCATACCCTAGTATTAGGTTGCCAAATTCCTTGCCGAGGTACTGCTTCACTGGAGATGTCTTATGAGCAGGCGCACCGTCATGTTGAATCCATAGATTCTTAAGATTAAACAACGGCAGGTTCTCCCAAAATCGGGTATTACCTTCTGTAGCAGTAGTAAATATCGTGCACCCGTTAACGTGCCATTGTAAACTATTGGGCCTATCAGCTTGTTATTGTAAATTGCGAACCAAAACGTTAATAGCATACCGCATTTGATGTCGAACGCCAACGAAACATTTAGGATTTTCCAACGCCCAGTAATGGGTTCTTTGCCTATTGTACTTGCCATTCCGTAAAAAGCATGCCTCATTCGTTCACGTTATATCTGCCAAGAATGTTGGCTGGACCTGTATCTGATTCATGACGAAACTGCACCAAGCAAAGCGTCACTCGGCATCCCCGTCATTTAAAACATGTTTAGGCATTGGTATGGAAGGGCACCTGATTCGCTTAAGATTTTCCAAACCTGACTTTTGGAGAGACCACAGTGTTGATTGATCTCTCTTACGCTGCCTTTTGGATATGCGAGGGCATATGCTAATACCTCATCTGGTTGAACTTGCCATCCTAACTTAGCTGGTCTGCCAGATCGAGGTCGACTAGTAACGCAACCTGTCTCCCTTGAACGTTTTAAAATAGTTAGGATGGCTTGATGAGTAGGATGCGGGCCTGAAGGGAAACGTTGGCGGTACAACCTTGCTGCTGATCGTGCCTTGCGTCGACATTCACCGTACAGTAAAGCCATCTCACTATACTCAGCCATGACCATGAGCATCAACATACTAAATCCCCAAGAAGATGTCTCTTTTATAGCTGTCTCAGGTGAACAGGCGTGACGTTTTTTAAGTATTTGCATACTGCATACAAATTGGTGGAATTATTTTTAATACTTCCTATTTTGAAATAAAAGTGAAAAATGTAATCAAAAACGATTTTTTGTTTTTTCAAATATGCACACGTACGATGGGCCAGGTCACAGCACGAAACAACAAATGCACGTTTTAACCGTTGTATTCTTCACATTAATGCCTACAAGGTATCTTTTTGTACTAAATCGAGGATGCTCTACAACTTTGTAAATCACTTTTTTTACCTATCTCATTCCGTTTTCGAGATACGAATGCTAACTCCACAGTTTTCCACCAGGTGGCGCGGTAAGTGGTTTCATTCAGAAGGGCATGGCTACTTTACTATACCTAGACACCACATTTATGAATATAGCAGCAGCCGTTCCGAAGTTAAGAGGATGGCAAGGGACTTTAGTGGACATACTGTATAAAGAAATGTAAATTTGAAATAAAGAGATCTTTATTAAACAGAATTCACGTTTAGAGAAGCATCCATTTTTTAATACAACTTCTTCAATAAATTTTGATTAAAAAAAAATCAGATTATAATAACTTAAAATTATTTATGTAATATTATTTATGTAATATTTTAAATTAACTAAACAAAGATGTTTTAATTTATGCGTATTCAAAACAAATTTTGGAAATTCAATCCATTTATGACCTTTAAGAATTGTTCTATGTAAACTATAAAGTTTTCAATTGAAAAAGAAACACATCTAAGAAAAATTTCGTAACTTATTTTATATTATAATAATATTTCAGTTTATCAAAACTCTCCAAATAAGAATTTCCTTATTTCTTAAATTGTACAAATTTTAAAGAAATATTTCATTACTATCTCATAATCAAGTATTATTATTTATAATTAAGTATTTTTAAAATTAACACAAATATTTTAAGTATTCGGCAGTATCTGTGTGTCTCTTATTCTCATAAAATAATGATCTAAGAATACATTTGAATATATTAAAAATAATTACATAAAAATTTATTATATAAAATATTTAATCAAAAAGAAAGCTTCTACTATTGTTTTATAGGACTCAATAGTACATTTTTTTCAAAATTAATTCGTCAAAGAATAAGTGAGAATAAAATTTTATGAAATAACATTTCCTTCCACTAAAAGGCCAGAAAAGTTTTTAAGAAAAAATTAGTTTTTTTAAAAATATGATGTTGCTTAAAAATAGTTTGTAAATGTCAATTTTGGCAAGTAAGTTCGTATTTTTTTTTTAAATAAAACTTCAAGCAAACGGTGTTGGAGTAAACCTAGCAGCCAAGGACTTCTTAGTTTACAGAAACAACTTTAAGTACCAAAGATTAACTGAAGACCTTAAGGCTACTATAAAATGTTAAGAAAAAGGAATAAAAGCGAAGAAAGATATGTTGTTCCAGTAAAATGCTTGTGTCTTATTCAGAAATAATCCTCAAAGAAAACTTCAACTTTTTAATTTCATCTTACATAAAATTCTTTTAAATGTATTTTTTTTTATAATTTAGTATGAATACAAAATTCAAAATAACGTTACTTAATAAAGATATATTTGTAAAAGGTGTTTTTATATATTTCTTGTTACTAATTATTTCATACAATTCCTTACTATTACTTGTATTTATTAAGTTTATTCTTACAAACTTTTTAAATAACGATCACTTCAGTTGAAATATTTTAAATAAACTTTATTGTGCACGTACGTCACATATTATAATATTATATACTTTAAACTTCTGTTTTGTTACGCAGTTTTATCAATACAAAATTTATTTTCTTATTTACTTTTATCTTCTATTGTTTAAAAATTAAAATGGTTAATTTTAAAATAATATAATTATCCAAAGAGAGCTTCACAATTGATCCACAATTAATATATAACAGTCTTTTGTAGGAAGCATTTGTCAACCAAAAGGATTTTGCATTTTTTAAAAAATTACACTTTGACGTGCAAATAAACATATGTGAAATTATAACTTATTTATAATAACTTATTATTTAATAATATTGATTTATAAAATTTTGGTTAAAATTTGTCAATTTATCTTTTAAATTATGGGTTAATTTAGAACTTACTAATTGAATAAAAAGGTGAAATAACCGTATGTCTGTTGGTAGTATATCAAACAGTTTACTTCTAAATCAAATAAAATATATAAACTATTTAAAGATTATCATTTTGCTAAAAATATATATTTCTTGTTTACAAAATGAGATTTCAATCACAAACTTGTACATTGAATGTGTGGTTCATAATTTCACAAAGGTTTCCTTGTAAATAATTTAAGAATTTTTTAGGAATTGATTTTCTTTTAAAGTAGCATGTTAACTAATTTTTTAACTAGTACAGCATTTCTAAATTTGAAAGATATTGACGTTTCTATATTCCCGAAGATTTCACAAGTAATAACGAAATGAATTTGACAGTAGATGACTCTCTGGATGTGTAAAGAGTAACTTTCAGTTACCATATTTTAAATACTTTTGTTCAACTGGAAAATTGAAACATGAAAATATAGAAATAAAAGAACACGGTATTTTAACATCCTGATGGTCAAGATTACCTGTAACTTCAAATTTATTTTTAATTTCAATAATTTTATTCTAAATGAAACTTGTGTACATATACATACATTCATATATATACATACATATATATATATATATATATATATATATATATATATATATATATATATATATATATATATATATATATATATATATATATATATATATATATATATATATATATATATATATATATATATATATATATATATATATATATATATATATATATATATATATATATTATATAGTTATTAAAATCATGGTATTTAGATAATATGTATGAAAATTTATTGCTTAACATTAAAAATGAATTAAATATAAATTAATGTTAAAACAATAAAGTTGCTAATTAAAACTGAGCATAAAAATAAAATCTCTGTTAAGGATCTTAGAAAGAAAACGTATGATAGTAAGAAATAAATTACTTTCTTTATCTAATTTACTTTTCTCATATACACGTAAACTTTTTGTAACTGAAGAGAAAGTGACATTTTGTCCATTTTAATTTTTACTTGAAATAAAACCACTAATAGAGTTTTATTCAGAGCAAAATGTGTTTCGGTAAAACGTTTTCGAAAAAGTAAGAAAAGTTTCTTGAAAACTTCACAGATAAAAATTCCTCACTTTAACAGATGATGGAGACTAGACTTTGCAAATGTCAAATACTTTTCCTTCAACTTTAAAGTTTCAAGTAAATAAAAATTGCTTTTTGTGACATTATAGACGTTCTTTAAAAAGGACTTCACTTTGATAAACACTTGACATCTTCATGTACTTTTCATAAATTTTGTTAACATGCCAAAAGTTTGATTATTTCTTAACTTAATTATGATACAAAACCTAAAAGTAAATATATGCTACAAATGACGCGTTTGTTTAATAGAGATGATAGAATAATATATGACTTTTTTGGCAAAAATATAAATAATTGTCATATATAATAAAATTTTTTAAATAGAAAGGTTGAAGCTATATTATTGAATAAAGATGTTTTATAATTTAAACTCTGCTTATCAATTTATATTTTTTTCTTATAAATATATACGTATAATTTCGTTATATTTTATATTAAATCAATGTAAAGTATGGAAATAATTTTAAAGATACTGCTCGTAAAATAGACTGCAAGGAAACTGTATAGAAAAATAAAAAAACATGAAAAATTTTTCCAAATTAATGCTATAGCTTGTATTAATTTAATCTAACTTGTATAATTGTAGGGACATTATAATGATTTATATTGTTGTAGAAGTGGTGAACGCTTAACACGTGGGAAGCTATATAGTTTGAAAGAAGTTTTATGTCGAAAGCTGTTGGTGTGTAGTGAATAAAATCATGTTCATGCTTTCCTTAGTCTTGAAATGTTTATAAAATTTAACATTAAATTCAATAGCTTAAGAGAAAAATTGGAAAAAGAGAAACGTTTTATTTAATAATCTAGGACGCAATCAACTGAGACATATGACAAATATTTTACTTCATTAATGCTCATTTCTTAACCAAGAGTTTTGTTACAGAATTTTTTGTCTCTTCTTTGTTCAGTAATAAAATCTGCGAGATGATTACTCCTTCAAAAAAGTTACTTATTTTATAAATTTATAAATATTTACTAAAATCGCTAAATTAATTTCCTTTAGTAAAATTTCTTGTTTTAGTGTTGATATTCACAGAAAAAATACTGGTCTAAATACAAAGGATATTTATCATTTTTACACTACTATGGGTATTGAGGAAGCCTTCCAATTAAGAAAGCTTGGGACGTAATAAAATTTAAATATTTGGTGATCAGATTTTGTAATTAAGATTTTTTTAAATCAGTTTTTATCTTATATTGTAATCCTTCTTTACTATTTTCTTATTCTGAGTCTCCTATATTAATTTCTTCTTTCTTAAATATTATTTAATGTGATGATGGGTGTTTTTGATACTTTGTTATTTTAGAATTCTTTACTTAGAACAAATTCATATTCATTAGCAATTAAGGAGCTTTCCTATTTCTGTAAATGTTGTTGTGGTATTTAATCTAAAATATTCTTCAACTTAATTTTGTTGTTATTTTTTTATATTTATTAATTGTATAAGCAATGTGTAATGTTTATATATTATTTCGAAGTTAAATATTTTTTGTATTCTTTTTTACAGAGTTAGAAAATCAAATATTTCTTACAAATCTGTTGGTCAGCTTCCAAAAGAAGATGAGCTTAAAGAACTCAAGCTGTTTGTTGGTAAGTAATAGTTTGAATGGGGAAAGGGGGTTCATATGGCTTAGTACTTTTGAGAAAATGTCCTTTAAAAAAAGTTGTATATTTGAAATGTTTATTTTCTCTTAGTTAAAATATAAATTTTTCATCTATAAAATTCACTGTCTAGCACTTTGATTTTTTAAATTTAACTATGTACAATGATTTCATTTTCAGTAATTTTTTTGCATCATCTTAGTTAATTATGAAAAATTGTATTATATATCATTCAATGTATCAAAATGTTTTTTTCAGACAAAAAATATGAAACTGTCATTTTACCTGTTCTGGGAATAAATGTACCTTTCCATATATCAACCATTAAAGTAAGTCTGCTAAAAAAATTATTACCTTAGTAATTTTATCATAGCATCACATTAAAGTTATGATTCTTTTTGCATCTTATTCTCCTAAACATGTTCTTAAAATACAAATATTAAAAATGTAAAAACTAAAACTTAATTCCAATCCTTTAATTAAAACTAGTGAAACAATATTTGCTATAGATGTGATATTAAACAGAGATTATAAAATAGGATAGAAAATGCATAATATGTACTATAATAATGGGATAGAATGTGCATAACATATGCTTTAAGTTTTCATATATTTTTATTGATTTTAATTAAAATTCAAATTTTAATTAAATATCATTTACTTTCTTAAAATATTTTTAATTGAAATTTTTAATTTTAAGCAAATGAGAATTTAATTAAATCTCAATTGTTCTTTTAAAATCTCTTAATTTAAAAATTATAATATCAAGATGGATTTTGAAAGGCATTCTTAATAATATTTTATTTAAATTCTAATTTTTATTTTCCTTATTTCAACAATAAAGTATAATTTCCAAACATTGTTTGTAAAAATCTTTTTTTAAGAAATCCATTTTGAATATGTAGGTTCCCTTTTAAAAAATAATAAACAAAGCAATAAAATCTATCACTAAGCAAATGGATGATGAAAAATATTTTAATATTAATTATTTTGTAAATATAATTTTTGTTTCAAACTTATGTGCGAAAATTAAAATTTTCCTGAATAACATTACAGCCACTTATAAAGTATAATATTTTTAAAAATAATTCATAATAATTTTAAAGAGCAATTCATGTGATTTCAATACTTATCCTTTTAATATCGGTAATTGGTTCAAATATAGCATAAGTTACGGAAATAATTTTCATGTAATATTGGATAAATTATGCTAATTTAATTTTTTGTTATTAAATTCCAGATATAGCTTTCCTGGCAAAAAAGCAGTTAAACACAGTGGCTTGTAATTTCGATACACGTAGGCCAAGTTTACAATCTCTTTGAAACTTTCTTTTTTATGTCTCATTATTCTACAAGGTATAAAATACAAATTGTAGGGTTTTTAATATGCATCAGTCTTCTTATCACTATGCATTTCTTCTGGAGCAAGCAATAAACTCATAAATAATGAGTGAACAGTAAAGAAAAATAAAATCAAACTCATAAATAATAATAAGTGAATAGTAAGTGAGTATGAGAGAATATTATAAGCAGGAATATTATCCATTAATTAACGAGTTATACCACACAAACAAGAAATTGCTTATTCATTTAAACCCACAACCACCATTTGAGTTGGCAATTATTACATAATGAACCACTTTTCAACAAATGACATTTTAGTAATTTTTTAGTGTATTAACTTTTTAGCATCTAATGTATTTAACGTATAATTATTTTTAACCTTAACGATTAATGCAGGGTATGTATAAAAGATCCAATTTTCTACTTTTCTTGCTTCCACTGCGTAAAATACTAACAAAATTCAAAGAAGCATAATAACCTTCATAAAGCAGTAATACTCAAATTTTAGTTAAAAGGGGAACTAATGTAAATGCATTTAAACACAATAAGCACCTGATAATCAGAAAGCTATTTTTGTGAAGTAAAGAAGATTTTTGGGGCCACATTTTCTGATCGCAAACCAAAAAAAAAATTCCTGAAATGATATAAAATAGTGAGATAAAGAATATAAAGGTAATATCAAATTTTGCGTTAATTTGAAAACTATTCAGATTCGTTTTTAATAAATAATGTTATATGCAAAAATTAAAAGTATTAATTAAAAATGGTTATAAATACACTGGCTTATAAACATTTGTAAAAACGACAATCTTACTCTGATTATTAACACGTGGTACCTTGAGAATCAATACAGAAATTCAGAAATACTCAGCACATGTTTTCATTTATTTTATACTTAGCTTAACTTGTAATCCAAGTTGAATATATTTTTCAAAGCAATTTATTAAATATACTATTGCTGCTTTGTTTGGATTTTTTAGTACACACTATAATTTCATCTACATGATTCTGTTAAAGTACTTATGGAATATTGAAAATAAATCAACATTTTTTTTTAGTTTTGTCATATCAAAGAAAAATAAGGCATTAAAATTTTTTTAGTGTTATACAAGAACATTTATACTCTTTTGTATGTTTAAATTATAAGAAGACATATTCTCATACAAAAATATTCCTTTGAATGAACACAAATTTAAACATTCAGGTTTTTAATATTCAAAAATACATGCTTATAATAAGGAGTATGATATTAAAAATTTCTTGAATTTATACTTTGAAAAAATTATTTTTACAATTGAAAGTTGCTGAAATAGAAAATAATTTTAAGCATATAAAGTCTTTGGAAATATGATTTACTGTTAAAATTTATAACAAAATTTCGTATAAAAAGGAATTTAATAAAATTTGAAAGAACTGCTGAAAAATGTTGGGAGAGAATTTAGCCTCGCCGAATTTAATCCCTATACAAATCTGGACGCTTTCATATTTTTTCAAGTGTGAAGTAATGTAACTAGTACAATATTGAATTTGTAATCCCTTAAGACTTACTTAAAAACTAGTATTTTTAATAGTAAACAAGAAGGGAATATTCACGAGAATGCCGGTCCTTTCATCTAGAGTGAATTGTAAAATAATCATTTAACACGGAATCCGATCACAAATAATTAACAATTTTAATTCCGATAAATAATTCCAATAGAAATTATAATGAAATAATTTTATTTCTTCAAAATTATTCGCCGGATATGAAATCTGTAAAAATGTGATCGTGTTCTGAACAATTCCAGAACTGCAGGCTTATGTGTCGTAATGGTCTTCGTCAAGCAGCTGTTGATGTGACCAGAGTCGTTCTTTGAGAAAACATTAAGCCACATCCAATATCATGATGCCCGAAAGAGGACTGATTTGACGCTCTGTTAAATGGTTTGGTTCGTAGCGCTCACACTAAACGTCGGTAATTGTATTTCGTCACTGACAAAAAGGAGATAATCCTTGAATACCATTTAGTAATCCAGATATGATGACACTAAACCAGGTGTCTACTCCTGCACTGAGTGGTCTGCGGGTACTGGTACCCATGCAGTTAGTTATAATTTATGTATTCCGTTACGCATATTTTTGGGGAACACAAATCTACCTATACCATAAAAGAACCGGATTTGTATGCTAAATACTGTTGAGAAAGAGTCTTCAATAATCAATTGATGAATGTACCGGCCTGTGTGCTCTGACAAGCATCTGTGCACACATTATTTTTCGACATATACGAAGATCTTACTGAAGTCATCGTGTGTCCCAACACTGAATGACACTCACTTTGTGACCTACACGAATTGCTATTGTCCGCAAAAACAAATCCAGTTCACGGAGTTCGATAATACAATCATCTATTATGGTCGTTAACTAATGTTAAAAGACTCAAGGATGTCTAAGATGCATTTCCACCCCTTCTAAAATTGTCGCAAATGCTACGGAAAATATCTGCAACTTTTTTTGAGATGGGAAAGTTGCTGATATTTATAGCCTAATAAGAGAATCCAGGTAATGACAGGCGTGCAAACATTTAATAATTTTCCTTTCAATTTCAACACTGTCGCACTTGAAATTTGAAGAATGATATATATATATATATATCTATATCTATCTATCTATCTATCTATCTATCTATCTATATATATATATATATATATATATATATATATATATATATATATATATATATATATATATATATATATATATATATATATATATATATATATATATATATATATATATATATATATATATATATATATATATATATATATATATATATATATATATATATATATTGTACCGAGCTTCACGGGTTCGTGTCGATTGAGAGTTGAATAAAGCAACCACTTAATGAACACAAGACTTTTATTCGTAAGAACTTCACTAAATAAACGAAATTCCCGCTGTAACAGTCACAATTATACAGCTACAATTCGTCAGATATAATAAAAAAAACAGCTTCCAATCACAGGTCTCAAATACCTCAGACAGAGAACAACTAGCAGTCACAACTATTCGTCTTCACTCACTGACTGTCTTCACAAAACTGACTCTTCCATGTCGGGCTGCGGTATTTATACCTGACTTGGCGGAGAAATCTACCAATTTCGCCAAGGTTCTGGAAGCTTCTAGGCTATCTCGAAAAATATTGGTCCTAGAGCTTAGGTGATGGATGTTTCCAGAAGTATCGATTTCTCGCCAAGTCGCCAAAAATCTCGCCAACCGTCGCCAAGAATCTCGCCATCTGTCGCCAAGTCGCCAAATCATTAGGAAATCCGCTTTTAAACTACAACACGTCTAAATACCGCAATTTTTGCCCAAAATGTGAGAATTTCTGATCTGTCTGAGATATTTTAAGACAAATATAATCATTATTTACAAATTTGTAACAATATATATATATATATATATATATATATATATATATATATATACATAGATAGATACATAAATTATTGTTATTGTGTTAAAATGTTACTTTTGATCTAACATTTAAATGTTAATATATTAAGGTATTCGATAAAGTATCATAATTGGATTAATCGTGGTGTTTTGTATGATGCTTCTTCCACGCTCATACGTGATATAACGTGTTGATTATTCAATATTGTTCTTGTATTTATTATTAATATTATTGAGTTTGATTTTCTGTGTTATTTTAAACATTTTAAAGCTTTTTATAGATTTAAAATATAGTAATATTTTTCTTCATAAATTATATAGTAATATAATAGATAATTACTTTGTTAAATTAATAACTTATTTCTTAAAGTGATTAAAATTCTGATAAGCTTCAGTATACCTTATTATTTTGAACCAATATATGTATTTTAAAATTTTCTATCATTAATAATATATAAGTAAAAAATCTATATTTAAAAGTCACAGTATAATATCTTTCTTATCTTGCTAAGAAAAAAGTTTTGAATGAAAAATAACAATCGTCAAGATATCAAACCTTTCAAACATTTTCTCACAATTCAGGGGAGAAAATGAAATAGCATGGAAACTTTTGTTTAATGCATAAGTTCTTTGCTAATATTATTATTGAAAGAAAGGTATAATGACACTAATGGATTGCTATCCAATTCTTTTTCTGTCAAATGTTTTTGCTTCCATGGATATTTGAAATGGAATTATATGATTTAATATGAAAACACATTTTCTGAAGTAACTTAGAAAATATTTGCATTTTGTACTTTTTCAGTTATATTTTCCTAAAGCACTTCTTAAGGAAAATTTTATTTCTTGTAGATACTTTCCTTAATTAGATTTTGCAGCATTCACATGAAGCAAATAAATTGGAAAATGAAACTAATTAAACTTGTTTAATAAATTTACATAGTGCATATCATGAGCTATTTTAATTAAATATATATATATATATATATATATGTATATATATATATATATATATATATATATATATATATATATATATATATATATATATATATATATATACATATATATATATATATATATATATATATATATATATATATATATATATATATATATATATATATATATATATATATATATATATATATATATATATATATATATATATATATATATATATATATATATATATATATATATATATATATATATATATATATATATATATATATATATATATACATGTGTGTGTGTGTGCCTGCCTGTAAAATACTGCATATTTTTGATGAATTAATAGTTTTAATATATGCGCACAATATACTATGTCACTAAGAAATTGTTATTAATGTTATATTTTTGCTAGAATAGAATCAAATTTTTATATATAAAAATAGCAAATAGTCTTTTTTAATGTGAATTAATTAAATGATTAAAGAACATCAAGTGAAACACCATGTAAATTTTGAAATTTTGATAAAAATACTTAAAAAACGTTATATCTATGTTCACATACGAAAAAATTGTTTACTTTAAGATAATGTTTTTCTCTATCATCACATTATTATTAAATCATTATTAAAATATATTTGTAATTAAAATTCAGTTGAATAATAAAGTGCATAAAAATTTTATTTAATATTTTTATTCTTTAACTGCATTGTAAAATTTATTTAATAGTTCTGATTTTCCAATTGTTATATTTTTGTGATTGAATATTTACTGGACAAAGAAATTATTTATTTAGATTTCAATGAAATTAAGCCGACCGATTAGCTGAGTGGTTAGCGTTCCTGACTCCTGAGCTGTTGGTCCGGGTTCGAATCCCGGTTCGGGTATGGATGTTTCTGTTCTCTCTGTGTTTCTCTGTCCTTTCTTCTGTGATGTTGTATGAATGTGGCTCGCCCTATAAACGGATTTGTGGTGGTATGGCGCGGGTAACGCTACTCGCCTTCTTGACTTGGTTCACAGGTGCCCTCTGGGTAACGATAAATGAGTAGCAGTTTCTGGCCTTGTTGTGGCATAGGATTCAGTCACCCTTCTGTGCCCGCCATTGGATTAAAAAAATGTAATCGAGGATTAAAAATATTTCGAGAAAAATATTGAAGTAATGAGTTCATTTAGTGTCTTAAATTTTATATTAAATGTGCATCAAAAATTATATTCCCAATACTCATAAAATGTACTTGAAATTTAACTAAATCTTATCTTTGAAGAACCTTAATATAAGTTTAAAGGTGGTTTCCTTAAAAATTTTAACAGAAAATTTATAAGTGTGAAATTTGATTTGTAGAAACTATGTTTTTGTTAAAATACCTAATAATGAAAATGATAAAGGGAAAATATAATAATATACATCAGAAATAATATCAATAGGAAAACACAGTTATATTTCTCTGAAGTTCTACATTTTTCATTGATATTCAAAGCATACGAAATACATTTTATACGACTTATAAATCATATGTATTTTTTATCAGTAAAAGATAGGGTTTTTCAATGAAGCATAGAGATTAATCATCTATTAAAAAAGATATTTTATACACGAAAAATAGTTTACATAGAAATTCATCAAAATATTCTTAAGCTCAATATGTATTCTGCATGTGATCATAAACATTTAATTATTTACATTTGACTCAAGACTGATTATATTCTTAAATTACATAATTTATTTTAAATAAATGTATACTATTGAGTGTTATTTTAGCTAATAAAAATTATTTAAATGAATAATAAATTTTACGTAAAAATGTTTTTTTAATTTTATTTATGTGAACTATTTGAAACTTTGATATATGCGATATTTGTTGCTGAGCATGATATACTTAATTTTCATATAACGCCTGTTACATAAAAGTTTAATATTTATGAAATCAGCTAAAGAAAACTGGTATTCCATACATACATCTATCTGCATGTCTAATTTATGCTTTCTTTTATTAAAAAATATTGATGCTCCTTTAAGAAATGGAGAATTTTACTTGAAAAAAACGTGTAGTACAGTTTATGTAAGGATAATGAAAAGGCTGAAATTTACTGGCCTGTGAGTGTATAAATTACATATTGAATATTCAAATCAATAGCATTTTATTAATAGATGCTTTCAGTGATGCAAGATTTTAATCATATAGCAAAAAGTGATAAAGGTTACTAATGTCATCCTATTATGAATTTTGCCAAGTAATCATCGATTGTTACCCCAAGTCAGAAACATTTTAAGGTATTTCATTCTGGCTGCGAATCATGTCTGATATATTTGCAATTAGAAATAAGTCTGGGGACTATGTTGGTTAAGTAAAGGAAATAATTGATGGTCACTGGTGTGTACTAAAAGCCTTCAACGTTGTATTATCTTGTTGAAAACTATAAAACAGTTATTGTTCCATGAAGAGTAAAATGGTAGAAGCAACATTCCGTTGTGCCATTGAGATGTATATTTCATTCTACTATAATAAGAATAAAATATTTTACTATGTATATGATATAAATCAAATATAATTTAAAATAGAATGAAATAGTTTTTAAATTATATTATGTTTCTAAAGAATTCTTAAGAAATTTTTCATTAATTCTACATCTTGTATTAATTTATAATCTTGCAAATTTTATAGTTTTGTAGCGGGTATAATTACAGCTACCTTCCTTGTTTAAGTGGGTAGATGGCGCTAGGCGCAACTAGTACATTCCCCAGAAAGACACTTGAGATCACTTAAGATATTGAAGTGGATTTGTTCGTTGCTTCTTTCTTTGTGTGTCTTTTTTGTGAAATTGTATGTAATGTGCCGTTATTGTTATATATTGTGATGTGGAACTTTAATAATATTAATAAACATATGTTCATGAAAGCTTTGTTACTCCTATTTATAGTTATATTTAGAATCATGTTTTTATATAGTTTAAAATAAAATATTTTCATATATAAATTTTAACATGACGATTTTTTAATTTAAACTATAAAATTTAAATTAAATATAATGAATGTAACTATAAAATATATTCTAAATATATTGAATAAAATATGCCTTTGTTTAACAAATTCATTAAAATTAATATTTTTTAAAATATTTCAAATTTTATCACTGTATTTGAGATTTTTAATGATCGATAAATTTTATGTAGATTTTTATTCAAATAAGATTTTATCACAAATAAATTCACACACATCAAATTTAATTTAATGAAAATTTTCTTTAAATTAGATTTGATTGTCCTGCCTAAAAAAACATTGAAAACATTGCTCTGTCAGATAAGACTGAAGAGAAAAATAAAGATAATTCTAACAATGCTCTTTCTTATCTAAAGTAGTTTTATGTATTTTCTTTTTATTTTAAACTTTTTGCATAGTTGGGGAAGAGAAAATAAATTAAGTTACGCAGTAAAACAAATGTGTCTAAAAAACACCCTTACGTAAGTTTCGTGGTATATTACGAATACTTTCAGATTAAGTATAAAATAATAAATTAATCAAGAACACATTTTCGTCTCTTGTAAAACTTATCTCATCAAATTTTAATTCTAAGCTAATTTGTTTTATTTTCATATTAATTGTACAATTAAGAATGATTATGACTATTTGTTGTTTTGAAATAATTTTAAAGGTCTCTTTCAAAAATGTGAAAAGTATACCGATTATTATGTGTGTCTTTATAAATTGTCTTTAAATTAATATTTTTATGTACTTTTATATCAACATTTTTGTAAATAAAAGAATATATTTCTTTTTTCAAAATTTATTTTTGGAATGTGAAACAGGACCCATGTTGTTTCAAACATAGGGATGTCAAAGGTGTGATACACAAGGGGACAGTCATCTCCTTAAAAAAATTGAAATTTATTTGTCAGTTAAATAATCGATATGAAATTATTGTCCTTGCATTAGTATTTATTTAGAGTTAAAATTGCATTTTTCAAGTATAGTTGGAAATAAACAAAAATAAATTGGTTATAAAAACACTGTTTCCCATAGCAACTAGATGAGAAATACATCAATCGTTTTTGTTTTAACTCATCATCACATGAAATTGAAAAACATTGAAGGCATCCCGTCAGTGATGGTGGATTTTGTCAAGTTGCAAGAATATATTCACTTATTTTTTGAGCACATAAATTCATGGACCAAAATAATGCATGTTAATTAAATTTTTTTTTCATTACAATAACTGAAAATTTTTTTGTCTCTAATTTTTGTAATAAATTTTGTAGTTCCTGATCAATGAAATACATTTCACAAGTATGTAAACATGAAAGATATGTTTTCTTTGAATGAGTAAATTTATGGTTTGATATTTGCTCTGAAAAATAGCTGGCATTCCTAACTTAATTTTGATTTAAATGTTTATATTTTTATTTTGTGAATGTAAACGTATATTAGGGGGGGGAAGCAAATCTAGATTTTTTAAACAGCATCACATTTTTTTAAGAGGTGCGTGATATGTGCGAATAATTTTTAGAAACCGTGAAAATATGATTTGTGTTATTAAAATAAATGAGAGAGTAATTTTATTTAAAATATAAGCAAAATTGAAATAGAATCAATTCATTATGAGAGGGAGACAGGTTACTCTCATTCAAAGGCGGTGTATCTCATCCCTAGGAAAAACCTTGAGGACTTTAATTAAGCACTAACACAAGCTATATTTTCTATTAAAATGCTAATACTTCCTATATGCTTTTCGAATAAAGCAATTTCAATTAAATTGCAAGCTTAATATGTATAAGAAACATGTTTTAGTTATAATATATAAATGTTACATATCTATTTTTATATTTTAATTTTTATTATAAAATTTTCAATGCAATTCGATTATTTGTTCTGAAAAATATAATATGAAATATACTAAGATAATTTATATTAATTGTTCTAAATTGTATGATCATATGCGATGTATGTCATAAAATATTTTAAAAGAATAAAAAAATGATTCAAGAATAAATGAACCCAGTTAAATTGATTTTAAAAGCAGATTTAATTAATGAAACCTCATTCAATGCACATTTTTTACGAAAATCTGCATTTAATACCTGTATTTTGCATACAAAATGAGTAAAGAACTTAGAACAAAAAAAGATCTTTTAACTGTAACTATAAACTTTGAAGTATGTAATGCGTATTTTGTGAAAAATATAAATATCGTAATCTTAGCAAACTGTTTCATGAGGCACTAGTTTGTTCGTTGAATATTTTACACTGCTCTCTAAACGGAAAAAGTTATTTAAATAAGGAAATAGAAGTTTAATTTTTTGCGTGAGTATTTATTTTCTTCATTAAGAGCAATACATAGAAATTTACATAATATAAACATCGATTAATTTTTGTGAAGTTCTCCGAACAGAAAGTACTTCATGAATAACATACAAAATTAATTTTGGATATTTTTGTGTGTTTACTTCGCTCAATAACATACTCATTGAGAGGTAAAAGAAATGTGGTGCTTTTATAAAACTTTAATTAAACTTAACACTGTTTTGTGACAGTTAAGGAAGCATTAACATGAGAAATAACTTGCTTATATGGGGAAAGAAAAATGAAAGTTTACACACCAAATTAATTTTCTTACAAAAAAAGAAATTCTAAATAAAAAAAGGAAAATTTTATTAAATTTCATGTTTAGTCAAGAAATGGGAAAGTTTCCACAATAAATTTATCTTCTTAACCACAAACTTTTCTCCCTACTTCATGTTCAGTGATGAATTGTAAATAAATTATGAATAAAAACAAGAAGAGAACATAATGTGTAGACTTTATAACACAAAATAAGCTTTAGTTTTAATTACCACTTTTACATAGTATCACTAAATACTTGTCATAAAAGATTAATAAATTCTTTTTTTATGATTCTTCTGGTTCTTGCTCTTTTATACTCGAGTATTAGAATATTTTTCAAATGAATAGTTGCTAATAAGCTAAAATTGAAGATTCTTGCTTAGAAATATGTATTCTAAGGAATTAATTTTAAGGTATTCTTCCGTTAATTTACATTTATTATTGAAATATAGCTATGAGGAAATTACGTTTACACATTTTAGCTTTTCCATTCTGCTAATTTTAATAAATATAAATCAAAAGGTACTAGTCTACAGGGTTGTTGAACATTTTATAGACCGTGACTAAACAACAAAAAAAAATTGACTTAACATATATTTTAAGATATGTATTAATCAGCTCTTATATTTCATTAGATTTTTATTCAATATTAATGAACCCAATAAAAATTACATTATGTCTTAAACTATCAAAGTATTAGTGAAGACATACTCGAGGATCCTCGGTCAAAAAAACAGATATGGTCACTGTAGAGCTCAGCCCACATATAGTCTGTAGTGCCACAGGATTATTCACAGTCAAAAGTGCCACAGTATTTAGGCTGTCGAGACAGAGGTTTAGAATTTCTATTTAAATTTAAATTTTTGTTATTTTTATTTTGGTTTAATTATTTAATTTTTGTATATTATAATCATGAATTTTTTTATATCAGATTTAAAAAATAGTTATTAAAATTTGTAAAGAAATATATATAACGATGTCACTTAGTTTAAAGATAGTTTAGCAATCATTATGTTACCCAAAATGGTAACAATCAAAGTCATTCTTTTAATAGTATTTTCTTTAAAAAATGATCTTACAAAGTAAATACGATTTAAATATTTTTGTCATAACAACAGAATAAACATATGTGACTATGAAAATAAATTAAAATACCAGTAAATATATATGACTATGAAAATAACATCGTTCTTTAATGTTAATAGAAGACCCCTTTTAGTTAAATAATAAACCATGACGAGAAATTTTCCATTTTAAAATAATTCCCTATATATAATTTATACACAACATTACATGTTAGATTAATATTCAGTGTAAAAGTTTGTATCATAAGTTGCAGTTAAATTTATGCGCTACTTTCAAAAAAATAAAGCTGATAAATTGTATTCCATTTCATAATATTTTTACAATATAGAAACTAATATTAGAGGAAGATTTAGTTTTTAAGATTTTTCCTCATGCCTAAGGAATTTTTTTTTAAAAAAAAAACAATACTTAACTAATAATATAGGGCTATGCTGAAAGCAAATTGTTTTGCAAAATTAAATATTTTATAGATTAATTTTTAATATATTCTAGAGACTATTTAACTTTTTATTAGTTACTGTATTAGCTGATTAAGCTACAATTTAGATTCAATTGCATTTATGATACATAAAATATGGTCTAGAACTCATTGTGAAAGAAGAAAATAATATATAAACATGAATGGAATTCACATAAAGAAATAAGCTTTAAATATATTGGAAATTTATATAAATTACTGAAACTAGAACGAGTTTGTGTGATTGACTTATAGCGGTTAGAATTTCATACACATTTTTCCTAATATATATAAGGGCACATAAAAATATTCGTGACTTCATTGAGGAATCTGTTATTGATACAAATTTGAATAATATATTGTTTCTATATTCTTTAAAACTATTTAAAAATGTTCACCAATGAAAGAAGAGAAAATTTATAAATTTGTTATGATATCGTCTGCTTACATCGGTTTTTATTATGACCACAAATTATTTTATAACCTACTTTTTATAACTTAAAATTAAAATCAAGTAGTTTGGAAACCAAAACTTAAGCTAGAATATTTTGATATCATCACATTGCTACATAGTTTCAATTTGTCTTGAATGCTCTTGAGAACTTATTTTAGAATAAATAGTTAATATTTAAAATGTCTCAGTAGCCAGATAAAATTCCAGCTAAGACTCACAAAATATAAGGTATCTTTAAGTCTGTATGCCACTCCTCGTTATGTGTTCTTCTCAATTCTATTTAACTATTTAACAATTTTAATTTTTTTTTCAGTTATGAATGAAATCCCTTGCCCTTTTTTAAATGTTTGCACGCGCACAAACATATCTATTTTCGGTATTTAAAATATACCAACAAATACTCACAAATATTATATTATGCCATTTCACAATTAGAGGCAACACCTTAAGGATATTTTAAATACACTCACTTCAAATTATTTAACAATTGTGCCATTTGCTTAAAAAAAATAGTATTAGGAAAAGCTATTGTAACAGAGAAATTTTATGAATATGTAATTTCATAATCATTGATTTTTGAGAGCAGTTTTCATAATTAGATTTTCTTTAATGTTTATTTTTATACTAATGTTTAATAATTATTATTTTTAATGATTATATATCTATTTATCTATCTAGACAAATCATGTATTGATTAAAAATTAAAATATGAAAAATACTATTAAAAACTTTATATAAATTTGAATAATACTACACCTGTGATAGTTTTGAATAATTCACTATTTTATTTCAAAAATGATAACATAGTTGTAGGTAAATGCTTACAAGCAAATGAATATATTTCCGTATTCCAAGAAGTATTATAGCACTAAATAAAAAATAAATAAAAATTGTGTCATGACAAAAATGTGGTAAAAATCTGAACGAAAACATTGCAAGCACACAATTTTTTATAACATAAAGTGATTTTATAATCTGGTTTCATTCTTTCAAACTCAGTCTACAGAATAAGAAATAAAATTATTTAAAAAAAAGATCCCTATGTAAAGTATACAAAAGTAAGTTTCTCAAGATGTCTCGAATCCTTCTGGCATCCTATAAAACATGATCAATTCGCTGAGGAAACATTTATTTTCGTTGAAAAACCAGTCTCGTCCCACATAAATATAAAACAAAGAGTTTTATTTTTCATGAAATTTAGAGGAAGTATAACTATTCAGAATGTGGTTACATTGCTTTTTATTAACATAAAATAGCTTTTTCATAACATACGAATTTGAAAACTGTGTATTTTATCATAAAGAATACATTTTGAAAAAAAAAACGTGTATTTATCTTGTTTTTTAATTAATTATTTAATGCAAATAAGGATTGTTATATGGATAGTGATATGTATTATACTACATGACTTTTCTTAAAATGGTTGTTTTGCTTATATGACGCACAGTATATTACTTATCATCCACTCATTATTTGCAATAATTCATCAAAATTTGATTTAGAAGAAAAAGAAACAACAAATTCAAAATTTAACTGTCAAAGGTACATTAATTGTTATATTAACTGAATTTATTAAATGCTTATCTTGGTGCTTAAATGTGTAATACAAATTATACACAAAGATTATTCGATGATTATATATTGTTTTCCTTAAAATTTATTTTATTTTTTACATTTGTTTGATTGTTCAAGAAAATTTTGCTGCTTTGTATTTTTATACATAGAAGAAAAAAGAATTGATTTGAAAAAAGAGACATAATATGGATAATAATATAATTTGCCACGTTTGAATTAACTCTTATTTTTTCATATATCCCGTTTACATTTGATGCATTGAGAGAGTTAAAATGTTTGAGAAATTTTAGTTTGTAAAACATAATTTTAGTTAAAAATCAAAGCCAAAGTTAATAAGCTATGCAAAAAGGATATTATCATTATCAGCACTTTTTGAATATAAACACTTAATCTTAATATATTTATTGTGGTGTGTTATTGTAATGTGTAATATGATTATTCATATCTATGAAATATATTTTATACTTCATTATGAAACTCTTCGCTGTTTTAAGAAAATGTAAGGTTACGATAACGTATATATAGTATCTTTAAGTTTACCGAATAATTCTATCACAAAAAGTAACTCTACTAGATTTATGCGGTACATACATGTCATAAAAACATACTATTATTCTTGAAATGTTCCGAAATGCAAATATATTTATTAAAATTCCTTTATTTAATCAAAAATAAATAAACGCATAAAAATATTATATAATTACTGCTTTGAATTTTAATGTTTACTTGACGTATAAAGTTTATTTGTGATTATATTACATGAACTTATTAAAATTAAAATTTTCATAAGAAATGCATATTTTCCTTTAATATTGATTTTATAATAAATGTGATTAGTTAAACAGTAATTTCTTAGGAGTTTAAATTAAAAAATATAACCTTTAATATTATTATGCAAAATTATCTGACTTTTCTTTAAATTTGTATAATTTAAATTTATCTTTATCTTTACAAGTTATCTGCAAAATAAAAATAGTTGACTAGCTTGAAACAATAAATAAAAGCTATCATGTATAAATATATAAATGATATAATGGGATTTAAAAGCTCTACCGAAACATTTTAAATATGAAATAACAAAAGATATAACATAATTAAACTGCACGTGAATAAAATAAAAGCCCAATAATATGTTTTTTTGTACAAAAATTGTCTCGAAGTTGACTTCATAAATTTGTCTGGAATTTATCTCAGTATGATAATATATTTGTTGGCATCAAAATAAATAATTATGAATAATATGATATACTGTCTCATATTTTGGTTTACCATTTGTTCATAATAGGAAATTTATAATGTACGTAATATTGGATGACTTTTAATATTCTTTTTCCAAATAAACGCGTTTTAATGATTTGTCATTGTTATTTAATTTTGCATTACTGAGTCTCAATTTATTAAAATCGTAGTAAAAAACGTTAAATATTACATATATTCTATTTTTTTAAAATTTTGTTTTACTGAGTCTTGCCTTATTAAAATCATAGTAAAAAATCTCTAAATATTAAATCTGTATTTTTGAAACATGACGGATAAATAGGATTACAATAACATTAAAATTATTCAATAATTTGTTAAAAATAGCTACTTTTCTTTAAAATGTTTTCATTATTCTATTTTATATTTTAATTTTTTTACTATACACTTTCAAATGTGTTACAATATAATTTCTTTTCGTTGTATCATATATCGATGTTTGAAATACTTTTAGAAAATTTCTAATTAATTGTGCAATCTAGTCCTATTTAGAACGAAACATATTTGTTTGTAAACATAAAAAAAATAGTGTAAAACATATTGCTCCTGTTTAAACATATTTGTCACTGTAAATACAGTTCATAGCAAAAATAATTTTAAATGTATTCATTGATAATTCCAATATATCTTTTTAATGATTTATTCATCAAGTCGTACCTTTCACAGACAAAATTGTAGTACATCATAAACAATATATTATCTACATTTACTAAGGGAAATGCCTTTTTTTGAAAATGTACTCTTGATAAATTATTTTCATTTAACACTCACTCATTATATCATTATCTACACGTGTAACATTATATTTCGGAATAAAATATCAGATTTATTCAAAATATATTATAGAGAGTGAAAGGATGCTTACATTAAAGATATAATACTGTAACATAATATGCGTAGAATTATCTACCTGCTTATTGAGATTATCTTACACGCAGAATGGACGCTTTGACAAATGTCATGTGATAAGTTGCCAACTGCGAATAATGAATCATCTTTACAGTGTGCTTAAATTAATGATGCTTATGACTACGCTTCTGCATGAATTATAAGGATGCCAATTTTAGAGACGTAGAGGAAAACAGCATTGTTAAAGGCTTATACCTGCTCATCAAGTATATGCCAAAAACAGCCAATGCTAGTGACGCGTCCCTCTAGTGCCTTATGCTGATTTGTGGATATAAGGAAGTGAAATTGGGAATTTATTCGTTAGTAAATGCTTTAGACCTTTCACTTTTTTATGATTTATGTTTAATAGTTCATATTACAGTGACGTTTAAAGAATGCATCTTCAATTTATTACGTGTGACACATTGAAATCCAATTGTGTTGAAAATATACATTTTATGCTATAAATCAATTTATTTTATTATTTTTGATTTTTTTATAATGGCTGTAAACATTGATTATATATCAATAAAAAAAGATAAGAAGATGCATATTAGATTAATCATATTTTATATAAAGTTATGTTTGAGAAACAGGTGTTTTTGATCAGTTTTTCCAGACATGAATAATTTAAGTATACTTTTTTGTTATGATTTTTTGTATTTAATAAATGCAAAACAAGCTTTTTATTCAATATTTTATAAGATATTTGTTAATATAAGTAATATTTAGCTATGAGATTTACAGAAAGCTTCTACTCTTCTGAAAAGGAAAAGCATAATATAAATGAATTTATTAATTTTCTATTTGATGAAATTAGAGGTATCACTAAGAATTTAATCATTATGTTCCATAAATTATAACCTATATTATTACATTTTAATTTTTTTATAATTAGTTTTGATGAAATAGTTGCTATATTGTATGACAATAGTTAGGGAAGGTGAATAATATTTAAGAAAACTCTCTTAAGAAATTAAAGAGTGTAAATTTTTTAAAATTATACATTAAATATTAAAAAAAACATTTTATTTGTTATATCAAAAAACATTGTATCTTTCAGTTGTATGGTGTTTTTCAACACTTATGCACAGCAAATCAATTAAACCTAATCTTATCCACTCTCACTTATAAGGTATGCGTTGTATTATTATTTATCAGAACAACTTCAATTTTGTCTTTAAGCTGATTTAAATTTAAGAGTCATTTATAATTTGTTTAACATTCGATGCAATAATAAAAATTTGTCTAAAATTGAATTCAAAATATTTGTGGCACTTTAGAAAATGTATTTGATAACAAGAAAATAGTATAGCTATTTTATGAGGGAAAATTCAATCGTCCTATAATATTTTACAACAATATATTTTTTGCTTAAATATTTGTTTATATCCAAATATACTACACAGATTTTATTAAAATTTTTTAAAAAGGTCAGAAAAGTTTTATTTTTATTTTACATCTGATTTATCATTATTTAAATTTTCAATATTTGCCAAGCCTTCTTGCTAAATATTGGCATTTATATTATTCATGAAATGTGATGAATACCATGTATAAAAAACATTTCTAACTAAACAAGTTAATTGCATGAAAAATTAAAATATTTGAACTAAAAATATAAAATATCATGAAGGTAGAGTAAATCTTTCATTTATTCCATTTTTGTTTGAATTGCAAATAAAGCGCATAAGAAGTATTTAAAAACTCTTGAATCTAGGAATAAATAAACTAGGAAATACAGTGGCATTCTTCTATTTATTAAACTTCTAGGAAGAAATTTGATAGTGTAAATAATCCCTTTGTTAACTTGATGTTTTAAATTTATCAGTAATTCTTTAAGTGATGCAATCAGCAGACAAAAATTTAAAGTAGACAAATAATTTAAATAAACTCAGGTAGATTAAATTAATTATATTAAATTGCAAATTATTAAGTCCATTTATTGTAAATATTTGAAATTTGATACAATAACTGAAGTGTTATAATTACAATATCCAACTACATTTTTCATAATCTGTTTTGTTCAAAATAGTTGTTCTCAACTATATAAGAGATAATATGCAACATAATTAATAAAACCTGAATTTGTGCAAGTAAAAGAAATGCCAAATATTTTATTAAAGTTATTTTTATAATGGATTTCATTAAATGTTTTTAAAGACCATACATTTAAATCATTTGATATATTTGTGTACATTAAAGAAGGGTTAGAAGGGTATTAAAGTCTACATTATTTTAGTTTCCATTGTAAGATTTCGTAAAAATGTTTTCTTGATTATTTGATAGCTTAAGGGTATTTAGTCGATATTTCATTCGTCATAGTTTATAAAATACTAATGATATTTAACGTATGTTAAATGATGTAATAGTATTTCGTATGCACATGCTTTATAATTAGAACTGTCTTTATCAGTTGAACCCTAAAAAAATTAATTTTATATTAAGTTCTATTATATCTGAAAATAGAGCTTCATAATAGAGCTTCTCGATATACTATTTATATTTTTAAAGAAGAGAATATTTTTACATTATAAAAAAAAGTTTAAGGCTAAGTATCATAATGTTTAAAATAACATAAACATTTAAGTTTGTTAGATGTCAAAAACAAAATATATAATATGTTTTGAAATATAATAAGATAATCATTTTTAAGAAGGAGCTATCATATAATACTTAAGTTGATATGAAATTTTCTTTTAAATATAAGACTAATTTTTATGTGAGAGATCTTTTTAAACTACTGCATATTTTGTATAAAATATATGGATGCTGTGCACTTGTTTGTAATTTGAATATTTAGGCACAGTACGTACTATTTGCTTTTTGAGATTAATAGATATTAACAGACAGTTTACATATACATTATTACTTTTCTAATGTATTTAATCATTACTAATTTTACGAACAATGAATAAATTAAAATTTCTGTTAGAAATTCTCAACTACTTTAATAGTTTTTTTTATAAACATAATAATATAAAATATATCGTGGATGTATTACATATATGATATATATATATGTATATATATATATATATATATATATATATATATATATATATATATATATATATATATATATATATATATATATATATATATATATATATATTCTGCAAATCTGATTCCTCTTTTTATACTTTACAGTGTCACCGAAAAGACTGAACTGTGTCTTTGCTAAGTGATCAGATCAGTTATTCCCCATTCAAAATTTACACATCTTTATTTAATGATTGTAATAACATTTAAAACAATACACCTTTCCTAAATCCAACAATTTTATTAAACTACTCAATTATGTGCTTTATATAGAAAAAATACGCTAGTAAAACATTTTGAGTAACTTTATTTCGGGATATAATCTAATGACGTTATTTATTTTTCAAAGCAATATTTTCATTTTTAGTGAAAATTATAATATTCACTATAATAAGAAGTAAAACAACAGAACTTTGAAATCTTCATCACTGGCAACGGGAAAATTTTCTAAAATGTGAATTACAAATATCAATGATTAGTGTCGCACTAGATTTCTTACGAGATTAATAGCAATGATTAGTATGTGATTCATACAATAATAATATAATAGTCAATAAAAACATGGATGAACTTTATGCAGATGGATATATTGTTATGAAGGTCAGCATATATGAATTACAAAGAAAACAGGTGTAGGGCTTGATTATATTTTCCGAGCTCATATATTTTTTTCTTTTTTTTTAATACATGGTTTAGAACAGAAATTCTAATCTCAAATCACGTTTCAATGTATTGAAAATTATACTTTAAATAGTAATTTTTATTTTATGAATTTAGTTTTAATTGGAAAAATATTACTAAAAAATGGGAAAACAATCTTCTAAAAATTAAATTTGCTGTGAATTAATGTTACTAAATTTCAATCTCTGAAATATCACACAAATCATACATACATATAATGTGAAAATATTAGAACATTTTAAAGAATATTGTGATATTTATGCTTTACAGTGTTTTTTTTAACTATTTTATCAATTTACTAATTTTTATTTTACTTTTTATTTATTGTTAAATAAGTAATATATTTCAAATAGTGATGTGTGTTTATTTAGAAAGTTTATTTTATACGGAGGATATTAGAAATTTAGTTTTGAATTTTTAAGACTTCATTTATTTTTAACATAAACAAAATGCTATGGAAGTATCTTAAAGGTATTCAAAGTAAGTGAAATATATAGTAAGATCTTGCTGACGAGATTAGTACCTAAAGACTCATCAGCAAAAATAACGATTACTTCCTTATTTTTTGCTGTGTAGCCATGATGGATTCGGAGGTTATCATTAAAGAAAAAGTATTAAGGTATCAGTCATAAACATAATATTTATATCGTATTTTATATTTTAGGTCTATTGAGACATTATATTCAATCCTAATATTATTTTATCCACCTCCAATTAGCAAAGTAATTTTTTTATGTATTTTCTAAAATGCTGATGAATAAATAATTTACTTCGAAATTTTAAATCATATTAAATGGCAAATATATGATATATATATTAAAGTAAAAATCAGATTTTAGACAAAAAAGTATAATACCAGAAAGATAAATGATCCTCTTACATATAACCGTTTTTCTCGATATTCATAATTAGACAAAATACTTTTAGTAAAGCATTACAAAAGGAAGAATAGAAATCAGTTTTAATTTGTAGGGAAAGGACATTTTCTTTTTCAATTAAATAAAAAATTCAGACGATAATATTGTATGCATTACGTCATAATTACATTAATATACATTATAAAACATGCCCTGATCGGTTCAAGCTAGTATACCTACCAAATGTTTTTTCATATATATATTAATTTAAGGATTATAATCGTTTTCTGTTTATTACTAGAACGGACAATTAAATTGTGAATACAATGTCTTCCGACACTCATTCATTTGAATCTCGTGCAATGTGCTTTTACGTGTTTACTTTATATTAATAATAAAATTTTGAATGTTTCATGAGTTAAAACTTAATTATCTTGTATTGAAATGATAAAAAAGGAATAGTTACTATTTTTTCTACTTTCTTAAAAATATAAGATTATATTAATATATTTTTATATTGCTTTCGAGTTTATAACTCTGATTTTAAGTGTCTAAAATTTGACACATTACCCATTTATTAATAATTATAAAATCAAAAGAATCTAAATGATTCCAAGAATTATCTTCATTCAAATATGTTAATGCTATTCTTAAATTGAAGAAATTATTCAAACATGATATTTCTTAATAAAATGTAAGAAAAGTGGTTTTATGTTATTTTGATATTTTTTTGTTTGAATTATATCTTCTAACTGATTCAATTAGTTTTAAAGAAAATATTTGATTAATATTTAAAGCTAAATTAAAATGTATTTTATTTCACTAGATTGGTTTTTCGAAATTTCATTACAGGTTCAGATTTTAAAACATAACCTGAAGTATTAACTTAATTTTAATTTAAATGTTATATGTTTTTTTATTGAAAGATACGTTCATTCATCATTTATATGCATTGGAAGTTTAAATTAAACTAATTAATGAAGTTTGATTTTCTAAAAAGCTATCTAAATTTTATTAAACATATATTAAATTAATAATCAATAAATAATTACATTATATTGATTGGAATATCCTTTAATATATTCAAGAGATATTTCATATAAATACATTTCTTTTAAAATTGTTTAATTCAAGTGAAAAATTATTTTTAAAATCTCATTTCAAATTTATAATTGAATTTTTTATTTGGAGCTGGATGATATAAACTATTCTCAGTATTTATTACTATGAAATGTATTTTCGTATTTAAAAATTATTATTTAATTGAAAAATATTAATTTTATATCATTTATCTTTATTTCTTTAAATATCTCTTTGAATGGTCCAAATAAATGGGAATTCTAAGTTGCTGATTCTTAATTAAATGTAATTGTATTATGTCTTTCGGTTTCTATTTTAAATTCAGTAATTTGTTTGGAATTGATTGTGTTAGAATATGACTTTAATGAGCGTATTCTTTTACTATCTACAATGAACTCCAATACTACTCCAAATTTTTCTATCAGCTTTCAAATAAAAACATTAACATTATATTGCAAACTGCATATAAATTTATTTTCCTAAAAATATTTTAGTATTTATTTAATGTTACCTTTCCCATTCTGCAGAATATGCCAAGGTTATTCAATGATGATACTGAAATTTTTGAAACACACCAGGACTTTCTAATTTAATTCCTTAAAATTAAAGGGAAATTCTAATGAAACATTTCCAACGTTATACTCATTCTGCAGGAAAACTCTTTCTTAAGATTAAATAGTTCAAACATATCATTTCTTGAAATCATTAAAGAAAGCATTTATCGCTTCTTAAATGCTAACACATTTTAAGAATAAAAAAAACGTCTACGTTGGATTTCCTTACTTAAAAATATTTGAAAGTCATTCCAGTTGAGATCAGGAAAACGGGTTGATTTGTCTTATCATGGTGATGTGTTTTTGTTCAAGAGAAATGTAGATATCAACATCCCTCAACATGAATATTCGGCATCAAAGTAGAGCATGAGTATTTTAGTACTCATTTCTGAAAGAGAGTTTGGAAGATACATTGTTATTCCAGTTGAAGTGTGTTAAATGTAGAATTCTCTAGTAAAAATGTGCATCTTTAATCTACTCAGATCTGAATCAAATTGTATTGTGTATTACAACTTATAAAGAATTTTTATAAGAATGTTTATATTGCTTAGTACTTATAAATATTTTATTCGATGTAAATTTAAGTGTTAATTTTTAATTAACGTCACAAAAAATTTAAAATTAATGCGATATATTTTTATACACAGTTCTAACAGGCACCGATGGTTTTGATTTTGAATCAAAGAATGTATTGAATTTAATCGTGAAACTAAATCTACTACAACGAGTTTCTTTTAGCAAGCCTAGAATAGTTTTCTTTATAATTCCTATTATTTTTCTTTATTAGGTGTTATATCTAATTAGCAGCCTCTCTCAAATTTTACTTAACATTAATAAGTCTTTGAAGAATTAAACAAAATAAATTAAATCACTGATGCTCTTCTCAGCAATAGCTATTTAATTTATTTTATTCACGAGGCCTTACCTTTCATTTTAAGAAATATTAAAAACATTTGTAATTTGTAAAGTTTTCAAGAAAACTTGTTAAATTGCATAAAATTATTAAATACTTAGAAATCCACAAATATAAAAACTTTTCATCCAGCAAAATACATTCTAAATCATAATTCTTGAATTCATTGGTTACGTTTTACCCAGTTAAAACACTATATAATGTTTCAGTTAGAAACAACTTGAAGTTACTAAAAATATAATTAACTTGCTTAAGGTCTGTACAAAATATTTTTGACTTAATATTACAGTTAAATTTCTTAAAGATATTTCTTCAAAATTCATAGCTTCATAAAACTTTGGAAAAAAGTACACTTATTCACAAAAAAATTTCTTCTATTTCTAAGATATTATAAAGTTATTTTTAAAACGATTTTCAGTTAAATAAGTTTTGTTTTTCATATAAAAATGTAATGAATATTATGGGGATTCGGATATAATTGCTCATTATTTATTTATTCACTAGAAATATTTTTTGAATTCCATTTTTTTTACATATTTCTTACAAGTTTTACCAAATAAATGATTAAATTTGGGAAGGTGAAATATCAGCAATATAACACATAACTTCGAATAGCATTCCAAAATCAATTAAACGTTTTTATTTACATCACTCTTTTTGGAAACTGAAAGTATTTGTGAAGAAATTCATTGTATGAATATTTTTGAAGTTGCTTTTGATTTCCCTTCAGAAAAAGGATTTGTTTATTTAAAGATTTTCTGTAATGCATTTCAGCTCAGTAAATTTAGGTAAATCTGAAGATTTTTCTCCAGAAACATTGTTAAAAATAGGCGATAACTATATGTGAAAATAATTTTGGTGTCTATTTTGCATAAAAGCAGACACCAAAATTACAAATTACACAAACTGAAATAAAAGTGAAAAAATTACTTAAATTTTTAGCAAAATTAAGTAAAGATAAGTCTTTCTTAAAAAGATCAGAAATAAAATTAATAAATTTTTGGGTTTTCTCTGCTACAGCATGTGAATATGGCTTTTTACCTAAGCAAACTTTTTCCAAAAGTCATTTTTTATACGATGACGTTTAAAATGCCTATTAAACTGTTCAAGTAGTTCGACTGTGCACTACGAGGTACCAAAATGAATTACGCCTTCAAAATAGATTATTACGAATTTCATAAATTTAAAATTTAGTATAAAACTAAGCTTATGCTACTATTTATTATGTTTCCTTTATAAAAAGGAGTTAAATGATTTTGAACAAAAATAGTCAATTTAAAATTTTGATTAGTTACAGAAAAATAAAAAAAATGTAAGTTTTAAAGAATTTGATTATTTTGTAAAAAAAAAATATTTATACGATATAATACCAATTATTTGATAATAAGCACAAAAGTGTCCTGTGAATAATAGCGTTTTTTATATTATTCTTGAAAATAATTCACTATCCAACAAATTCTTGAAAATTTATTTATTGCATTTTGAATTAATTTCTTTTAATCATATAAAATAAACTGTTTTAAAGAATAAGTTGTTTCAAATAAGTTATCAATTAATTTTTATAAACACATAATATTGCTGTAAACTCAGATCACTAAGTTGTTTCTACTTATGCGTTTTAATAAGGTATTAATTATTTTTTAGAAAATTCCTAATAATATTTAAAAGGAGAATACAATTCACATATTCCATACTTGAAAACTATGAAGCACGTTAAATAATGGACAAATACATTTATTAAAATTAATTGAAAATAAGCAATATTACTCTTGAATGAAAATTAATTTATGTCCTTCGAATGCTACTTAAATTTTCAAGATGTATGTATTATGTGTGTGTTTAAAATATGTATATATGTATATATATAAATAAATATAGAATTTTTATTATCATTTCAAAAATACAAATTTGATATTTAACAACTTTCTATGTATAGTTTAGCTACTTACTGTAGAATAAATACCTTTCTTTCATTAGGAATGAACCTACTTTCTATTAATATAGAAGTAATAACAAGGACAAAAATGATTTTTATTAATAAAAAAATGATATGTCATTCATATTTACAAAATAATATTTATTCTATCTTTTACTGAAACATGTTAAGAATTCAAAAATTTGAAATTATAAGTGAGCATTCCATTTGAGTTTTTCTGATTTTACGAAAAATTAATACAAGGAAAATAAAGCCAAAAAATTTATTAATTTATTGGGAAAACGAAAAAAGAAATAAAAATAGTTTAAAACTTTTATTAATCTATATTGTATGAAATATTATTCACCTAAAGATATTGTTTCATTTTAATTAAAAGTAAATGCACGTAAAGATATTTTCGGAAAAGTATAAAAATTAAAAGGAATGTAAAGATGGAAAAAGTAAAAATACATAAACATTTACTTAAAAATATCCCAGTTTTGGTAAACATTTAGAGACGATAAAGTAATAAAAATATTAGTTGACTAAATTAAAAACTTTATGTCATTATTATTTTACATGTTGAAAATATAATTTAGAAAATCAAACTTTATTCATTGTTACTTAAACTGAACATTAGGAAATGATATTTAATTTTGCATTTCTTGAAATTATTTTGAGTTATATCTGATAGTTTTATCTTTATAAGGGTCCTTCCGTCTATATTAATATTTTATTACTAAGATTTACTGTCGCCTTTAGATATAAAATGCACACTTAGGAATTGAAAATAATCTCACAGGTATTATACTGAAAGGTGCTCAGAGAAGATAAGTTGTATTTCCATTTTATATAAAATAAGAGTTTCAAGCTCTTGAGAAAGGCTGGATAAAAATACAAAAACAAATATAAGCATAGAAATTTTGTCAAAAGATGAATATCTTCCGAATTCAAACATAAAATGTTAAATATTTCTCTAGCGAAGGCAAATGTCTATTTTATGATGAATAGCAATTTTTATGGTACTTCTTGATCTCATTCATTGTCCAAACCAATTATTTCATTATAAATGTAAAAGCGTAAAACATTCAATAATGTGAAAAATCTATGATTTAAAGGGATTAAGCATGGAATTTTTTAATTAAAGTGGTAGGTATTTCAATCGGTAGCATTCGTGAAATTGAAACAATTACATCATAAGGAATTTAAGCAAACAATAATAAGAATGCATTTCAGTTATATTTTTGATTTGATAAGAAAAGTTTACTTGATGAGATTTGTCGACTCATTTTCATTTCATTTGTTTAAAGGATACACACAAACAAAGCCACTTTGTTAAAAGTCCCTATGAAAGAAAAAATAAAAGAAAATACCTGCCTTGGAAAAAAACGCATATAACACTCATAAATATTTAAAATAAACAAAGGATTACGGAATATTCATCCAATATTAATTTTTATTAATATTTTATAATATTCTTATTTGATTTCTTCAAAGAAATTGTGTTTTTTATGTATGTAAAATAAAACTGTAATAGTAACTGCTCATATATAATAAAAATGCAATAAGCAAAATCATCTATGTATAAACATTGAAACATAAATAAATTTAAGCACAGAAAAGCGTTTGATTCTCAGCTATATAATTTTTCATTACTAATTTAACATCAAACAATATTAAATTCATGCTTCCAATTCTGCGTCTTCATGATTTACAGTACAATCTGCAATTTATTATTGAAATAAAAGGTACAAAACACAATTATTATAAAACTAAATATTATACTTTAAATTTATTAATCTTATCTGAAATATTTTTCTTATTATACTTACGTACAGGGTTAGCAAGAAATAAGTTTCCCACTTCAGAGGGCTGTAGAATATGTTCTATTTGTCCAAATGAGATAAAATTTGAACTACAGATAATTCAAATGATGCGCTTGACATTTATTTAAAAATAATTAGTATATAATTTCGCCGATAGATGGAGCTGTAATACACATAAAAACATTTGGCATGCTTTATAAATGTTAAATAATAATAATAAAAAAAGGAGCATTACAACTGTTCAATATGCCCCCCTTCATTTTCAACAATGTGCTCTAATCACAAAACCATATTTTTGACAGCAGACTGGAGTGAGTCTGTCGGAATATCAAGGATATGGCGCCGAATGCTGTCCTTCAGATCTGGTACAGATGCTGGCCTTTTACGGTAGACATTGTTCTTCAAAACACCCCACAACCAAAAGTTGCAGGGGATGATATCTGGAGAACGAGGAGGCCATGCCGTAGGGAAATGACGGCTGATAACCCGTGCCTCAGTAAAATGCTGTCTTAGCAGTTGATTTACACGACGATCAATATGAGGAGGTGCGCCATCCTGCATGAAAATGATGTCATGTAGGCATTCACGCTGCTGAAGTTGTGGGATTACAAAATCCCTCAGCATATCTTAATACCAATGTCCTGTGATCGAACAGGTTTTGATTCCATTTGCAGTTACCTCTTCAAAAAAATACGGTCCAATCACAAAAGTAGCCGTAAACCCACACCATACTGACACTTTTTCTGGATGCAAGGGATTTTCCTGGATAGCGCGAGGGTTTTCCGCTGCCCAAATTCGACAATTGTGGGTGCTGACTTGTCCATTAAATTGAAAGTGGGCTTCATCAGTCCACAGAATATTTCATGGCCAAGTGACGTCAACCACCATTCGAGCAAGGAATTGAAGTGCAAAAGTTTTACGAACCTCTGAGTCCCCGTCCTGCAACAAGTGCAGAGGCTTGATTTTGTAGGGATAAAATTGCAAAATCCGCCGTAAGATTTTCGTACAGTGGAATACGGCATATCCAAAACACAGGAAACAACTGGAACACTCACACTACCATCCGGTGACTTACTGCTGGCTTCAACGACCGCGGTAGCCACATTTTCGACGCTAGAAGACTGGATTGGCTTTCGTCCTCTACCGGGAAGAATTGCAAGTTGTCCAGTTCTTTCAAATTTCTGCATCATCTTGCGTAACGCACATGGAGACATTGGACCTCTTCGTATCCGCTTCATATGGCGAAATTCTTTTACAGCTGCAACGGAGTTCTGCTGATTCTGGTAGAACAATTTTACAAGTGGCGCTTTTTCTTGCAAAGAAGGCATGATGTGCAGAGAAGTAACTAATGCTCGTTCAGAATCCGACTTCTTTTTACCCAAAGATAATGCTAATAGGCATGCGCTGTAAAGCAAATGACTTTTCATATTTTCAGTATATGCAAATAAGTACCATTAATATCCATTGCCATCTATCGGCAAAATTTTGTATTATTATTAATTTTTTTAATAAATGTCAAACGCATTATTTGAATTATTTGTAGTTCAAATTTTATCTCATTTGGACAAATAGAACGTATTCTACAGCCCTCTGAAGTGGAAAACTTATTTCTTGCTAACCCTGTACTTTAGCAAAATTTATAAATATTAAAATCTATATCTAATAATATGTCTAATAAAAAAGTAATGTTATTATAATTTTTAGTTCAAAAGATTATTACATTGTAGAACATCTTATGAGTATTTTCGCTTCTATTTTCATCATGGGTTCCTTAAAGTATATAAAACTTACTAAGACTACCATGGACTCAATAAGGATATCATGTCAACATGTCAGAAAATTGACAGGAGGCAAATAAGGAATTATTCTTTTTTACATCCTTGGTAACACTTTTTTTAACGTAATATCAATTAAAATATTACTAAAAGCTATCACCAGGATGAATAGTTCTTAAAACTCTTAAAATAAATATAAACATAGACAAGCTTGAAACTCAGTATAGATATATAAAATGTGGTCCATTTTCCTCGTATTGATCTAAAATGTTCATTGTTCACTAAAACATTATTCTTTTAAATATAGTCTTTTTTAAAAATGTCTTCCTAACATGGTATTGGTACCAGCAATACTCCCCTGTCTAATATAAAATGTATCCACAATTTTGAATACTTATAGGACATTCCTCTGAGACTTTAATTAAGTTTCATCGAAGGAATATAAATACAAATTTCTTATTTAAAATATATTACTACTTAATATTATTATATTGCGTGACCAAGAAATTATTTTCTCTAAATTTCAAATATCTATGATTTTTGTATTTGAAAAATTATATAAAACAACAAGTATTCAAGTGTCATGCCTACGTACGAAAAATGCCAAATCATCATTTTTTTGCAGTGAAAGTAAACATTTATTCAGTGAGTATTTTCTCTTTAATTCATTTAATTATTAATACATTTAATTCCTTATTAATACATTTAATTTCTTATTAATACATTTAATGAATTATTAAATAAAAAAAACATTTGCATATATTCTATTGCACTTTCTCTCAATTTAATTGAGCTTTTATTTTCATATATATAAAATTATGGGCATGAATATGCTACAAAAGTGGAATGAATCAATACTAGTTAATTCTTCTGTCAATAACAACACTTTTCAGAATAATACTATAGAGTTATTTGATAATAAATCAGTATTGACGAAGAATTTAGATTATTGATCATCAAAATATAAATAACTGATTTCCTCTTGTATAACTTTACTAAACAACAACTTTGAATAAATACGAGAACAGAAAGATATGCAAAACTAAGCTTCCAAAATAATCCTTATTTATGAGAAATGATTAATGAGGATTTGGAGCACAGATTGCGAATGACTTTTCTATTCAATTGAAATATGAATACTAAAACATATTGGTTAAATTTTACTAAATACAATGTGTTTCTGAGCATTCATAACAAAAACACGGTGGTTGTTCACATCGAAATGAATTCGCGAGCATTACTATCACTGTGTATTTCGCAAGACAATGCAATAATTTATTCAATACAAAGAAATATTTCTAAAATGCCAATATTTATTACAATACCTACTGATTAACTATTATTACAATATGATTTTACTAGTAAATGTAAGCAAAATCAAATTAAGAAAAAGAGTACAAAAAGTTTCAAGGTACATATGTGCAAGGCATATCTCTTAGTGAAGTTTGAACTGTTAGCTTTAATGTATTACATCAATTAAATGCATCTTTGATGCATTTAATTCATGTAATACATTTTATAACATATAGTATACGTTTCAGATATTTATTCAGGTTTTATTTTTTGCATTAAATATTATTAGAAAATATATTAGCATTCTTAAGGAAGTTATAATGCTATGCAGTTATAATTATGAAGTTATAATGTGATGCTCAAAAAAAAAAAAAAAAAAAAAAAAAAAAAAAAACGATAAAAATGTTTGAAACTATATAATTTTTTTAAAATTTATTTTTGATAATAAAGATGTTTTCAAAATTATTTATTGTGCTTCTTTTATTTGAAAATACAAAAGAAGCTGCTGAAATTTAAGGAAGAGGGAAAATATGTATGTAAAACAGAATTATTATTTTTTAAATATATTTTTTGAAAGTAAATAACCATTTTATTTATTACAAACTTTGACAGTTATTCATTTACGTGTGCCAAAATTAATTATCAAGTATATCTGTTTTTTCTTTATGTTTATTTCAAATATTGTTAATTTAATGTATATGAATAAAAGTAAGAAAAAATGTTGTTATAGCTACTAAAATGAAAACATAAATTTTAAATGAAGCAAAAGTACTGCAGTTTTTGCTTTCAGGTAATTTTTAAGAATTTAAATGCTATGAATACTAATAAATCAACAGTATCAATACATATCATATTATTTACTCAAAAATAACGGCATAAAAATTGTAGAGTATATTCTTCCTCATTATCTATAAATTTTAATACTGTATTACTTTCTATAGTAAAGTATTAGATATTATATAATTTATGAAATTATTCATGTGTAAGAAATTTGGAGATATTTGGCAATAACCTGATAGAATCAAATAATTGTAGAGAGAAATGGAAAGTTTTTTTATGAAAGAAATAATGATAATTAAAGGCTGTCGAATTTATTGCATAAATATAACAGAAAAGTTATTTATAATGTTTTATGAGATAATTTTAACATAAAAATAAAATTAATGTATTTTCTTTACAAAAGTAATTTTGTCACAAGCGTGAAGGCAAGTGTAATTTTTGTTTTCCCTATAGTGAAATCATAATACTAGCTATCAAACCGTAGGAATATTTCGAGATTAGAAAGAGCAAAAAATAAAAAAAATATTTTTCTCTGGTTAACTATAGCACTTCTGTGAGAACTGATGACACAAAGGCGAACGCTTATATACATAACGTGATAATTCTTTTAAATTTTTAAGTTAATATAACACAAAAATTATGCTGAAATGAAAATAGCACTGAGATCACAGTTTCAGAGAAAGTTTTACAGATAGCATCAAAACTATATAGGAAGTTTACTGTTAAATTAAATGTCACTTTTTTAATACTGAATTTGACATATTTTTTCGGAAAAATGTCATTCTAGTTATAAATTGTTACTGCAGGAACAATATATGACATTTCATCAGTTAGCTTTAAGTACTTTCAATGATTAATGGGTACTTAGGCCTCATCCCGCAGGCTAATTCCATGAAATAAAATAATAAAATATCAATCAATGCATTAGATTTTTGGTACTACTCTTACATTTAATGTTTATATATATATATATATATATATATATATATATATATATATATATATATATATATATATATATATATATATATATATATATATATATATATATATATATATATATATATATATATATATATATATATATATATATATATATATATATATATATATATATATTATATATATATATATATATATATATCAGGGTGATCCAAAAGTCAGGACGAACTTTAAAAATGAATAATTCGAAAACGAATCACGATACAAAGATGCGGTTTGCACCAAACGGATAAAAAAGAAACCGGGTTTTGTGTGGGAATGAAAAAAAAATAGTTCTGTTGGCGTACCAACAGATGGCGCTGTCGGATTTCTGATGTAGGATTATGCAAAGCAACAAAGGATATAAAAAGAAGCAACTGCAGCAGGTAATGGTAGTCGAAGCTGGTATGCATTGCAATGCTGTCCATAGTTGAGAAAGCCCTCTTAGTTAAACTGTTTTATAAGAATTCGGAAAGTGCAATTGCGGCATTGCGAGCATATCGCTACATGAAGGGTATGCGAGATAGCAAAGGATCAATAACGTCTTCTGCATTGAACAAAATTGTGAAAAAATTTGAAGCTACAGGTTCTTTGGCGTCACGTCAAAGAAGTGGACGTCCCTCAACAGCAGCTGCTGTTGCCACGACAGTGGAGCAGACGGTGCAAGCCATGTCGGCGGTTGCTGCACATGGGGAGTGCAGTGCTCGAGAAGTTTCGAGGCAGACAGGAGTGTCGTACGGAAGTGTCTGGAGAGCGCTTCGAGTAACTTTGCAACGGTATCCCTACAAGTTGCAACATAACTAAAAACTGAAACCTCCTGACTTCGACTCTCGCCGACATTTTGCGAATTTGGTCTTCAATAAGATGGAAGAGCAGCACGACTTGCTTCACACTGTGCTTTGGACAGATGAAACACATTTCACACTCTCTGCGCTGTTAACACCCACAATTGTCGAGTGTGCACCACAGAAAATCCACATGCATTTGTTGAGGTACCCTTGCAACAGCCTAAAGTGACAGTCTGGTGTGGCTTCATTGTTGATTTCATAATTAGTCCAATTTTTTTTCGAGGAAGTCACACAGACAGGTTTCCAAACAGTTTCTGTCACTGGTAAGCGATATCTAGCACTGTTACAGAACAGCATTATTCCTGAACTGCAAGCGCGACAGGCACTCCAAACAGTTACCTTTATTCAAGATGGAGCACCACCTCATATTGCTCTGCCTGTGCAACCCCTGCTACGCTCAACATTTGGGGAGGATCGTATTATCAGTCGCTACTTTAATCACGCATGGCCTCCAAGATCTCCCGATCTCACACCCTGTGACTTTTGGCTGTGGGGCTTCTTGAAGTCAAAAGTGTACAGCGACCAACCGGCATCATTAGCGACACTGAAAGATGCCATCCGCCAAAATGTGTCTGCCATAACGCAAGAAATGCTACTAAATGTTGTGAATGATGTGGTGACTCGTCTCACAGCTTTACTTTTAAATGATGGACAGCACATTGAACATTTACTGTAGTAAGTACTGTAGTATTAATTGTAATTAATCTGACTTCATTAATCATTGCTTCATTTGTAAAACATCTTTTGTTGGAATAAAACACTATAGCGCCATCTGTTGGTCACCAACAGAACAATTTTTTTTCATTGCCACACAAAACCCGGTTTCTTTTCCATCCGTTTGGTGCAAACCGCATCTTTGTATCGTGATTCGTTTTTGAATTATTCATTTTTAAAGTTCGTCCTGACTTTTGGATCACCCGGTATATATATATATATATATATATATATATATATATATATATATATATATATATATATATATATATATATATATATATATATATATATATATATATATATATATATATATATATATATATATATATATATATATATATATATATATATATATTATATTATATATATATATATATATATATATATATATATATATATATATATATATATATATATATATATATATATATATATATATATATATATATATATATATATATATATAATTAGTTTTCTTAAAAGAGTGTCAATTTTGAATGTTTGTTAGTTGTATTTATATATTGTTTTGAATGAGAGTGTCAAAGTAACTCAGACTAAATATTTTTAGATTTAAAATAAAAAAAAATGCTCCTATTTTTAATATTAGATTTTGTATTCTAAAATAGCTTTCAAACATGTGAAATGAAAAAAGTTAATTAATATTTTAAGACTCAATAAATCATAATTATGTCTTTGTGGTTTTTAAAACTTATAAACATTAGGTGAAATTATACAAGGATTTCTAAAAACATGTTTAATTTTGTCTAACAAATCAATCATATACTATCATAATAATTCAAGAAATTTGTAAGTTAGATTAATTTAGATGGTGGCCTGTTAATTTCCTTGAAAAGGTTACATTTGGTAAACCAATATCATTAGAATTGAAAAAAATCCATTATCACTTCCTTCTCTTGATAAAAACGTTTGAGCACTCTTACAATATAATATATAGTTCATATAATTTTGGTTGAAATGTGCTTAAAATAATTTCTTTGAAATCTAGAAACTAGCTACAGCACAATTTATTACCCATGTCATGTGAGATTTTTATTTGTATATAAAAATGTATTCTATAATGAAAATGTAATTTCTACTAAAAATATATTATCACAAAAACACTGTTGTAAGTCAAATCATAGAAAGATCATATTGTTAAAAGTTAAATAAATGCTTTACTTCATGTACTCCTGAAATACATTACAGACAAATGGGAGATTTTTAAAGCTTAATAATGATTTATAAAGAAACAAACCGAGAAATATGATGGCGTTATAAACTCATGGAAGAGGAGCTAAGCTTTTAAATCTGAAAAGATTTAACATTTGACGTAGAACTTACGATTTCATTTTCGTAAATCTCTTTAAACGTTTTTTTGAACGAGATTCCTGACTCTTTCATTCTGTAATTTATTTCCTCAAATAAAAAAGTAACATTTCAATAAGCTAAAGTATGGAAAATCCCTTAATAAAATCAATCTATCAGATTTATTTTAAGATAATTTTTATTGCGTTCAGCTTAAAAGAATTTTTCGAATGTTTGAAAGGTGCTAAAATAAAGATATTTTATTTTAATTTTTATGAAGAAATTATGTATTTAGTATTAGAGAGGAAATCATATATTTTTAGTATAAAAAATATATTCTATACAATTGGGGGATTCATATTCATATCCAATTATTAAGAAACTGATGAATATATAATTTTTTTAAGTTTGCTAAGCATGGTGTTTTGTGATGTGCTATAATCAGAGAAACAAAGATGAACCAAGAAAGAATATAATTACTGGGAATAAAAATTTGGAACAGTGAAGTGGTTTTTAAGTAATTAACACATGGATTCAAAAATTAAGCATGTTACATAAATAAGAATACTGTAAACAAAACTTGATTTCATAGAAAGAATCGCTTGAGATGCCTTCATGAATTGAGATTAACTACAATCGATAACATTTAAAATAGAACAAATTTAAAATTTGAATGAAAAATTAGATTACATAATTAAAAAGGCTAAGATGTGTATAAATGTAATAATCATATTAATTTTAAAATAAATTATTAGCTATAATAAATAAAGCAGGGATGAAAAGTGATTAAAATTTGCTGCTTATTGCAGGAAAAATTACATCTTTTCTTCCTTTCATTTTGAAAATTTTCTATTTTGTTTTTGATGTTCAAAAAATGAATTGCCCTAATTTAACTAATTTTATTTTTTACTTAATTTTAAGACTAAAATATTGTCTAAGGAATATTATTGCAATTTCAAAAATTTATAAAAATTTAATTTTATAGTATACATATTTTTTACACTTATTTTATAGTATATAATACCCCATGTAATAAATGAATAAATACTGACATTATTATTAAATATGTTATGAAGTAAGTGTGAACAATATCATGAGTTACTGCCCGATTTTCAAATTATAAGATATTAATCCCTTATTGAGAAGATTCCTGAAAATAAATCTAAACTTAAGCAGGTAAGCTGAATGATAAAAATATGAACAACTGTTGCATAATTTTCATATTTATGACAGAAAACAAATGACTTGTTTCCTTTTCTTGAAACATGTTTAAACATTGTATTTACACCTTTTTTGATTATTACCAGATATTTATATAATATTTTTATAAGAGTATAAGAGTGATTTTGTGCCAAACTGTAATCAAAATACTAGCCTACTTCTATGCTTGTTCATGAGTACAAAAGCCATTACTTAGAAATTCTTATTAATAAGTAAGTAAGTAGCACTCATTATCAAAACGTGATAGCTGAATACTAAGATAACAATTTATGTTTTGTATTACAAATCATGTATTATATTTATAATTTTTTCACCATAAATGTGAATGTGGAATGAAAATGTTTTCTTAAATTTCATAAAGAAAATGTTCTTATTACTTTTCAGAAGTCTTCATTTATAGAAAAATATTTTCATATAAAATATAATTATTTCCATTTAATGTATTAAAATATATGAGGTAAAGTATGAAATAAAATTTAAGAAAGTATAAAAATTCTACAGCATGTAAATGAATTTGAAAATTATTAATGAATCTAAATTTTTCTTCTTCTAATGATTTAATAAATATTTTATCATATTTGAAATACTGGGAATATATTTCGTCAATAAAACAATTTTCCAATGTTTCTTGAATTAAAAGACAATAACTGCATGTTGCCTGGAGTTATGCTATTGCTAAAACTTCCATCTAGTTAATTTTTCTAACTAAAATCCCTAAGCATAACCAGTCTTATCTCGTAATTTTAAAACGTTTTCAAATGACTGCTAGTTTTTATGTTGAAACTTATTATTCCTCGTCATTCCATGCAAAGTGAATGACACTCAACTATTTGACCTTGAATATAGGATAACATGTCTAACACGTTGAAAGCTTCACGTAATGTATGTAATTATATTATGTATGTTAGGTATCCATCTCATTATCTTCTAGAAACGAGAGTGACAGTTTTATTAACAAAATACTAACATTTTATATTATCCAAAGGGGTTAAGCTTACAATTTATTTAGTTGAATTTTAAATAAGTATGCATTTACGTTCAATTCGACTTATTCCTTTATACTTTCAGAAAGATGACATATTGGTATGCATAATTATAAAAGAAAATAATCCTTTTTTAACGTAAAAATAGAAAATTTATATTATTAGCTGTTAGGTTATATTAAAAAATTATTAAAATGAGAATATTAAAAATATATGATTACAATTATAAGATGCTGTATTTTATAGTTCCACTTTTTTAAGCATAATTTCTTACTTAACATTCTTAAAAGAAAAAGTAATATTTAATTTTTCTAAATAACATGGAAAGAGTATTCTAAAAATTCTAATTCTTAATCTTTATTCATGAAACATATTAAACAATTCAATAATAGAATGCCTGATATTAGCAGAAATTTTGAGGAAAATTTTAATCGTTTACTGACTCCTTATGAGTTTATTCTGAGAAATTTTAGAAGTTTATAGAAGTCTTTGATTGATTATAAGGCCATGACAATGTTTCAAATGACAACAATGAGTAACTTTATCCATCATGTAACACAGTTTAGAAATAATAAACACGAGAATATGTACATGTATAAATTTTAAAGTTGTGATTGATGATAAAGAGTTCTACTTCCAAGATTGTTTCCTTAATTGAATAATTTGCTTTCAAAGTTAATAGAAAGTGTGTTCTTATTGATTGATATAAATATATATTATAAATTACACATTATACATTGTTGAGAGTAATCTACAAATTGCTTTCAAATATCTATAAGCTTTTTCAGTTATCTTTTAATTGCTTTTATTTGTCTAATTAAAAAGTGAAATTTAATGCATTATTTCTGCAAATGAATTTAAAAAATATTTTAATCGAAACAACGATAAGAAAATGAGTCTCGTGAAATTTACTTGTTTTTACGACTGATTCTAATGCTTCCTATAAATGTAAGTAACAGAACTGTCATTAATATTTCAACAAATTGAAATTTGGCAAATTTAAGAAATATATAATTAAATAAGAAAATTAATTATTATTTAAATTTTACAATTACGATTTTATGTAAAGTCGTTATATGCACATAGAGACATCACAAAGCATGATGTATTACCGGATTGTCTATTAAGCTTAGAAAAGCTAAAATTTTAAATCCGTTGAGCCTTGCACAAATTGAAATTAAGATTAGAATTTCATTTTTCATAGGTGCTTATTTGTTTCTTTTTTGTAGTACCATAATATGGTTTTTATCATAGAAATATTTTTTCATTAGTTAATAATTAAAATTTATTCAAAATCTAAAATAATGAAAATTGATATGAAATCTAAAAATAATTAATTAAAATTATTATATATTGTTTTAATGATCTTATAGGTTATCCAAAGATTCAATAAATTAAAAAATATATTTGAATAGTATAGCGTCATACCATCATTAGATACTCTTAGATTTATTTAAAAACTTACATTGAAAATTATGATATTAAAAATTAATCGATTTTGTTCATTTAGATTTTAATTTAAAGAAAGAGATTAACTGAATTTAAAGCGAGTCTCTAACTAAACAACATTAATCCTCTCTTAAGTTTAAAACAAATATAAGTACGATTTTCGCAAATGAGTAATCGATGAAAAGTTTTTAAGTAAATCTTTATTTAAAAACTTACGATACGTCAAGCATACAATATTTGAATCTAGCAAGAACTTAATTCATGAAACCAAACAATAATTTTTTTTTATAAAACATTGAAAGAAACTATGGAATGTGTGTAAAGCATATTAATAGATTTAAGGAATAGTGGATGAACTCCGTGATAAATATTTCAACAATTATTTTGAAAATATTGCTTAGGTAATGTTTAACAGAAAAAGTAATATACATTAAATTAATTTTCGTCTTCATTTTAAATTAATAAACTTTTTATGAAACATGAAAAGTTTAGATAAGATTACTGTAATTATTGTCAATACGAATCTAATATTCACAATGTGTTATTCAGTTAAAAATATCTATGTTTATTTTTTCAGGAAATCATTCGGTATATTAAGAATTTTAATGTGACTTAGAGACACTTAATTTCATAAAATTTCCCTTATTTCCCTTTTTGTTGTATTTTCTTCCTACTTCACAAATTTTCTATGAAAAAATATTATAATTTTATTATGAAAATTAATTATTTTGTCTTGAAAATCTTAACAAATTATGAAGACTAAAATTTGTATTATTCATTGTTCTTGCATTGAGAAGGTGAAACATATTTACTTTCCAAGTATATCTCTGTAGTATTTTAACTATGATCTTCATAATATATGTTATTATCAGTTTACCATTTGAAATATGCCAGATATCTGTGAAATGATTTATTCAAATTAAATTGAAATTTATCAAAATTCTAAGCAAAATTTTCTTTAAATTCGTTTTTGAACAGTATTTAAGATTTTTAAAATTTCATATGGATACTTCAAAATTTTACACATATACTAGGTATAAGGAGATATAAAAGTGATATAACTTAGAAGTATCAAATAAGGAATTTACTGTATTAATTTAAATATTATTTACTTAAGAAAAATAGTTCTTTTTAAAAAATGGAGACTTTGATTTGCCGAAAGATTTAAAAAGTATTTTTATACATGCTTCCCATAAAAAGATTTTAATAGAATTCTTTAAAACTGGATGCGCATTGAAGGATTTTCAATAAAGAATTAAACTCAAAATGGTTATATTTTGAGTTTAATTTTTTATTGAAAGTAAACAAGTTTATAATACAAATCAACTAATTTTAATAAAATTAAAGTTACATGACACTAAATTTTAAATGTATCATTAAGGTAATTGCTTCTAAATATTTAATATTATTTTAGTATTTGATCTTCTTTAGTGATTAATCTGAACTAGTAAATTCTAGGGCAAAATAAATTTTATCATTGTAATGAAAGTTCATTATAATTAATTTAAAAGAAAGAAATGAATAGCTGAATGTTTCTTCTTTGTTTCATTTTATAAAATATTTAGGAAAAAAATGCGTTCCCAGAATATTTTAATTTTTCGTAAAACTTTTTCTTTATATTTTTATACTTTATGGGTCACATGGTAGCCTTGTGGTTAGGTCATTGGTTTTCTACCTAGAATGGTGGGGTTTGTTTCTGAATGCAGCCAAAGACCCACCGAGTGCATGCGAGATACGGGCTCTTTAAATCTGTGGAATGGAAGGTCTTGTGTTCGGTTGTTACCATGGGTATAATGGTCAGTAGAAAATTTCCTCCGCCTCCAGACCGGATCTTCTGATGGTCACATCTATTGAAAGAGCTTAGAGTAAGGTCATACTTTCACCTTTGTGATGCTCTAGTTTAAAGGAAAGACGCACCTTTTGACTTAAACTCGTATTCCCGACGGCATAGCGAGATTGCTTTGTCCCAGTGTCATAAATAACTACAGGATTCTTCAGCCATATGAACTCGTAAGGTTTATCTTTACTTGAACTTCGAGGTTTTAAGAACGGTATTGATTTTTAATATATAACACTTATATTTTAATCAAATGGTCTATTAAATGCTTAACTAAGGAAAGCAAATATTTTTTGTTCATAATTTTTTGAGGAGAAAAGCATAAACTACACACTAAGTAATTTTACCGAAATTGCTTAGAACTGAATTTATATTTTCGTCAATGTTTTATGTAGTTTTGCTGATTTTCTTAATTATTATATGAGATCATTTTCTTTTCTTTTCAGGAAACGTGAAGAAAGGAAACTGTATTTAAGAAATACAGCCTTATAAAGCTTTAAAATAGGCAGGGAAACGTTTGCTTTGATTATAAACTATAAAAATTTAGAAGTCATGTGATAGTTATATTTTATAGTTATAAAATAAAATTTGACAAAAAATTTAAACCATGGAACAACGTAATTTATATATGCATTGTTTGTTAACTAAATTGTCAACTTCATATACTTATAACTAGTTACATTATTACAATGGAGAAGCTCATATTAAAAAAAAATTACGAATTAATAAGCTTTCAGCAATATGTGTCCTAATTTAGTTTAAAATATAACTCCTAACTTAGCATTAGTATTTTGATTTTTTGTTACATTAATAATCGCTCTTTATAATTTCACATTATATGTATTTCCTTTACAAATTTAGTTATAAAAGATGCAATCATAAGATCATTAGCAGAAGATTATACTAATATTTGTACTGTGTGAATAAAATATTTGTAAAAAGATCATAATATTTTTAACTCCAAATGCGTAAGCAAACACCCCAATAAATGTAAAAATATTAGCAGTATGTGGTATAAATACGATTTATACTTTACCTAATAACCATACATAAAAATAATTACTGCTAAAATATACAATTTTATAGCTATACATTTTAAATACAAATATTCTATTTTATTTCCAATAATCATTATTTTATTTAAATCATTAATCGTCTTGATGCTTTAGCAATAACATAAACAGATTCCTAAACTATAGAAATAAAAACGTGTTTTTATTAGATTGAGAATAAATTCCTTTCAAACATGTGATCATTTGTTTTATTAAAACATGTGCAATTAATAATAAAATATATCTAAAAAATTATTTCACTTAGTTTGCCAAATTAAAGTGATAAAATTTTCGATCATTATTGTCTACAAAATATTTAAACATAGACTCTTTATATCTGCAAATTGGATTTTTTTGTCTGATTCAATTAATGGAAAATTTAATAATCTAATAAAATAATTTGATAAAATAATTATTTTTGCACAGTTGATATAACATATTGCAGTTCGCAAATTATTTTGAGCAGTTTTTAACACATATTTTAGGCTAAGCAAATCATTATATTACTATAAGAATACAAAGCTAATTTTAAACATTACATTCACAAAAGTATTTATGTAATAAGTATTTTAAATATTTGATTAAAATATGAGTGACTGGAAGAAATTTAAATAGTTGCTGATACATTCTAATAATTCAACAGGTATGATGTAAGATATAAAATACTGTACTAAAATTTTAAGAAAAGTTTAAGTAATTTTCATAGCAATGTATAAGAATGATAAATTATACTTAATTGTGTGCAAGATATACAGCAAATTAAAATTATTTATCATTCACTGATTATTATAATTTCAGAAATATAAGAATATAACTGTAAACTTATAAATGTTTTTCGTTATACACAACAAACATGATAATTTTATATTTGTTTTCACATTACTAAAAGTTCTCCATCACTTGATAATTCTTTAATAAGTTATGGGTTATCAGTATTAAGTACTGATAACCCAATAAGTTATCAGTATTAAGTACTGATACTAAAAATTTTTACAGTTAGGAATTAGAAAGTTACATTTTCGAGCAATGCGCAAGATAAATTGCAGAAAAAAGTGCATGCTCTGATATTTCTAAATATAATCACAAACAACACTAATGATTCTATGAGTTACACTAAAAATGCAGAAAGCAGCTATTTATTCAATAAAAAGTATTTTTTTTTTGCTGAATGATAAATGCAAAGTAAATTCGGGTTTTCACAGGATAACTTTTTAATTTAAAACAATTCCGTAACTATGCATTCTTTCAAAAATTCTCCCCACATCATTTATATTTTGCATCCAAACACTAATGTTGCGGAGTCTGAAGGTGATGAGAAAAGAACACAATTTAGTTTTCAAAAATGTCCAAGCAGCATAATGCGTTTATCAACTTTATTTCTGATTGTTTTCGTTCAACTCTTGTTGAAATTTTCTTCACCTTTTATACAATTTAAAGTATTTCATGTTTAACACTTTTTGAAGAAAACTACCCAGGATGTGATTGAGAAGTAAAATATAATATACAAATTTGAAAATGTACCAATGTTGAATTATTTATATAATTTTTTTGATGAAACAATCATAATCCTTAATTGTTTCCTCAAACTAATGTTCTAGGACGTTTCTATCATGCTGGTTTAAACATTGAAATAAAATTGCTCACATTTCAATTATATTGGAACAATTTCAAATTATTAAAATTTAAGAATAGAGAGTCTGTTTGCAAAATGCATGTGAAAATATTCGTCTTGGAAAATATAGAATGAAAAAGAAGATAGGTTACACTTTGTTTGATAAATAATGGATTCTATACAGGCTAAAAATGGATACACTCGATATAAATTATTTTCCTTTTTCACTATATTAGGGCAATATTTGTAAAGCAATTTAGTTACAATAGCATATAAGACAAAAAATGTTTTGAAAAAATGTTTCTTTCAAAAGATTGAAATCAAACACAGAATACATTCTTAAATTCATTTCATGCATGGTTATCAATTCTAGAATACTGCATAAATCCTTACTACCTTAAAAATATGAATGAAATGTTAAAAAAATTTTAATGCCTTGTTTTTGGACATATTTATTTCTTTATTTTCTCATGCACAGAAGAGTTAAAACATTAGGAGCACTGAGTTGCTTAATATTTTGTTAATATGGCAAGCATGCAACCCATCCATGGTAATATGTCTAAGTAAAGTAGAAGAATGCTTGTATGTCCAGTAGCACTCATTTGTTTAGCATGCATTCTTTACGATACAGGATAACGTTAGCTTTCCAAAATTAGATCTGAGGAGGACAGTGACATTTAATTAGAAACCTTTCTATTTGACATTGCATTATTTTATCCTCAACTGAGTAATTGAAAATGATAGTTAAAATTAAGAACACGTTTTTATGCTTTGATATCTATGAAATAATTATTAGAAAAGAATATTATTTCTAATAATAAGAATCACATCACGCTCTTCTTTTTAAACATATTCACTTAATGTAACAACCAAGCTAATAGTGGACATATGATTAACCAGACAATCAGTTAGATTGTGCACAATTTGATTGAGTGATAAATAATATAGTTCAGTATTTAAGGGAATGATAAATAATGTGTGGTAAACTTCTTTTAAGTCCTTTTTACTTCAATTACGAATATATCATAATATATTAAATTCGTTTTCGATTTCTAAACTCTATTATAGGTTTATCAATAGATTTGCCATTTCTAACTCATCAGTCATTTTTCAGTTTAAGAATTTTGAATTAAAGAATATCTTTACCAGCTTACAAATATATCTTGTAAGTATATAAACCTATCCTTCGACTTGGAAACTTTTATATGCTTATATTATCTGTGGCATCATGCACAGAAAACGCTTTGCTGCCATACTTCTCGAAAACGGGTCCTGGTGTTTCCGGTGGTCAGAAGACTTGATAGGGTTAATATTCATTCGTCCCTCAAGCTTCCAAGGACACAGGTGGCAAGCAGCGAAAGAATGAAGGAACTGTCGCCGGGTGAGCGAGTTAGTGTGGCCTGTTTTCTTTGAGATATTTTATTATGTGTATTGCTCTTTTGTAAAATAGTGAATACAAAATAATCAATTTATAAATAATCAAGAAGTGTGTGTAAATCAAGAAAAGGGGTTATTATGCAGCTTAAACGTGTCTGAAGTTTTTCTCATAGATATAATCAGCTTTCATACAGACTTGGTCTTCCAGAGCACGAGGTGGTAAATCTTATTCTGTTTCATTTATTACCTGAGTATATTGTTATTGTCCATGGTGTGGATTATCAAACTGGCACGAACGCTCAAAGAATCATAAATTAACGAATGTTTATTTTGTGAATAATTATAAATCTCCATTGAGATATCTCTCACCGTTTAAAATTTCCAGTTTGCTTTAAACTTTTGGTCCAAAGATTCAATATTAGGTAGTCTATTAAATTTTGAAGCATCGGTAAAATCATTTAAAACTTTCCAAATGGTAAGGACAGTATAGAAATTTTTGCAACATTCTCAAATGCTTAAATTAGATTTCATTAAAATATTTAAGTATTAAAATATTTCTTTATTTTTTATTATTGGATATAAAATTTTCTTAAGAAAAAGGTTCAAAAGAGTTTTGTAGTTCAAAGAAGTTTTGTTGCTCATATCATGACATTTTTTAAATTCATAAGCAAAATTGTTGCTGGACTCGATGCTAGAGCAACAGATAAGAAAGCTGATAAAAACTTCACAAAGCTGGTAAGCATTATTGATATTGTACACATTTTTTTATTAAGAAGAGTATCTCACAGCTTACAAATTTAATAATTTTCCGACATAAACTTATGCATTTAACTGACAATATTAAGCACCAAAGAGAATGCTTATATTTTATTTCTGTTTCTTTCTCTTTTATAAAATGATAGACAAAATTTATCATCTAAAATATTTTTACCCATTTATTAAGCAAAAAGCAAAATTCGTAAAATTTTGAATAAATTATTTTTGATAAATTTTAAAAGAATAAAAATTTATACCTTTAAATGCACTTAATAGTATATTAATATCTACACATTTTTCGGATCACTAATTTTCATCATGAAACGGAAGAAAAATAAAAACTCTTAATGAGATCAAACATGATTCAACTTTTGCTTATGTTCAAGATTATTGATTTCATTTAGTATACAAATTGATAAAAAATAATTGAAAATGTTTAAATAGATCATTGACTTCATTACATTTGTAATTTTAAAAATCGCTGGAAGATGTTAATTTTGATCGTATTATCGACATGTTAATATTTTGCATTTTGAGCAAATCTTTACTTGCTATGAGAATATGAATGGACATACTCTGTTAGAAAGTAGTCAGCAGGTGTTCTTATCAGTAATATCGGTAGGCGTTTTTTCATGTTGAAATTGTATGCATGTAAGTTTTCATAAGCTCTTATATGAAATAAATTTAAAGATTAAAAATTTTACTTTATAAATGTTTTATATCGATGCATACGTATTTGTTAGCGTAGTAAAAATTTTGTTCCTATTTACTTAATCTGGTTATGTTTTAAATACATAATATTTAAGTTACTTCACAAATTAATGCATGTATTACAATAAAACTTCCTGAAAAGAAAAAGAATAGAAAGGAAATTTTTTTTTACTTTTTAGTTTTAAGTTCCAATCTTACTAAACTCATATCTTTTAATTTCTTATATTAGCTTTATGTTCATAACTATTATGGACGCTAAGATATGCAAACTATAATGTCTAGTAAATACTGAAATTCTGAATATCTAGGAAATACTGAGATATGTGAACTAATATCTAGGATATACTGAAATTTATTTTAAGACAATTCTCAACAAAAAGTAACAAAAGAACTATCATCAAACTGCAAAAAAATTTGAAATTAGTTATACGTATTTTTACATAAAAATATGTTATAGAATTGGTGATTGCAAAAGCAAATCTATTAATGATTGTTATTTACTTAAAAGGATATATTCTTAATTTACTGATTTTTTAAATATGCTTTATAATAAAAAATAGTAAAGAGCTTTGTAATAAATATAATAAAAAACTAGAAAAAAAAACAAATATTTATATAGCTGTGCACTTTTTTGTCTTTTTATATCAAAGCTTACATTAACTTCATAATTATAGCAAGTAAATTGCGAAAATTTAAACTTTCAAACATTTCATTTAAGAAATCTGTAAATTTATTTAAAATAATTTAATAAGCAAGCTGATACTCTAGAATATAACAAAATAATTCAAATACACACACACACACACACACACACACACACACACACACACATATATATATATATATATAAAATTAATTTTCAGATACACATACAATAACACATTTATCACTTTTCGTAAAAATCATACTATGGTGTGTATACATAATCCAAAAATTTTAGTTTGAAGAATCGTGTAATAAATTACTAGTGTAAAATAACCTATATCTATCTATCTATCTATCTATCTATATATATATATACATATATATATATTTGATTCCATGTAAAATTTAGATAAAGTTTCTCTTATTGGGTTTCTAAAGCGCTTTATTTTTAGAATGCTTGGGATTTCATTCATATTGCCAGTACGCCCTGTAGTCCTTGATTGAAAGATACCAATGATTTCCAGAAGTGTTCATTACGCTGCTGCTTACTGATTTCGTGATGAAGCAAATATCAATAACGATTTTGTATTTGCTTTGAACTAAATCGAACACGAGAAGAAGTGTCAAACTTATGTCAACACATCTAACTTATCTAATAAGCCTAACTTTATCATATCTTTCCAGTCCTTTACAAAAGTGACCAAAAGTTTTGAATATTTATCTGGAAGTTATTTATTGTAAAAATGCATTTTTTGTATCTGTATTTTATACGTGATAAATTAGAATCATACATCTACATTTTAAAAAGCAATTTTTAAATAAAGGTATTTTCAGTTGAAACGGTTTTTTTTTAATTGAACTATAATGAACAAAATTTTTGTTGTATAAGACGAATGTATGTTATTATTTTTTTTTAGTTTAACAGTAATAATTTGCGAATGATTGGATAGTTAATGCAAATGTTAATATGATATACCAGCATATGAACACAGTAAAAAAGAAAACAAACACTTAACATGACAAACCAAGTTCTAAAAGGGATATATAAATTCCATTTGCATACAATTATCATAAAAAATAGTAAAAGAAAAATTGAAAATAAGAAGAATGAATGAGCATATTAACTTCTGCAATTTTGGTCATCTTTTGTTATTTAACATTATTAAAGAAAGACTGATATTACTTGAGTGGAAAAATGAGGAAATCACTTAGATTTATCTCTCTGATTTTTGTATTATTGTAGTTATATGGGCTCTAAAAATAGGAGTATCCCACCAAAGAAGAAAAAAAAATAATCAGAAAATATGACAGAATCATTAATTTTTGAATTAAATCCTTAATTTCCGTTTACCATCATGAGAGGTTGGGTTGCCTGCTTTTGGTAACTTTATGCAAATGTCCTTAAATATAGCAAAGATTAAGTTGTAAATAAGATTTTTGGGCAATGCAATATTCTCTTTTGTGATGGAAATTGAAGATATGAGCAGTTGCATCAGAGATCAGAAAATCAATTATTCAGATATATGTTTGAATAAATAAAGAGAATGGTTTTACATTCATAGACCATGTGTAGAAATTGAAAAATTTTAAATGCAGATCTTGTTTAATTGAAATTAGATAGTTCTGAAACATAAATGCTTAAAATATTCTATAAGAATAAAAGTAGCAGTTGAAATTTTAAAATTATTTTCATAATCATATCATAATTAAACAATAAAATATGTTGCTTCGTTGAATTAATAATTAGTGGGCTGAAAAATACCTTCCCTTGTGTTTAAGATAATGATAAGAAGTAAATCACAACATGTACTTAAGAAAGGTGTTCAAAAAAATGTTTGCAAAAATTCGTACTTTCGGAAAAACCTCTATATCAACTGTCTTTCTATATATATATACATATATATATATATATATATATGTATATATATATATATATATATAGAAAGACAGTTGATATAGAGGTTTTTCCGAAAGTACGAATATATATATATATATATATATATATATATATATATATATATATATATATATATATATATATATATATATATATATATATATATATATATATATATATTATTTTACTTAAATATTTTTGGTGAATCATATAACTACATCATTCGGTATGTAGCAAAAAAATGGGGTCGGTTGCAAGACAAGTGTCTGAATTCACATTTAATGATAATTGTAATTGTATGGACTTCCAGCTTGTTGGCACAGCCATCGATTATCTTTCATGCTTCATCACAGACAAGTGCTCCTCCAATGATATGAATAACGGCGAAATTGGAACATGATAAAATTCTAACATGATAAAAATGGCTTAATGTCTTATTATATGTGAATCCCAATTTTGTTTACGATATCAAAATTTTTATATATGCATTGATGACACCCGCGTCGATGACCACTTACACCATGCATTCATCATTGTTACAGTAATGATTTCGGAATTTTATTGGATAAGTTTTATGGTTTTCTCTTCTTCTCACTGATGATTCTCTGATCTTAGATTGCTTCGTGAAAGATAGCGATTTTAATTGATTCCTCAAATTTTGCCAAAAGTTACGTTTTTTGGATGCATGATCCTATCTATTTAGAACTGTGCATAAAATTCTGTATGCAGAAAAATGCTTAATTTCTGTTCTGGTCAGCAAGATATTCAGTTTTTTCTCCAGTAGATAATAGCTACCCTGTATATGCTGCCAGATTCGTTCGTATTAATGCACCAGTTACTACGTTCCATGACTATATTTTTGTATCATGAATCTACCTACCGAATACTACCGTTGAATGAAAATACTACTGTTGAATGATCGGAGTACTGAAGACGCAAGAGCAGCTGTCACATCATCCAAGCTGTTTGACTCAATGACCATAAAAATGATTTATTTGCTGACAATATTTATTGTTATTGGTACTTATTTCTCAATATCTATGTTTCTAAATAATGAATAAAGGATATAATAATGTTCAATTACTTTCATTTGTACTGGTAATTTTAACGTTAATTATACATTATATATGTGTGGATGAGTTGGATTCATTCAACTGATATTTAATGAAGGAGACTTCACCTACTTCTCAACAGAGAAAAATTCTATTTGAGGAAGAAGTATGGATCAGTCGTCTATTACGTAAACATGATGTGCTTCAACTCTTAGCTTATTTTCCTGAAATCAAATAATATGGATAACAATATTTCTTAAAGTTGATAACAATTATTTGCAAATATTTACTTTAGGCATTTGTTTTCTATTCCAGCATAAAATATAAGATTTCTAAATAAGAGCACCACTGAAGGTGTTTTGCTCATTTGATAGGCTTATCTGTTGAATATTTTAAAATATAAATTGATTTTTATTGAGATATTTTCTGAAAAGTATATATCCCCTTATAACAATACAAAACTTCATTTTGCCCACATCTATACATGGGAAAAAATAAAGATTTGTACTTTTTGTGAATGGGTATGTATGGGTGTTTGTTTGAATACATATACTCTCGGGTTTATGTAAAATTTTGAATACACTTTTTTTATGCCATTCAAAAAATTATTTATATTGTTGAAAATATTTTTGTATCCTATAACATTTTGAACTGTTGTATTAACTGAGTTATAGTGATAACGTTTGGAGCTATCTAAGTTTATGGATAGTTACAGTTTCTGAATAAAAACTAAGTTGAAAATTTTAACCTTTTATGCAATTCTCTGTCTATTTATGAATCAAAGAAATAAGTAATCGCTTGTTATTACTTTGAATAACATATTCTTACATAAAGATGTTTTTAAACTTATAAAGTATTATATTATGATCCAATTTTACTTGTCTTGATTAATTCAAAGGAAAATATATGCATAATTTATAAATGTTTTGAAAATTTCCTTAAACTAAAAAAAATGTGAAAAAACAAATAAAATTTATAATAATTTATGAATAAGAAATTCTGGGACTTATATTCTCAAGAGTTCCAAATCACGTTTCACTTACTATTTACCCTTATAAAAATTACAAGTTTTTCTAAAGAATGTGAAATTGTATTAAAAGAGAAGTATATTTTGGAATATTATACTCTCATTTACACTCAAACAAAATTTGTTAGGCATTTCTTATCTTCCGAAAGATTAACTATGCTGTAAAAGCAGGACCTGGTGGCAGCTGTAAAGAAATGCGAAGGAGGAATTTAATGTAATACCACATGAGTTAAATTTAACATAAGCATGGCTTATCACCTCGAAGAATTTAAATGAGATAAAAATAGTTTGTAATCGGAGTAAATATAATGCAGAAATATTTGAAAATTAAATTGCTATTTTATTTATACGATTGTGATTTAAATTTTCTTTGCATGAAAAAAACAGGAAAATATTTTTGATCGTTATAAGTCTTTCTTATTGTATAAATATTAATTCCTTTCTCTTCTATATTTATATTGGGATATTTTCCATTCATTTTTTATATTGTTATTAAAAGAATATATAATATCTATACATTTATGTGTTCAGATTTTTTCCTCTTTCCCAGTACCGCTTATACACCACTAGTAAGTTAATTTGAATATTTTTTTCAGAATTATATATATATATATATATATATATATATATATATATATATATATATATATATATATATATATATATATATATATAAATCACACTTTCTACCATTTCAGTTTATTTAAGGATTTTAATATAAGTCGCAAACTAAGAATCTACATTTATAAAATTTATGACATACTTATGTAGACTCTTAGAAAATAATAGTGATTTAGTGACATTTGTCTAGTGAAAAAAATAATTTAACTTTATGAGTGATTTCCCATATAATTTTCTAAATTTTGATTATGAATAGATTTCTACCTAAAAATTGTATTTTGTTTAAACTTTTGGTTTAATAAATTTGCAAACATTAGTATAAAATTATATTTAATTATTTGATTACATAATTTTATTTAATTTACATTATTTAAATCATATAATAATGTTTCTCAGAGGAAATGATACTTCTTTTTAGAATTGAATTTTTTTGACAGAATAAAAAAAGTATTATATCTAACATATCTAATTGTAATCTATATAAATATGATTTTTCATTTTCTAACATTACTATATACACTTCAATTTTCATTCCTGATAGATTTTAGTTATAAATTTGGAACACACACACACACACACGCACACACACACACACACACACACACACACACACACACACACACACACACACACACACACACACACACACACACACACACACACACACATATATATATATATATATATATTTCTGAATATTAGTTTTAACCAAAAAATAAAGCTAATTAAACTATTACAATTTTAATTAATTTTTCATTATTTTGGAAAATTTGATACTGTAGATTATCAACTATTTTTTGAAACTGATCCACTTAAAATGTGAAAATGTGTTTGTTTATTGAAACGCTATATCTGATGAATACAAACTTCTATTAAATTAAAGTTGTACGCTTATAAAACGGGTTAGTATTGCTGAAAGTATAGTAAAACTGAGTTGCAGAAGTCTGAAATGAAAGTAAATTTATAGGATGGAAGTAAAAAAGACTATCAATTTAATTTTATTTTTCTTATATTCTGAAAATTTTTCTTTATTTGAAATTATATATTCTTTTGCTAAAAAATCCGTATGTTATTTACATGCTGATTTTTACTTGCAATAGTTTACATGATGTTGAACATATATATAATGTTTAATGACTGATTTTAACCGGCGTGATTGATACAGCAAAATATTTTTCAGAAATAATTTTCCTATACATCTGCTTATGCTTACAGTTACTCTATATAAAAACCTTAGGAACTAACAAGACCCAGTTCCAACAAATGATTTTGTAAAAGGCAAGTATGCAACGTTAGTATGAATGAACAAATTTTTTGTTTTATTTCCGGAATAAAAGTTAGGATTTAACTTGAAATCCTTTTAATTTGTAAATATTTCTCTCGAATATCCTTACTGAACCCTTAAAATATAATTCTTTAAAAGATAGGAAGAAGAATATAAATACATTTTTTCATTAAAAATTGTTTTAACTCATACCCTCAGCTGCCCTGACTGCGGATAAGGAGGTTCTGGGTTCGAATCCCAGTTCGGGAATGGATGTACTTTCTTTCTCTATCTATCCTATTTTTGTCCTTCCCTTGTATAAATGAGGTGTGAATGGTGTCCGACCCTATAAATGGGTACCTATAGCATGTGTGTACTGAGGAAGTCGGATTCCACACGTAAATATGGTTCAGTTGGAAAAGTGGAACAGCGCACCCCATATTACCAGCCTGGCACACGATAGCAGGCACACGACAACAACAAGAACAATAACTCATCATCTAGAAATCTCTCTCATTTTTATCCAGACATTTTTCATTATGAAACAATCTGTATTTACTGTACTGCGCTAACTTTATAAACAATCCATGGTCAATCTTCTGGATCTGTTACGAAAATTTGCAAAATATTTATTTTTCAAATTTTCAGAAATGATTGGATGAAATAAAATATACCTTATTTCATCCCATTATATATCCATTATATATATATATATATATATATATATATATATATATATATATATATATATATATATATATATATATATATATATATATATATATATATATATATATATATATATATATATATATATATATATATATATATATATATATATATATATATATATATATATATATATATATATATATATATATATATATATATATATATATATATATATATATATATATATATATATATATATATATATATATATATATATATATATATATATATATAAACTTCTAACTCCTCTTTAATTCATCTATTTTATCACTGTTCATATAACTGACGTTTCATTAGTTACACACACGTAATTTTTTTTTATAAAACTTTAATTTATTGATAGATATGTAGTTTCATATATATTTCCCAAACACTTCCCATCCTAATCAAATTTTGAAGTATTATCAGAGTTTATAAATAGAAACGCAAATACCCTTAAACTCGATAAAATGTATCTTTAACAAGCTATAATGCTTAAGATTCATATCTTCTAGTATTTCAGTAAAAAATGGAATTGATACAATGATCTAATACAAAATTTTGATTTCATAGAAACTGGAAACATGATTTGAAAATGGTAAATTTATATTTTAAAAACATAATATCTGAAAGATTTTCTTTTTATGAGGCACTCATGATGTTTTGCATCTTGAATGCAGCTTGTGAGCTGTATTCAAGTAATTCTGACAAACTTTCTCTTCAGATAAGGATGCAAATATACTTAATCATGCTTTTTTAAAATTAGCTAAAGTCAAAATTTGGAGTTTTTTTCTCCTTTCAGACCATAATAAAAATTTTTAATCACTGAAAAAAAATCAATTCAATTTTAAGTTGAATCTATTATTATTACTCTACGTTTGTATATATATTAAGACACAGTGAAAGGAATCGAATATGGTGAAATGAATTGCAATCAAAATATTGATTTACTGAAAAGCAAGTTTATTAATACAATATTCAGGAAATAACGATGATGATAATGCATGGTAATTTCTCGAAAGTAATATAAAATGAGAAATAATGCGATTGTAATAATAATTTTGCTATTAATGCAAATCTCTTAAACTATTTACAATTTATAATATTTAAATATAAGCATAAAAAATCATTTCTTCATTCATTTAGGTAAATTGAATAGAAGAGAGGCATTAAAAAATTCTTTGACATAATAATTTTAGCATAAATGTTGAATTGGATAGAATCTTATAAAAAATAAATCTATGTTTTATAGAGTTTTTCAAACTCAGTCTTTACAATTTTCATTTTTCTTTAGATTTATACTAAGATATACTTCAGTTATACAGTTTATAATATGTTCTAATATATATCATTTATTTAATTTAGAAGTTAATGTTCACCCAAAAAGAGTGTTTTACTCTAGTTAATTTTTCGTTTCAATATCTTACATTGATTGCTTTGAAAAATATGATAGTAAAACTTACCTCATGATAAAACTAATTAAATGTACACTTTTCCATTGATTTTAGTCTTTTGCAATGAAATTAATAGTAGTCCAGGGAAACTTGCGCAAATTAATATAATTCCTCAATTATATTATTAATATATTTACAATCACATAAATTTCTGTAATTAGTGTCTATGAAAACTTTTCACTAAAACAAATTATACATTATCAACATTTAACTTAAAATGTATTTCCTTAATCCTTCGAAAACTTTCATTTTACATAAATTTCGATATTTTCCCTCTAACATATTTTAATTTTTTTTAATAAAAAAACTTTCTTGATACTTTGCTTACAGCTTTCAAACATTCACTTTCATATATACTTACTATTTTCATACTTCTTCTATTTCCAAAACATAAGAAAGAAGTTCTTTCAGCATTTAATGCCTTTCATTTAACTTTCTTTGGTAAGATAAAAAGATTCAGAATATTGAAAGCTTTATCTTGTATGAAAAACATAGTAAAGTAGTTTTCCCTGACAAAACATAGCCACAACATAAAAGATTTTTAACTTAATTAAAAGTAAGCAATTTTGTTTGAGATCTTAAGTTTTATTCAGTATATACATGAAAATATACCTGAGATAAAGAAAGGACTACCAATCCATTAGTATCGATACGTTTTTGTTTCAGTAATGTCATCGAATAAAATACTATTGCTTAGATTTTATGTTATTTCATTACTTTTTGTTTGTTGGAAATTTGTAGAAACATTTTGTTGAGATATGTGAGTCAATACAATATATTATTTAATGTTTTTTCATTAAACATGAATCTGAGATCATATCTGAGATATATCTGAATTAGTTACATCATTGGATTTATGTATTTTTCACTTTTTTACAAAATAGATCAATATCTTATATTAACTTTTGCGATCAAACTTCTATTGAGTGGTATGATCTTAGTAGGGAAGTAGTTTCAGTAGAGTCCCTAAAATAAATCACAACAATAGTTGCTGAGTTAAATCTTTTATTTTCAGCACAGTGTTTGCAACATTAGTCATATTTCTTCAAATTGCAATGTATTCAATGATAAAAGATGAATCATGTAAAATAGACAATTTCTTGGGCAATTCTATCCAATAGGAAAATACACAAATCCAATTAGAGTTTATAATCTCTGCTTTTATTACTTTATATCATTTTTAGTCTTATATGAATCTATACGGAACTTTAATCTAATTTTACTTTTTTACAAAATAAAGCCCGCCACACACGATAGGATTTTTCCGTGGAAAAATCCTATCGTGAACAAGTTGTACCGTGTGTGTGGGGAAGTTGGACAGGCTCAAGAAAATTCAAACAAGCTCTGATTTTTCTTCCAACACGGGTTAGTTACAGGAAGTAAGCAATTGCTTCCCGTTGTCGCGTGTCTGTCTCACAGGGTTGCAAATTATTTCTTGGCGATATTTGGGAAAATTAATATTTGAAATTTCTCATTTACTGAATGTTAGATTCATGTTTTACAAAACGTCACGAACATTAGATCCCATTTTTAAAAATGTCCATGAAGCAAATATTGCAAGAATTTATTGAAGTCTATAAAGATGAGCCTTGTTTGTGGCAAATAATGAGTGTCGGTTATACAAATAAAATAAAAAGAAAGCTCACGAAAAATTATTAGAAATATAATTTTTCGTGAAAAACTGAAAAGGCTTCAATTAATGAAGTAAAGGAAAAAATTAATGTCCTCCGTAGAACCTATAAAAGAGAAAAATCAATGAATCGAAAAAATGTGGTGTAAGCACGGAGGATGCATATGTGTGCCAACTTTATGGTACTTTGAATATATATCGTTTCTGGATGAAACTACAATTCCTCGTGCTGAAGTATCTTCCATGAATTTGGGCACAAGTTTTGTTGAGAATGGTGATGAAACAAGTTTTATAATTTATTTCGTAAAATTATTCTCTATCTGAATGAATATATATAATTACACATTTAACGTAAAGTTTAACTACGAAATTTTATAATAATATTTATTAGAAAACAATATTTTTTTATTTCAGAATACTTACAAATCTTCAAAATGATCATTTTAAAATTTTAATTTTCTATATTTTTAAATCTGAATTAAGTTTAAACAGTAATATAAAGGTATTAGTTGAGATTAGTCTGTTGTTTTCTTTAAATATTCTTTATACAATAATAAAATTAGATAATTAAAAATAATAAATTGATTAATAATAACAAAAGAAAATCATTCACCTTTAAGCGAAATTGAAATTAAATGCACTTTCAGTTATGATTTATCATTTGGTAAATGTTAATTTGTTTCTCATTTATTTAAAAATCATTTAAGAAAATATAATAAAATCTAAGAATACTTGGATAATAGATAACAAATTAATAATTGATTTTATTTCTACTAATAAATAATAATAATTAATAGATAAACTTTTTGATGTGGCTAATGTGGCTCTTTAATTAATACCGCTTGTCAGAAAGCGCTAAGTTGCACTTAATGGTTCATGAGAACTTAAAGATGAGCACATGGATGTATCTCTTATTAAAATGAAAGGTGTTACCTTATCCAACAACGTTACATACAATTTTTCATTCATCCTCATGTAATTAAAGAAATATTTATCTTCCGACTGTATATCTGTAATCAAATTTAGATGTGAAAGAGTTTCACGCTGGAGCAACCAATTTTTTGCCCATATCTTTTTTTTTATTGTTTGTTTTCTTTCCACCATCATCACAGTCCAAAGCAATGTGCCTAATTTACTCATGTTACTTAACTTTCTGTGATAACATTTAATGGCAGACGTTACAAGCAGACAAATGAATACAACAATAAAAACTAAAAAGACACATAAATACGTCAAGTCATAAAAGTGACAGAAAAACTCTTTTAAATGATTGAAATTTTTGGTGATTTTTGATTTCCATTTACAAGGCGCACATGTTAAGCCAAAAGCAATAAATGTTGAAAAATCTTCCCACTCCTGATATGCCTCCTCTACTGTGGTCAGCAGAATTTGAGGTAAGTGTGTGCTTAATTACTTTCTACCACCTTCAACAAATCCAATCGAAAAATCCTATCGTGTGTGGCGGGCTTAACAGTTTTAGCTAGAAAAATTCAAACGGATTTTTCAACACAGTTAATACACTCTGAAAAATTCCTTTTTTTAGAATCATTAATATCATACGACACAATGTTATATCATTTTATCTCTTAATTCAGGGATGTTCGTAATTTTTTTCCAAAAATATAATTTTTTAGAGGAGTTCTTTTATTACGAACAGTTTTTTCTGATATAACTGAACAAGTTGAAAGAATATATTATGTTTGATTTTAATCATTTTGGTTCTTTTCATTTGATTGTTGAAACACTATTTCAGTACAATTATTTTGTCTACTTTTATGTGTAAAAAATTATTCATCTCATTTCTTTTTGCTGAAAATGGTGCATCAAACAATTGCTATTCAAGTAATTCTATTGTTATATAAATTTACAAAGAAAAAACTCTGTTTTACAGAGCTCTCACAAACTTTTTATTATTCAAACACTTTTGAAAAATATTTAATGGTAATAATCGATAAATATAAAACTATTGTTTTTGAAAAAGCACGTGCAATAATTTCCATTGTTACTAGATTTTAAAATTAGGTTGAAAACTCACAAGATGTTACTTAGTTATTCAAACTTCAAAAACAGGGAAAATATGGGTTATAAAGATGATGTGCACTAAAAGTACTTCATACAAAAAATTTAAAAAAAATGTGTATAAGTTTGATTCTTCTGTACAGAAATATGGCCTAAAGGAATTTAACCAAAATGAAAACTAAAAATGTTCGGTAAGAGCACATACGTTATATTTATTATTACAAAAACTAGTTGTAAATTATTCCTGAGTGTTTAAATGAGCACCATGAGTTAGAGCTACGAAAAGTGTTTTCATAAATAAAATATGTTATACAAAGCTTTATCTTTAGAAACTATGCTTGAAAAAAATTTTTTTTCATCGGAAGAAATCTTCAACAGCTGCTTTTATAATTCTCCGAAGAGAGTATGATAATTTAAGCTTGTTAGGATTGCCATTTTTCTTACGAAAATATACTTCTTGATTTTGTTCTTTTAGTATTTTAGATTTCGCTTAAGAATAATCCAGTATTGTTGAAAACAGTTTTATTTTTTATCATTAATTGTTGCATTTAAATATTATTTAATATTTATTTTATCATATATGATTGTAGATAATTTTTAATACATATTTCCTGTTCTTATATACATTTTATTAATTTTATTTAAATTTCTTATAAGGCTAATTCATAAATATCATGCATATTTGAAATTTATGTATGTATCTAATACATACATTTTTAATTTAGTTTATTTCTAAAATATTATGCATTATTTGGATTTGTCAATTATTATATTCTATGGATAAAAAACTATAGTTTATAATTGATTATTTATAGTAATGTTATTTATTCTTAAAAATCTAATGGAAGCAAACCCAAATAAAATTATTTATATTAAAATTGTATCCTTCAATGCGGATATGAGAACTAAAATGAAATTATATTAAATATAGGAATATTACATAGAAATCAAAATATTATATCTCTTAATATTTAAGCAAAGATTAATATTAAAGAAATAAAATAAAATATAAAAAATTTTTAAAACAAAACTTTTCAAACTGATAGGAAAATGCTTTGAATTACGTAATGTGAGTTTTTTCCTATTTTTATTAAGATGAATTTTCCCTATTGATTTGTGTAAATTCTTTCTTTACGGGTGATATTTATTCTTTTCTTCAACGAAGGTAACTGATAATGGTATCTATTTTCAACCACCATTAAAAATGAATGCTTAAGAAAAATCCAAAATTACTTTTTTTTACTCCAAAATTAATTGTAATGGTATTTTCAACTTTTGCTTGTGTGTAAGTAATATGGCACTCGCACACTGATATTAGACTTTGATTTTTTTAATAGAGTAACAAAATGTAAGAACGTTTATTAAATTTGCAAACTGATATTATAACACATATTAGATAAAGATTACATTAATAAAATTTAGATTTTTTCTTAAACTTTTTGTGATTAATTTTTGATTTAGTAAGCATTATTGCATTATTATACCGACCATAAATACTTAAAATTGCATTATATTAAAAATGTTCTTATCTCTAGTATAAACATTTAGAAAATCTCTGGAAATTACATGTAATTTATTATACGCAAGTTTTACACCTATACCATGAATAATTACAATTGTTTAAGAAAATGGAGCTTAATTCTATGTAAGGTGTCAATAATATATAACAAATCAATATCACTAAAAATATTTATCTTAATAGTTTGTATTTTTATTTCATGAAAAAATTTTCAAATTTCTTCCTAACAGCACCACTGACAGATGTATATTCCAAAAGCATGAATGCAACAACAAATTTCCTCTGTTCAGCTCAAGTTGCGTTAAAAATCGGAACATTCTATGCCGAAAGGTGTGATCTTATCTTTAGATATAATGAACAGTTTCAACGTATACCAAAGACACAAGTCTTTACGATATATTTTCTAGACTCCGATTAGAAATTTTGATCATGAAAATCAGTTCCTCATTACATGGTTTTAAATTTGTATTAATTTAAAATAAAAATTCTTTATCAGATTGAATTTGATAAATTCAATCTTATTTAAAAATCCAAAACATACGTGTTTTCAAGGAGTTCATTAAATTTACATTTAGTAAAACAATTTACCTTAGAATGAGCGAAGCAAATACGTTAATTTTGCATATTAAACTTAATAGTTAAACAAAAAAAGATTTGTTTCACTAGTACTTGTTACTGATTAGTAAAATATCGTTAATTGTTTCTATACCTTTTGCAAATGAATTTTTATTCTAATGTTGATGTCACAAAAAATTTTAAATAATATATTAAAAGGGATACAATGATAATTGCTGAATAGAATAAAAATATCTTAATTCAACAACTTGTAAATCGTGTAAGAACATTTTATTAAACACTAAAAAAAATTAAAAGGACATTCAGCACTTATAAAGTGTGCTTTATATTTTAGTAAAATTAATGTAAATTTTCTTTTTTATTTTATTAAACTATTTTTCTTTTATCTTCAATGAAAGAGTTTTACCTAATACTAAAGAAATATTATAAATATTACCAAAAGATTTTTAGTCTGTGAAAAAAGCAGGACACATGCAAAAAAATTCCCATTTTTGAATCTGTAGCAGTTTAATGTGTTGAAAACATTGATTTTTTAGACTGTTTCTCTTTTAAAAAATAGATTTTGTAGAAAAATCCTCGAGTTTTTACAGTTAAAATGCCTGGGGAGGGGGAAACATTTCAGTGAAGTTCAAAAGGCCAGATTGTGGCTTACAAAGATGCTGATAAAGACAAACTGCAAGGCACTTACACATCAGTATAATTGCTGTTTCTAAATTTCTTAAACAATCAAAGTTGTCAGAGGAAAGTCTACCAGACAGAGGAAGGACCAAAACAAGTGACAGCACGTGATCAAAAGAAAATCCTTAAAGAACTTAAAAAAACACTTGGAAGCATTAGTAAAGCTTAAAAACAACCTGGAATCACACATATAAGTAGAACACTTTACAGCTATGTAAATAGATTATAAACCTTCATATTCAAGAAAAGAAAGTTCCATGCTAATTGGAAAGAAAGGCACGCTGAGCACCGGCTGCAGTAGGCCAAAGAAACATGTCTTGAAGATTCGAATGAACTTCAGTTGATTTTTCTGATGAAAAAAAATCAATTTAGATGTTCCAGATGGTTATCAGTATTATTGTCATTGCTTGGATACACAAGACAAGGAATTACTTATTCTACCAGATCAATGGCAGGAGGCCGTATAACGGTTTGGATAGTTGGTGGGTACGGTTGAAATACCAATCTAATGTTTCTGGATGGAAAAGGGAAGCAGACAGATACTTTCAAATTTTAACATCAGTGCCTCTTTACTATGGAGCTGAGTAGGCGCAGAAAGTTGAATATTTCAGCATGATGGAGCATCAATTCACACGAGCAATGACATTGAAAATTGTTGGAAAAAAATTATGTTCTGGTTTTCACATGGTCTGGTAAAAGCGCAGACCTTAATGTCACTGTAAATATATGACCAGTAATTTTTCGGCTTGTTTACAACGGGGGTAAGCAATATGATTCTTTAATCGAATTTCGAGAAGTTGAAATTGTGTTTGGGCCAATTTTCGTCATATTGAAATTCAAGACTTATATCATTCAATGCTAAATAGAATCTAAAGTAATTAATGCAAATAGCAGAATTTTTTTTATTAACAAGACTTTTATTTTCATTATTTAGAACTTTTTCACACAGCATGATGTTGTTAAAATTGATTTTTAATTGTAATAAACAAGAAGATTTTTAGTTCCTATTTCAGATATAATTATCTGGTTGTAAATGAGATTTTATAAGTGTTTTAATGAAATTATTTTGTACAAATTCAAAAGTCTTGTCTTATTTGAAAAAAATTCTAGTGGCCTACTTTTTTCATACGGTGTGAATTATAGACAATTATTTTATTTTTTCAAAATTAAAGTTTCGTATGCAGCAAAAATAGTTTCATGACACTTGAAAAGTGAAGAGCAGAATCTCTTTATTTTTTAATATATTGGGTTGTTCGGAAAGTCATTTTGTTTTTCATGAAAATGAAAAAACGTGCAGCAAATAAATATTGTATTGCATTGCACATTGTCTATTCTAGTCCAATAGCTTTTACCATCTTTCTGGTGGTAGCACGATTCAACAGTCATAAAGTGGTTGATTTTTATCAGCAAAAAGCTGATCCATGTAGGAAAAATTAAATTAATTTCCAAACAACCCAATATTTAACTGAATATAAGTATATTGAAATAAACCTTAATTGTAACAATTTGATATTCCTGAAATAAATATTTGATATTAATGTACTAAGTAATATTTTGATTGCTAATTATTTTATAGAACAAATTTTTATATAGTAAGAATAATATATATCAACTTAAGGGGGATACATCACCGGTTTGAATCTATCCAAATATGATTAAACAATTCCCGATTAGCAGAGATTTCATGTGAAACTTCATTAGAAAAAAATACACAACTGGTTTTCTGAATATAATTGCCCTGTTTACCAAATCATGAGTTCACAGTGTGCTTTGATATCAGTGCTTACTATCAAAAGTTACTCAGCATTCATATCTCTATGACGTGGTACATTTAAAACGCTATCACAATTCATTAAAAGAGCTGAAAATTTAAGGTAACCAAAGGTAAGGATAAGGAAAAGAGAATAACATTGTTATAACATTGTTAAAGAGAATAACATTGTTATTTCAAGTTTTGAATGTATAACAGTTCAGCTTTTAATATACTGAATGACTCTTCATAGGAATTTCGTTTTGAAGAAATTATTTGTCATAATTTTAAGTGTATTCTGCGCGGTTTGTGTTGTTATACTTAAAAAAAGAACTGGACTTACATATTTCGTAGTTTTAAAAAATTTCAACAATTCAGTTTTACCATCTATTTTTGTAATTTTAAAAAAGTTCTTCATTATTAATCATTCATATTTATCATTAAATAGACATTCATAATTAAATAGACCTTCTTTATTATTAAAAAGACATTATTCATCATTAAATAGACATTCATACTTTCAATTCATTTGCTATATAATTTACAGCATGTAGCTAAAAATAATAGTTTCCTATTTGTTGCTTCATCTGGACATGACAGATCACATATCATATGCCATGAAAGTTTTATTTGGAAATCCTTTTATAAGTAATGTAATTTAAATCAAGTGTTAAAAATGAAAAAAAAAAAAAAAAGAAAACGGGAATTTGAAATACTTTACAAATAATTACATATTTCAAATTGTGTTTTTATAGTTATTTATGTCCAAGTCAAATAAAAATTACTTTTACTCATTAGTTTTCATTGAAAGGGAGCGATGAATGCTGAAGAAATCTATGAAAAGAAATCATAACAAACTTAAAAAATGTGCGTAAGACATGGCATATAATAAATAAGAATTCTGATAAATCTTCGCATCTTATGCATCTAATCTCCCCTTACAAGTGATATTTTTATATAATATTTTTAGATATTAGAATGAAAAAAACTTTGCAATAAATTTCAATTTATTATCTCCAAAGGAAGATTTAATCAATAATTTGTGATGCATACTAATACAATTAAAATATAATAATTTAAATGAATTGCTCTCCTTATGAAATCAGGAACAAATTAAAAGTATGATAGAATAGTAAAATAGTTAGTTAAAAATGTTTAATAAATGACCAGTGTAATTTAATATATTTTCCTAAATGTATTTTTCTAGTACTTTTTATGGCGCTCTTACATTTTTTTCGATGATGTTACTCAATGAAATGGAAATAAAATGATTCTCGGAAAATTTGAGAGAAACATTTGCAATGATAATTATTGCTGAGGAAAATGAAAACAAGAATCACAACAATTTACATTAATCCAGTCTACAAATATATCTGCGCATCCATGATAGCTTTCGATTTAATTTTAAAATTAATGATGATAAAATTACAACTTAAGCTAATATTCACGCTAAAAAAGACAAGGAATTATTTTGATTATTGATGTTGCTGATATTTTATACAATTAACATTCTTTTATAATATAGTATCATTTCACTCCATAAATAAACACTTAATAATTATAACTTACTAAAAAAATATCAGGAATAATATATATAACTGTTTGAAACATATCTAAAAACTAACAGTTGTCAAAATATTTTGAAAATTTAAATCATTCTTCGTCATTTATTTTCAGGAATAATTTATATTTGTTATTTTTATATAAATATGCATACAATAAATTGTCACTATAAATATGATTAGTACATTTATTATAGTTAATAAATTAAACATTACCATATAATAATATGAATTGTCACAATGAATAAAAATAATTTTGTTCATTGAATAATAAACTAATATTCCTTTAATAATAATAAAAGATTATTTTTTACTCTACCGTAAAAGATTTGGTATTTTCAACAGGCTATATTTACAATAGAAGAAATGCTAATGTATTAGATTTAGATAACTAGATAATTAATTAAGTTGAATTGATTATAGATATAAAAATGTGAAATTTATTAGTCAAATGCTTTTTTAACGTGCCTTTCATTCAGTAGGTTAATGGAGTAAGATAATTTGTTTGTAGATTTCATATGGAAAAAAGTTCCATTATATAGTAAATTTAAATGAAGTACATAATTTCTCAACAAGAAAAAATATCAAGATAATTACACGTTAAGAAAATTATAATGTCTGTTAATTTGAAACTAAGCAACAAATTTTTATAGTAAATTTATTGCTTAGTTCTCAGTGGTTAAAAGTGTAAATTTTTTATGAAAAAATAAAAATTAAAATACTTTTTATCTTTTAAGTTATTTTATATAGCTCATTTTTCAAACTGAATGTGAAGGTTTTCTTATGAAAATAATAATTACATTTTTTAATTTGTGAATAAAATAAACGCACATACACATATATATAAAGGTGGTTATTAGAAACAATTATAATGAAAAACATAAATAACAATAATTATCAAAACATCAAATTCGATATACATTACTTTTTATTTTTTTATTTGGGAAAACAAAAATATCTCCCTGTGCACCAAGGAATACCACACAGGACCCGAAGGTACAACAAATATACTACAAAACAAATCCAAATAAATCATGAGATGAAAAAAAAAATAATAATAAAAGAAGGTAGAGAGAAAAAAAAAGAAATATAAAAATGAAAAAGGAATTAGATAACAGCATGCATAAATTTTACAAATAATTCAAAATTCTCTTTCTTAACTAGGTCCACCATAATCGGGGGCCACCTCTTATTTAAGTCTTTACAAAGCTCGTTATTCTGAAACAGATGGGCATTCAAGAGGAATGTGCGAAGGATTGTCACTCCCAGAGTTGCACTTGCACACCTCACTGTTTTTAATGTGGAAACGGTGTAGGTAACTATTGAATTTCCCATGTCCAATGAGGAATTGCGTAATTTTAAAGTCAGTGTAAAGCCAGTAATTCTAAATTCTGCATTGAGCTGAAGGGAAAAAATATTTGATCTACTTACAATTAGGAGAGGAAACGAAACCTGAGTTCCATTCTGTGATAATCTACTTTTTGGTAATTGTTTTGAAAAACGACTTGGGTAAGCTGGTATTGAGTTTATTTGAAAGTGAAAGAGAAGATTTGGCCAGGAAATCCGCTCTTTCATTTCCATTCACACCACAATGACCCTTGACATGGGAGAAAGTAAAGGAAATATTTTTGATATCACACATATTAATTGAAGTCTGGACTTCTACAATAAGTTTTTGAAAACTAGTTACATCTTGTAGAGCCAGAAGGGATGACATCGAGTCACTGCAAATTAAAAATTTTTGAAAAGGATTGCTTATGGCATCTTTAACAGCAAGATTAATGCAGAGTAACTCCGCTTGGATAGTAGAACTGTAATCACTAATGCGGTATACCTGATGACTCATTTCAAAACCATTCTGAAAGCATAGTATGCTAGACCTACTTTTTCGTTAACTTTACTCCCATCTGTAAAGTAAATTAGATCATAGTCTTCTTCCTTAACGCTATCAAATGCAGCAAGAGGGGCAGGAGATCTTGTAGATGGATGAGGTAGGGAAGAAAAGTCCAAATCACCATCAAGATGGTTAGAAAAAGAGTCTTGAGCATAACGATAAGCCTCATTTTGATGAAGTATCACAACATCAAGAGGTGGAAGACCAGAGAATGAAAAGAGCATCATTACTGATTAAGAACATAGCACATCGATTATAAAACCTCCTATCTTGTGATAAGGCAATTATAATATTGTCATAAACAATTGAAATTTGACATTGTCTAATTGATCAAGATATGGAGTTATATCTTAAAAATGCCGATAATTAGTATCAACTAAAGTTTAATAATTGTTTTTTCAAATACCAAAACAAAAACAAATTATATTTAATTTGTAACTATAGAGTATTACGAGCAATTTATAAATAAAAAGTAAGGAACGCTCAACTAAGCCTTTTACATGTCATTTAGAAAAATATTCTTATAATTTCTTCATTTAGTAAAACTTCTAGAATTTAATTTTATAAACTAGTTAATATAAATGGCAAGCTCATTCACTTATCTTTTAAAAAATAATACATATTTTCAAAAGTGATTCATATTCTAAAGATATAGTTTAACAAGTTCTTGATATTTACATAGTTATACCAGATTTGTTATTGTAATGTGTAATTGTATTTTGTTGTAATATTTAATGAATTTGAAGTTTACTTCAAAATAACTCCTTCAAAACATAATTAAAATTACCAATGAAAACTTAGCTAACGAATCAAATAGATACCTTATGAATTTGTGCCCATTACACATTAACCCGTGGCTGTTGATCAATTATTTGTAACCACTTGAGATTTTAGGCACTTAAATAAGTGCAGAAATTAAAAAGTAGCATTTGGAATGTGCATTCTTTAAAGCTAATCAAATATACCGTTAAATATAATTTAGTATGTGTTGTCTTTCGCATTTCTACTCGGAGAATAGTTTCGCTCAACGGTATTGTAAATGTATTATTTCTCTTTCTGTATTTTGATTTGTTGAAATATTTAATCTGCTTAAAAGGCTTAGAAACACTAACGAATAGTCAGAAATGTTAGCTCGAAGTAGTATAGCTGTTATTTTACTAACTTTTGAAATCAATGGTATAACGTAAATGCAATAATTGAACACGAGAAGATAAATGAGGAATTTTAGGAAATTTAACTACCTTGAGAAACTTTTTGTAAACTTTGTTTGAGAAACTTTGTATTTCAAACTAAGACTTTACCAATTATGAATTGATAACCTTCAAGAAAACTGGGCGTACGAAATATGGAACTTATTTTGTAAAATAAAAACATGTCAAATAGTTTTTCTTTTTTTGAAAGCTATTCTTAACTTTAAGATATAAAGTTTCAATATACTTTGGCAATTATGATATATTTTGTCATTTATGTTTCTGCTAAACTTAAATTTACCTTTCAAATTAGTTTAAAATACATGAATATACCGTGAAATATCAGCTTAAAAATTGTAATCGTCAGTAAATATTATATGAAATTTATTATTTTTTCGCCTTTTTATTCTTGTCATTTTGAAGTAATTGTACGCAAATCATTAATATTCAAATCAATGAACATAAACTCGAGATTGGGTACTCTCCCTTCATCATATGAAAAATCAAACTAGTTGTAGAATATTAAACTTTAAATGCTTGAAATTATGGTTATTATCTACAATCAACCCTTTTCATGAGCTTTAACTGCTTCACGTTGTTCTTGTTCATGGGGGAAATATTTTTCAAACAATATCTCGCAGTACGTAAATGAAGTTTAGAATTATGTATTAAAACAAGATCATTTTGTTTTACTCAATTTTTCACAAAAATAATTAAAAAAAAAAACGATTCACTAGAACTGCATTAAAATTTCGGCAAAAGTACTTTCAACAATGCATAAGGACAAATAGTATAATTTCATTCATAGCGAAAAATATCTTTATTTAGTGGAAGGGAACCTAAAATGTTCCCTAACTTGTAGAGATAACTTTTATTTTTGAGAAAAAATTAAAATAATATACTTCTGAAGTGTAATTTAACAGTTATTTTAATTAATTGATGTAATTTAACAGTTATTTTTAAAAATATACTTAAAATTATTTTCTTGATTTTAAATGTCAGAGGATAAAACGTGACCCCCTGCATTGTTAGAAAGTATTTAATTTATTATTAACTTATGAAATAAATTCTTATATTATTAGTAACAAAGTTCTTCTCAGATATCACCACTATAATATTAAGTGTATTAATAAATTAAACAACATTTTGAGTTAAATTAACTGTTTTCGGTGGGAATATCTATAGTAAGAAAAACATGTCTTACTGTTCATTTCTTTATATGTGATCGTTTTCATAATTTCAATTCAGATGAGTTCATTTAGGAAAATAACTTTCATTCTGTAGCAGAAGTCATCATTTTTTTACTTTTGATATTTTAAATTTGATTGAGAGTAGCGTAAGAAATTATCAATTACTTACATAAATTCAGAAATAAAAATACATACAAAAATAAATAAACATATTTCAATCTAAAAAATTTACATTACACATTAAAGTGATAAATATTATTTTATTAGATGGTTCAAAAGTATGAAATTTGTGGTATGTTCCCTAAAATATAAATATACGTTAAAAATAGATACTTTCATAAAAATGCTGTAAACATCAAAAACTCGGAAAAGTTTTTTATTATCAGTTGTTATGAATTTATTTAAAGGAAAAAATTAATATAAAAGTGAAAAAATATCCGCACAAGAGTTTCCTTTCTTTATTTTACTATTTCTTAGGAAGCAACAATAATGAGGATATAGAACCTTATTTTCAAAAAAGGGACTTATAAATAAAACCGAATGGCTTTAGAAAATCTGGACAACATCATTGGGCAATATTATTTCTCCCACTACTTGTTGAAAGTAGTCTCTGTAAAAATAACAGCAAACATATAATGTTGGGAAATAAACTTATTTTAAAATAGATGGTCATGAAAAGTTGTTTTTTCTTTTTAATTTTATTCTTCAAACAAAAATAATACTTGACTTATAATAGAACATCATAACATATATTTAACAAATTTATATATTTTAACAAATTCTATACTGATGGATTAAGGTGTTACACCAGGCTTTGTCCTCAATGCCGGATAACACCGAACTGCCTCCAACAACACATCTTCAGCTGTCCAACAATACTGGCAAAGCCTTTTAACATCAGCATAGATGATCCTGTGGAGCTTCTTTTTAAAGATAAAGCTGTAGAGATCACCAGGGCTGCCTTCGACAACTTTGGAGACATTTAGAGTTTTTGTACTTACTTCATGGACACGACATCATCATCAACAAATTCTATGGTTATTTTATTTGTAAAGTTACTTTCAAACAGTTAAAATTGTATTATAATTGAAAAATGTACATATATTTCTGTGAAACACTGAGAAAATTGATGTCTTTTATCAAATACTTCTCTGGATATCACATTTGATAAAACAACATAGCAAAATTAGCGTTCATGACTAACTTTTTGTAATAATAAATTTGCTACTTTGATAACTTTTCGTGAATTATATGTATAACTCAAAATTTTTATATGAATGACAAGTATCAATCTTCATATGCATATAGCAAATTTATAAATTTATGTACATACGTATAATATATATATATATATATATATATATATATATATATATATATATATATATATATATATATATATATATATATATATATATATATATATATATATATATATATATATATATATATATATATATATATATATATATATATATATATATATATATATATATATATATATATATATATATATATATATATATATATATATATATATATATATATATATATATTATACGTATATATATATATATATATATATATATATATATATATATATATATATATATATATATATATATATATATATATATTATAATTATTATTATTTCTGTATTTATTTCAATTCAATGCATTTTTATTTGTGTGTTCTACTTCAGTTATTCTACTTAATTTATGTATTTAATAAAATATTCTGATTCTAATATGTCATGTAAACTTTTATACTAAATCCAAACAGAAAACTTATTATTTGGTGAAATGAATTACCAATTATTGAAGACCAATACAAAAAAAAATAAATAAGTGTTAAATAAAATTTTAAGCAAAGTCTTAATACAACATTATTATTTAAAAAGTAAAGAAACTACATTCATAAAAAAATATGTCAGACATGTGTTGAAATCTAAAAGTGGGAGACTTTAAAATATATTAGGTATTAAATATTTCTATATAAATTTAACAACTGAAAATTCATTAGTCTAGTATTACTCATTAGTATTAAAGTATTAATTCATTAGTCTTTCTTGCAGACATAAGAAATTAGCTTCGATATTTATAAGGTATCCTTATAAATACAAATAAATGTATTAAATATTATTAAAATCTTAAATGCAATAATATCTAAGTAAAATTGATTTAATGGATATAAAAACTACTAGAAAATTCATAATTGGCGTGGTAGTTTTGTTTGAACTGTGTTTTTCTTAAATATTCTGAATCTAGTTTGTAGAAAAATTCAATGAAAAACTGTTATATACGTAAACATTATTGCAGAAATTGAAAGGCGCAACGTTATAATGACAAAATATTAAGTGATTTCAAACCAATTACGAAATCAAGAAGTAATTTGCAGCTATTAAGAGAAACGAATTCTATTATAAGCTTGTTTTATTTTTCATAATATAGTTTTGTACTAAAATTATATTTAATATTTAACATTGTGTAGCTTACAGCGATTACATTACATGTAATATAAAATATTTTTAGTATTTAATTGGTATACGAAAGTACTAATCTCCCTCCAAAAATCAGAATATGAAATTAAAGTTGGACCATGTTAATATTTTTATTAAAAAAATCGGGATCAATCTGCTAATATATTTCAAGTATAGCACAAAATGAAACTTTTAAGACAAAAAGGTTGAATTTAAATTTTTAAAATTTATGCAACTCTGCTGTATAAGCGTGTTTTCGTTATATTATTAATTTTTTGGATAATCTGAAACTTAATGGATTATTACAAAGTATGAAACATTAAAAATTAATATGCTTCGCGTTCCAAAAATAATATGTATGCATGCGCATATATTTATATATAATGATACAAGTAATTTTTATATAAAATTAAATACTGTTCAAATCAAATTTAAGAAGTTACTAAATTTAATTTAATGTTATGCCATGTATTTAGATGCATTCTTAAAAGCTCCATTTTATGTATAGAATTTATACGTATCACAATAAAGAAGAAGATTTATTCATAGTTTACATAAGCCTTTTTTTTAATGGCATGTCATATGCCAGACATATTATTTAATACTCCATTTTATGTATAGGATTTATACATATTTATTCAGTAAAAAAGAGTTATCTATAAATGAATAAAATATTTATTATAAATCTTTGGTTTTCACAAAAGTTTGTTCGTTTATGATTCATTCATAAATGAATAAAATGTAAACTGTTATTGGCTTTGTTAAATTATTTTCTTTTATAAATACTTTTAATCTTTAAATGAAAACTTGACGTCAAGAAGCAAATCAGTAGTTTAAATTTTAAAAAACTCTTTACAGTAAAATAAATTTTAAGGATAGGTATTTGTGTTCTAAGTGCCTCTCTGGTAAAAGGAATTTAAAATTAAATATGAATGGTGAAAAGAAATTTATATAAAAAAACTGAGTACCAAGGATGCTTGAAACTATACAAGAGTGTTTCACGTGAGGCTGAACATGTAACTGGGACATACACTTCTTAACCTAGGGCTCTCGGTTATGAAAACATACATAAACAGTATAGCCTTAGTCCCCCTTAAGGCATTCAGTTTAGTTTTAAACAAGGAATAAAAGTTGTTTTCAACAAAGAATATTTTATTTTTATGAAATATAAGTGTTTACACTTTTGCTAAAATTGTTTTGCTAACAGAATAATAATTTTAAAAAAAAGTTTGACATGCGAGAAATTGTATAATTTTGGTAACTTACCAAATCACACTTAAAAAAATTTGGGTGAAATCTGTTGTATTAGATGGTGGTCAAGTAGAAAAACAATACTTGAGTCATATCATGAATTAATGACGACATCTGTATTTGATGTGATCAAGGAATAACAAATCCAACTTTTACTGTATTAATTTCAAACCACGATTCAGTGAGTGGTTAAATATCTTCCCATATGTTAGTGTTGTCGAAGAGGTTTATTTGAAGAAGCAAAACACTCCCCCACTGTGTGACTAGTGAGTCTATCAAGACTGGAAAACAATAATTATCAAACACAAATGAAATAAAAGTTATTACATAGTAATCACAAAATCTGTCCTCTGATTAAACGAAAATTGCTAACTAATTAGCAAAAAAATTGAGGAAAAATAATAATATTTGTGTTGAACATAAACATAAATTATTCAATAATTTTACTTCAAAATATTTCAGACTTTGAATATTTGAATTGTTCATGTAAATGCTTGTGTTAATTTGAAAATGAAGTCTATTCTATTCTATTCTATAATGTATCTATGATTCTTAGAATAATATTCACACAAGTGCTTTGCTCAGACATTCAATTTTAATCTTATTAATTAAAATTTAAATAGCTGAAATGTTTGATTGTAATTGTGTAATATATAAATTAACGTTCAAAAATATAGCATCTAACAAGGAAGTATTTCCATATAAGTTGAATTTTTTCAATGACTTAGATCAAGGTTCTTTAAATTTAAATACTTTTTAAGGTTTCCAGTTTATTAATAAACGATTTTTTTATATTCTAAACATCCAAAATTAAATGTAATTTGTTTACTCAAGCTTTATAAAAATATTTTATTACAATTAATGTGTATTTTATATACAGGAATTTTATTTTATGTTTTTCAATCATTGATTTTTGATTACTTTTATACATTTGAAGTCGTTGGAGTTGATAAAAATGTTTCCCAAGTTTCATGAAAAAAGATAAACGATGTTAATCTCTAAAAATAATGTAATAATCATTCGAAAGTAATGTGAATTTATCAAATACAAATATGGTTCAAAATTTTACAAACTTTAAGGAATCACATTAATTTTACTAAGATAAATGTATCTCTTTTTATATTAGGTCTACTGGAAAGTTCTGTCCGTTTTAGAATGAAACAAAGGAATACATTTTTTCATACTTTGGATAAACTTTATTGAATAATATAATTGCCATCATTATATTTATGACTTCTTGCCAGCGTGATGGCAATTTGAATATCCCATTTTTAAAAAAATGTCTTATCTCTAGAGGCCAAAAATTGAACCAGTGCTTGTCTGATATCTTCTTCGTTCTTTAATTGTTTGCCCTGCAAGAAATTTTGTAAGGACAGAAACAAGTCATAATCAGATGGTGCTAGGTCCGGAGAATATGGTGGATGAGACAGAATTTCCCAGCCAAGCTCTGCGACTTTCTGACGAGTCCCCCCAAAGCAGCATGTGGCCTGGCATTTGTCATGAAGCAGTATGATGTCCTTCCTATTGAACATCACCGGCCTCTTTTCTTGGAGTGCTGTTTTTAATTTATCCAATTGCTGACAGTACCTCTCCGAATTTAGCCTTTCGTTTGGTTTCAACAGTTCAAACTGTATTGGTCCTCGAATGTCCCACCATATACACAGCATTCTCTTGTTCAGGCTCAACTTTGGTTTAGAGGTAGAGGGGGCAGGTTTTCGGGGTTCACAATTTGCCCTTTTTCTTATGATGTTTTCATAGGTAATCCACTTTTCATCCCCAGTTATGATCCGGTCCAAGAAGGGTTCGATTTTGTTGTGAGCAAGCAGAGATGTGCATATGATGATTCGATCATTCAAATTCTTCTCACTTAGCTTGTGTGGCACCCATCTCGAATATTTCCACTCAAACCCTAGTTTCCGAACATGGTCGGAAATGGTTTGTTGAGCTGAATACTTGTTGAAACTGATTGTAACCGGAGCGGACAGAACTTTCCGGTAGACCTAATATATTCACCATTGCTGAAAACTAAATAAAAATTAACTATAATATCTAGAAAAGATTTATATTCTCTGTGGAATTTTAATTTTATAAATATTAATATAAATATGAAATATAGAGGTTTAATATTTTATAAATAGCCATAAATTGCTCATGTCAAACATTTTATACGTAAAAGTTTAAAGCTCATTTACTTACAAAGCAATGGAAAAACAACTCTGTATCTGTATAAAAAATATCCTAAGAGTGGAAAATTGTAAAAAAAGTTAAGTGTTAAGCTAAAGTATATTTAATGTGGTTTTATAATTTTATTTTTAATTTTTGTTAGTCGCATTTGTTTTCTAATGATGTCTACTTTTGTCTGAAAGAATTTTTCCGTCATTTTATCTTTACGAAATATTAAAACAATCTAGATTTAATGTAATTACACATTAATGTAGATTTATTTCAAACTTTTTACTTGATGCAGAAAATAATAGCTTTTAAAACAATACACTTTGCACAGAATGTTAATAAAACAATTAGATATTAAAGGAAAAAAGGAAAGTTAAATTACTGTGTTGTTAAAAAGATGTTTTTTTGAAAACCCTTTATATTAAAAACCTTTGTTTTAAATAAATGTATATTTTTAAGTATATTCCAATTTAAATAAATATTTTGAAGCTTTCAATATTGAAAATTTAATAATTAAGATATATTTTCTAAGGTATTGAAATTATAATTTTGCACAGTTTTAAAATTTAAGTTTAAAAATGTTTTCCTATAAATTTATTTTTTTCCAAAATAAATGTGATTCTTGCATAGATCTTGGCATGCATATTTCATTTGAAATTAAAATATATTATAATTTAAAATATCGAAACACTATGGAGCTCAAAACTAGATGATTTCCGGAATATTAAATATACAAGAAGGTGTTATATAATGACTTTGATGTCAGGAAAAATAAAAAATCTGGAAACACAAAATGTATAATATCGAACATGATATTCAAAATAAATATTAACATCAATGAATTTTAAGATGTTTGTTAGGAAAATTTGGTAGTTAAATGTTCCATGAAAGTAATTTGAATGCGTATATTAACATTTAAAGTTCTACGAAAGTAATTTGAATGCTTATTGAAAAACAAAACAAGACAAAAACAAAGCAATGAGTGTCTTCTTCCCTCCTGCCTTCATAATCGGCCAGGAAACAGGCACACCCATGAGGTACCAAGAGGAATAAATTTTTGGGAGGAATAAATTTTTCTTTGAACATTTGAAAGTTATCATTTAGATTTGTTTCCTTAAAAAATTAGCGAATGTAAGTTAATGAATAACAATATGATATTGTTTTTCTTTGATAAAGAATTGGAAAAAATTGTACCAGTGTAATTGATTTAGTAAATGTTGGAGGGTTTGTTTTAATCTTCAGTTAGTTTTTGAAAGAATGAAATAGAGCTAATAAAAGTCCTGTAAGTATCTATTGTCTTGGTAAAAACTGAATCTTTAAATTACTAAATTGAAAATAATAGAGCATAAATTTAAAGTAGATGTACGTTCACCTTATATTGTAATCAAAGAAATTGAAAGGGATTGTAAACGAGAAGGAACTTCAAGACATTTTACACAAATATTTTCTTACAAAATGATTAAATTTTTTATATTCTAAAATACTATCAGAATCAAAGTGTTGAACAACTGTTTAATTATTCCCTCAAATTGTTAAAGCATATTTATAAATTCAAGCTTATACTAAAAGTTTATTCAGAAGTCATTTTAAAAAAATACTGAAAGTAGATATTAACACGAAAGAAATGTAGGAAAGTGAAATTGAACAGCTACATTATACCACTCCACATTTTTTAATATTATATTATATGCATTCCATTTTGAAGAGATCATTACAAATTTGGAATTTTGATCTGAAATTTGATTACCGTATACGGAAAAAATAGAGACCTGACAACTCTTGTAATTGTTTTGCAACCTTTAGTGTTCTTCTAGAATGATTTACTTTATAAATAATTAATAAGTATAAATTTAACAACTAGGAAATCATTCTTGATTCAAAGATTTCAACAAAATTATAACTTTCCTAAATTTCAATGATTTTTTTTAAGTTTCTTTTTAAGTTTGTTATTGTGGATTCATGATTAAAATGTCTTTAGGATAGAGGAATCAAAATTTACGAGTTTCAAAATTTACTGAGTTTCTTCAAATAATACATGTATGCATTTAACATCGATACTTCCCAAAATTCATTTCTAGCTGAAACTCCTTACAAAAACTTATTTTTCAGAAGTTTCCAAAAGTAAATTTGTGAAATGTTTGCATAAAATGTTTTGAATGAAATGCTACTTATAAATGATAATTTATTATTTAAAGAGTTTTAGAATGAATAAAAAATTAAAAAATAAATAAAGAGGTGTTTCTGAAACTGTATTTTTGATATTTTCAAATAATGTAAGTTCTCTATTCTAATTGAAAGTTATAATAGATTATTAAATTACAATAAATAATTAGTAAAAATTAAGATTTTTGACTATCTGCATGGGAATTATACTTTCAAAAATTTTACTGTGTGTGTCTTTTAACTGTTAAGGTGAGTTACGTTAAATTAATAAGTTAGATATACAGAATGGATACGCATTTTATTTCCATTTACAAATTGTAACAGAATTTAATTTTTGAAAGCTATGAAATTTAGCATAAAGTAACAACATTATATAGTTCCTTTACTTATTTATTTATTTCAAAAATGAAGCATGGTGAGAAACAAGAAATTAAATTACTATTATTGGATTAGAAAAGACATTACGCCGTCTTAGCCTTACTATATTGAAACAAATTTCAGTACAAATTTACTAAACGCTAATCACTTTGATATTAGATCAGTAAACCGGAGTGTATGTTTTATGATTTCAAATTATACATATTTTCATACCACTTTACAAATTGATATGAAAATATGAATGAAACTTGATGGTGACTGATATTTTATGTGTATATTTCAATTATGCTAAAATTAAATATTTTAATGCATCAAAATGCTTTGCTTATTGAAATGCATCCTCTTTTTAAGGATTTTTAAACAAATATCAAACTGAATACATGGGATTTAATTTTAAAATATAATATATAAATTTGAAATTACGTTTTATTAAAATTCACTTACTTGTATGTCAATTTATTGACATGAATGTAATTAATATAAATAGAAAAAATATATGAAAAATGTTTAAAAACTGTGCTTTAAGTCCTTCATTTCTTTTATCAATATTTAATTACTTTAAAGATATGTGGAATTTAATTCTGCTCAGAGGATATATATATATATATATATATATATTCCGTTTACAAATAAGTATTCAAATTAATTCATTTAGAAGCATATTGTGGAATCCATCAATTTAAAAACATATATTTATGTCACATATAATTAGTACTTAAGGCTTAGATTAATCATATTTTCCACCAGGGAATATGTTAAATATGCCCTTTGCTGAATTAATGACTGGCAGTCTGGAAATAATACATCCTTAAAGCAAATAGACAGTGAATAATTTAGCTTATATGTGATTATTAGATTTGTCTATAGATCTGTCAAAATTATAAATATTTATTTTGTATTCATTAAATATTGATATATTGATGTATACTAGAGCAAGTAAAGTTTAATACGAAATTGTGTGAATAACGTAAAATAATGACTATAGTTAATTCAATTTAGTATATAGATGAATTCTCAAGGTTTTAAATATTATTTGTGTTCAAAGTATTGATAATTATGTAATCATGCACTGCTAAAAATTGTGTATGAAATCAAAACGTGTAGAAAATCTTGCTTTTTCTGCCAGATATTTATGAGCAGGAAATAGAAAACACACGTATTACAACTACAAATGAAGTGAAAAATGTTATACGAGTACATAAATTATTTGAAATAACTAAGATAGTACAAAGAGTAAAAGGAATAACACAAGGGTGCAAAGTAAGGAAAAATGAAATGTCTCTCAATATCATCTATGTATTCATTTTAGTCATAAAAATGCTATTACAAGTGCTTCCTAAAGGCACATACCTATATATGTATTCCCACAAAATATGAAAAAACGAATAATTTATTTGTTATGTTTTTCTCATTTGCATAGATTATGTCTACCTAAGTTTATAATAAAGAGCATTTTATGTATAATAAAGCAATGCGTTAAAAAGAAAATATAAAAAATTTTAGAATTTCTAAATAGAATATAATTTTAGGAATATAAATATAATATGTATGTTTAAGACTTATGATAAGTACATTAATTATAAGTATAAATTGCTATGAATTCAATTACTAGTTTCACCCAAAAATTAATTTTTTTAAAACTTTGTTGGAGATGCAAACAAAATTGTTTGAGAAAAATGTCTTTCTACAAAAATAATATAGCATTATTTTAGATAATGAAATTTGAAAAACTTAATAATCTCTGATTATTGATTTTCTGATTGATTTTTGTGTGTTCAAATAGAGACTCAATGATTTTAAAACATTTGATATTATTTAACAAATCTTATTTATCAAGCATTACTAATTATATCGATATAAATTTTTCAGAAAAAAAGAAATTAATCCTCCAGTTTAATTGAATTCAAATATCTTAGATAAAATAAAATAAAAATTCTGAATAATAATAGATCACTTGTTTTATTAACGTTCTTTTGAAATTATTGTTTAATTGAAATTAATGTTTATATTGTATCAACCTCGTGATGTAATATTTATATAAAATTACGAGACTGGGGGAAACTAGGTAATATGCATTTGATATTATTTAACAAATCTTATTTATCAAGCATTACTAATTATATCGATATAAATTTTTCAGAAAAAAGAAATTAATCCTCCAGTTTAATTGAATTCAAATATCTTAGATAAAATAAAATAAAAATTCTGAATAATAATAGATCACTTGTTTTATTAACGTTCTTTTGAAATTATTGTTTAATTGAAATTAATGTTAATATTGTATCAACCTCGTGATGTAATATTTATATAAAATTACGAGACTGAGACGAAACTAGGTAATATGCATAGATTAATTCCGAAATACATTAAAACAGCAACTAAGTATAATATAAATGTATTATGGAAGCTTATAAAATGTCCCCATATAAATTATAGATGAAGCATGGTACAACTAAGAAGCTCATTGTAAAAATTTAAGATATTTTGCTGTAAAATAATATACAATATTTAATGCTATGAATATATTATTTAATTAAAAATGTATATGTTTAATATGAATATTAATTTAATTCATTAGTTCTTTCAAATGAACTTTTGTATACATTTTGCACTATAAGATTTATTGTTTTAAAAATTAAAAATTTAGTTAGAGTTCATTTTATACATAAATGTCTTTAATAATAGTTAATCAGCAGATATTTAGTTAAAATAAGTAATTATTTGCAATTAGAAAATCAAAAGTTTGATAATTAACTTATATTTGAATAACACATTTTTTTTAAACGAATATGCTTTATTAGATTATAAAATTAATTCGCTTTCAAAGGAAAAAAGAAGATTACATTATATCTAAATAAGATGTATTTTCATGAAAACTATTCACGCAGAATAAAATAATAAAATCGAAATTAATCTCTATCTTTGATGATTTCTAAAGATTAAATTTACATTTCCTTTCATAATAATAATCTTAAGATATCATTTTTTATTATGAATAATTCATTACGTAAATATTAATATAGCTCGATTCAATGAAAATCCTTTGCATTTTCAATAATTAAAACTTGTTATTCAAGCATAACTTGATTTCTTAGATTTAATTTGTGAGCAATTGAATTCTATACTTATTATCATTATGTAAAGTACAGTAGATAAATAAACTAAATTTAAATAATTTATTTGAAAATTCATTTCATTGTGTGGGCAAAGTATTCATATAGTAATTGAAGTTTAAATATTCATCAAATATGCATACAGCTAGAACTGATATGAATGAATTAAGATAAATATGTTCTAAAAAATTCTCACTTTAAATCGCAAACAATAAATTAATATATTGAAAGGATTTTTTCTTTATGGAAGTTGAGGAAACTAATATTGCTTTCTTACTTTTGAAATAAAGAACATTATTAGAGTAATTTTAATTGATTACAAGTTTGTGGATTTGGGTATTACGTAGAAAATCAAATTAAAAAATTTAATTTTAAAAGAGTTCCAGAAGCAAAAGCTATACTATACTTAAATCAAAATATTTTTGTTAAATGTCGATTAAAGTACATCAACTGGGTTAAATGTCTTGTTTTTATCTATTTGTATTTAGTATAATTAAATGTAGAAGCCAATGAATGAAACAATTCTGAAACTCATGATTGAATAATGAACGTATCAACATTTATAATTTCATTTCTTAACATTTTAATAATATGTATAGCGATACACAGCAGGATAGCTGGTCAGTGATTCATCGAAGATCTCTTGGGGGTCGTAAATGCAAAATATGCAAAACTACATTAGATATTAATCTCATTCGAATTTAATAGATTAATGAAAAAAATTTGAAAGACATTAAACAATAAGTCGCCATATACAATGCTTATTAGTATGTGGACTAAGTCAACTGATATGAATTAGAGGCAGGTGTCTACTACACTATATGTGTAGTAAGCATAGAAATAATAGTTCTGTTTCATTATCATGTTTACATTCACAAATACAAGTACATGATTTTTAAAAAAATATACATTTATTGAATGTTTTAGTTTCTATAATTAGAATATTGTATAACAATCTGCATATTAAAAACATGTGTAACAATCGAGCTTATTGTATTTAGAATTAATATCGCCTTTATTGACAAAATTTAGATAAATAATGGAATATACATTCTATTACCATTAACTAATTGAATATAAAAGTTTATAATATTTGATCAATTTCCAAAGCATATCAATAAAATGTTGAAAACTCTTTATAACATGTTCAATTATAATTTGATTAATTGTTCATTTCTAGTATCATACGATATTATTCTTTGCTTTCGATTTAAGATAACGTTTTGAACAAATTGCAGTGCTCTGATCATTAATGATGCTCTGTGTCCTTAATGATGTATAAAAGTCTTACACCATGACGTCTATTAATAATATCGTCAATCCACCTTTCACTTAGCGGAAGCTCTTAAAAAGTTCTCAAATGTTCATTGGATGATTGATAAAATAATTAAAATTTTCGTCTGATCAAATAAGTCATTTGTTCAAAAAATAATTGAAGATTTTGAACACTCTTCAAACAGGGAGAAAAGTTACAATCTAAAAGCATTTTTCAAAGCACATTTAGAAATGAGATGGTCTACAATTTCTCCTGGATATTTAATTGGTATCCCAATAAAACCCCTAAGATGTCTTTGGAAAACCTAATTAATTTCCTTATCAAATTCTGTATTGAATTATTCACAGTAAAATGATGTAAACTATTCAAATGATAATTATATTAAAACTATAGATTTTAATAGAAAAATTAAGAACCTAGAATATTCAGCTTGGAATATTCCAAATTCCTGATTTGTACTTTTTAAATTAAACATTTTTACCTATATCATCGATTGAAAACCACGCAAGATGACAGATGACAAAAGCTTCAAATTATTCAATTTCAGTTATGAAAAAATATAAATAAATGTTCGGAGAAAAAAACATCATCTAAATATGTTGATAAATTATAGTAAATAGTCAAATGTTTCTTGAAAAATATTGTTAAAAGCAATTTCTCTCTCAGAAATTTGTGTTAGCTTGGTCACTGGTAAAATCTAATCAAGAAAATCATCATAAAATACATTTTATATATTTTAAATAATAATAAAAATATTTGTATATATAAAACAATTTTTAATATATATATATATATATATATATATATATATATATATATATATATATATATATATATATATATATATATATATATATATATTTATGAAAACAATATGTTTTTTACAATTTTGATTTGTAAAATATAATTGAAAAAATGTTAATTGCAAAACAGTGTATGTATAAATACAGTACAGTGTCATATTGAATATCTTTTTTTATTTTCTTACAAATAAAATATATTCATTTTTGAGAATGTAATAAATTCATATTTATTCATTAATTCTTTAAGCAAATAAATTGCTTTTGTAGTTGTCAGAAAGCTTTAATTTAGTTTGAATACAATTATAATAGTTTAAACGCTAAGTCATAAATAGCTTTCACATTTAATTTAAAACTGTAAAATATTTCATAGTATTCTCAAGAATATTCGTAGACAGCTAAATTAAATTTTCCAGTAAATATAACTGTCTTGTAACAAATACAGAAGTTAAAATCTATTCAAAATGATTTATATAAAGCGAAAATTGAATTTTAAATTATTATTTCATTATGTATTTTATTCTTTTTGTAAAAGATTTCTATAGTAACTTCTCTAATGGTTTGACTGCAAATATAATAAAAGTAAAGAAATACGAGTAAAGAAATATATATTCTGAAAATCTTCGGATGTGTAATATTTACATTAAATCTTCTAATATATAATATTTAGATAAAAAATAAAGGAAATATTATGTAAAAATGAGATGACATTTAAGTTTTATAAATTTAATACTTTAGAATTATTATCTAAAATCATGATACATAAATAAAAAAATAACAAATCAACCTTATTACATTTTATAAGTAATCATTTATAAAATATTGTAAAATTAATATCATGTTCAAAATTAATTTCTTATAAAATTATATCTTAATTTTTTCTCTAATTTTTTTCTTAATTTTTTTTTCGTTTGTTTTTCGTAATCCTCGTTTAGAATCAGCTCATTTTCTCTTAGAATCTGATGAAATTATTACTACCCACGGAATGCTTAAATGGTCTTAAAATAAAAACAGTTTATGCAGGTAAAATATAAAATAATTACATTTAATATTGGTTATATTAAATATCATATTTATCTGAGAATACTTAAAAAGAAAGAATATCCTGAAAATATTTTCAAATCAATAAATGAAAATATGTTTATTGGCGTTCATTTTAAATTAAAAAATAATGTATCTACAAAAATATTATCTACAAACTGATGTGTGCTTCAAATTACTTCTGTTATTTCATAAAAGTAAAACAGACATTTGTAAAATTCTATGTAACTCGTATGACTAAACAACTATTTTAAAAGTCGTTTAGTCATACGACTTTTATTATTCATTAATAAGGGAAAGTAAAAAAGAGTAAATACTTTTATGATAACCCAAATTGTAGGGCTATGTATGCTAAGCAAAAATATGAAAACTTAACATAGCTTTTTTACAAGACTTCATTGAGATAACTTTTTAAGACATTTTCATTGATATTCAAACTAGGCTAGTAACTAATCTTATTAATATTTTCTAATATAGGATATATCTTCTGGTAAATTTTTGGAACGACATATATTTTTTTGCTTAATTTACTTTATTAACTATCAGCAAATATAAACTAAGTTTATTCACATTCAAAATTATTTTACCAAATTAATTTTCATATTGTATGAATTATACCAGCAGATATAAAATTTATTTTTGCTGTTGAATTTCCATCATATCCTTCTTAAAAAAATTAAAGAAAGTAAGTAGCGAGTTTGTGCATAATCTTAAAAATGAAAAAAAATCTTCTAGCAGTATTTATAAATTTAACAAAACGCATTATGACTAAAACTTGTACAAATAATATCCATTTAATTTAGTATGTAATAGTAAAAAATTGTAACAAACTACCAAAGAACACTGTAGTAAATAGGAGTCGGATTGTTTTGCAAATTTCATGTAAAAATTGTCAATAATATTTTTATAAAAAAAATTATTTTTAATAAATCTATCTATTTTATGTAAACTTAAATAATAAAAAATACAAAATAAATTCCAAGTGATCATAAACATTTTCATCTAAAAAAAGTCTCACTAGTTTCAACATTCTATGATTAACTCTAAAATGTGACATTTTGTTATTATTTCTGAGATATTGAGATGAAATAATTATTGACATTAATAATAATGATATGGGTAATTATTTTGAAATATATTAATACAATTAGATTTAATCTATAATTATATGAATATTTTCCTTATAATTTAATACTTAAATATAAACGCGCGTGCTAGAACCTACATGTTACTTTTACACTAAATTAAGTGTTATATCTAAATTCACATTGTTTTAGTTTTCCTTTCTAGATTTATCTTAACTTCTTAAAAATATTTTACTTTATATTTATTTGATTTTACTGAATTTAAGGTTTTTTAGTTAGAAATATTTTTAATTAATTGAGAAAAATAGAGTAATATTTATTTCATATTTTTATAGCATATGAAATAAATATCACTCTATTTTTCTCAAAATGTTATCCTCAATGAATAATATTTTAACTGATAAAATGTTCAATACCCTGATCTATCTAATAAAGAAATTGTTTCCTTCATTATTGTTCAGTTTGATATAAATATTAAATATTACATACTTCAGATAATAATTTATATTTCTAGTATTTACATGCGTTTTATTGTTTGTATTAGTTATATTTAACTTCCCATATTACATACTTCAAGGAATTTTCAGAATAATGAAATCCCCTACTTCGTTCATTTACAATACATATTAAAATAGTGATCAAGTTTACAGATAGAGTCAAATATTTCCCTCAATCATTAATCAAGATCATTAATCGTCAAGTTGTTCAGCTTGAAGATACAAACTTAGTGTAGTAGACTGTCAAAGTTAAAACTAATTCGATTAGTGTTTGTAGCTCTGTGATGTCAAAATTTTTGAAGGTGTTCAGTATTGAACGGACCCCAAATCATCAAACTTTATCCCTTTAAACTATTTTCCTATAAATGTTTTTAAAGAAAGATTCTATGCAAAAGGAAAATCAATTTCATTCATTAGATTTACATCACCGTATTTCGGATGAGTGTAATGATGTAACAACTTTCACGCTAGTGAATTAGTGTGAAGAGTTGCATTTGCTTCTGTAAGCATCTACAGTAGCTAATGGTGATCTTTATAATATACACTAATATAATATTACACTAAATTAACATTTTACTCTTTCTTTTTACAATCTTAATAAATCAAGCACAAAAATCATTTACAAGATTGTTTTTAAATCTAATTCAAAAAATAAAATGACATTTTTTTCTTTATTCAAGCCATCTTAATTCCTAATTTGAAATTAATATTCAAAATAGCTATTTTAATCTGTCAATAACATGAAACGAGACTGAAGAAATGTAAAGAGAGATATATGGCTATAATATATTGTATAATAAATTTAAGGCTTAAGATAATTCTACCAAAGTGCTTAATTTAAAATGTATTATGGGTTATTAGTAAAATCAGTTTTTGTGTTATATGGGATTTAGAATGACTACTCAGTCTTAATGTCTATTCTTGATTCTTTAACAGAAAAATATTGTTTACAAATTTATATGCATAAATATAAAATCTCTTTTGTTTCTAAATTAGCTTCATGGAAATAGTGCTAGGAATTTAAATATTATTTTAGTAAAGAATACCTAAATTTTTGTTAGAAAGATGACCAAAAGAAAAGATGATTAAGATGATTAGTAGTAAAACTATATTTATTAATAAAATCCATATTTATTAGAAAAATTCAAAAGGAATGTTTAAAATTTCTGAAAATCACAAAAATATGCATCTAACACTATTTTAGGCGAAACACAATTAAGCTTATTCTCAAAATTAGAATTTACTTCTTCTTGTATTTATACCAATAATACTAAAATAAATAAAATAAAATTATATTTCATTTTACCATTATTTTATACGACAATTTATGTCACTTATCAAACAACATATGAGAGAATAACACACTTGAATTTCTTTCAGCATCTAGTGTGATTATCTTATACGGATATTTGAAGTGCTATGGAAACCACTTGAAATTAGAGGCACTGGTCATCCAAAATTAACATGAAGTAGTTATAGTAAAGAATAAATCCTTCACCTAATCATTAATAAATGACACGTTTTACTTTTCGTGTCCACATGACTTTCAAATGATTTGATTTGGGTTACACACTTCCAAGAATATCATTCGTGCCATTTTCCCATTTTTTATGTCTTTCATCAATAAATGTTTTCAAAATTTCACTGCTCAACAATTGATCTAATTTGAAAGTTGGTTTAATATAGGCATTGCATCAACGTCTAAATTCAATAATATTTAAAACTCGATGAAATTTGTAATTGGTTTCCTACAATTATGTTTCAAAATCTATCACTGAATTTAAATTTGTTATTACACGAAAGTTAAAAAACGTTATATTAAAATATTATGAGAATTACAAACAAGTGTTTACAAATTCCTACCTTTACAATATTCATTTTATGCATAAAACTGAAGAAAATGAGAAACATACATTATAATTTAATTTCATGAACAACTGTGTAAACTGAGGATAGTTTAATTAATTCAATTAATTTATTAGAAAATAAGTAACTACTTATATCAAATCAAACTGCAGTCCTTTTTAATACAAATATCAAAAAATTGTGAAATATCTGTGAGAACTATTAAAAAATTATTAAAATATATTTCAAACAAATCAGATATAAATTTGTTAAATGTAATGACTGATATTATTAAGGTAAATAGAAATAATTGAGAGCATAGTATGAAAACATTAATTAATAATTAAATTCCTTAAAAAGGGTTAAGAATCGATTCAAAGAAAGACAAGTATTTATTCCTTTTCATTAATCTGGTGCTGTAAAATATATTCTCTCTTAATAAAATGATGTTTGTTGTTTACTACAATAACATCTAATCACATTAACTTGAATTTGTGTAGAAACTTTATTTACTTACAAGTACAAAAACTATTCTGAAGTCGATAAAATAAATCAAATTAATCCGGACCATGTTGTGTATTGTTTACACTGCAAGAAAAAACAAGAGAGTCTTAAGAATCCACATTTAAGTGCGCCAAAGTGCATTGTCCTTCACAGAAATTTATGTTTACTCTTTTAGAAGTAAGAATTTGGTTTTAATTTTAAAATGTGAGTAAAGAGAAACATTTGTTTCTTAATAAAATAAAAAAAGTTTATTTTTAACATAAAAATGAACTGTAATTTGAACTACAATGAAAAGTAATAATAGTATCATATCAAAATTTATTTATGCTGTCTTAAAATACATCTTATAGATTTAGAAACTGAATAATAAGAATATTTATGTAATGAAATTCAAATTATGATAGAAAATAATTAAATGAGTACTCCTCAACGCTCTATACAGAAATTTAAAAAAAGTTATTATGTGTTCCCCATAACATCAAGCCATGTAGGAAAGTTTCTGAAAGGTAAAGCTTGTTTGTACAGAGGGCCAATTTCTGTTGCCGGTTAGCGGTAGCCTCTCCCATTTAAACCATTTGGTGCATAACATAAAATATCCTAAAACACCGAATTTCACCTCTTAAATCAGCATTTAAATAAAATAGCGCCTGATATCCAGTAAAATGATATGTGCAAACTCTATAAACCAATGTCAGGCAAATAACTGCTTCTGTAAGAAGCAAAAGTGGACTCTACGTTTTCTTCATTTGCTCAATGTTGAATGCTTTTATTATTGAAAAAATGTCATTTGAGTTTTAAGGGAATTTAGGCATTTGCTTTTCTACAAATGTATATTTCTAACTCCTAATTTACACCACATCCGAATAAATCTTACTCTATGGGGAATGTTTTGATTTAGCTTAGAAAAGAGAATTGCTTTTAAATTGGAGGGAAAAATCTCTTAACAAAATATTGCTTAGTTAGGATTTAAAAATTGTTTATATTTTTTTTACTAATTTTTGATTCCAAAAAAAATATGAAAAGTAAATAATAGAATTCATAAATCACAGATTGGAAATTAAATGAATTGAAATAAATTTGATCTATGTAATAACGTATATTTAAATAATTATCATTCTGCCAAAGGACAAATACTAGTTATTGGTTAATGTTAAGGACTGGACACAGATAAAAAAACATGAAAATATACAGCTACAAATATTATTTGAGATAACAAAATTTTTCAACATAAACCCAGATATTAAATGTACATAGACAATGGCAAACTGAAAATCAACATCAAAGTATCAAACATGCAGTTCTTGATTCAGCAGGTCCGCCAATATGTTCATCAGTAAGTAATGTTTAGTCGATAGCTCCGGAGAGATGGTTCGCTATCTAACTGATTGTCTTAGAGTATAAGTGCTATTAATTTCCTTTTATGTTGCACTTTCACAGCATTTAAATTTTTATGTTTTTAAAAAAATTATGATTTGCTACTTTTAAATATATTATATCCATCCTAACTATTACTGTGCTACCTTGCAAGATAAATAACTATGTTTAAAAAGTATTACTTTGATATTTGTATTTTGACTTAGATTAGCATTTAATGCTCGTTAATGTATTTTCATAGTAGTTGCATAACTTATAGTGAATGAAATGAAGAAATAGATTAACAGGTTATTCATGACCTAAGAATGTACCCAAAATACCGATATATCAGGGCATACATTTAATTCTTTAAAATTTTTATTATTTAATTATTATAATAAATGTTATTTTTATAAAACGCATTATTATGTGAGACCTATTAAAATCATTATATTATATGGAATGTTAGGCAAGCAGTCGCTATCAAACATAATATGTATTGCTATCAACAGAATAATTCTGGAAAATATTTTTAAATAGAAATGGGAAAATAAAATTGAAATAATAATGCAGATATAATTTTAATGACTAAATTGATATTTTGTTTGTGGTTGAGAAGAACTTTTCCGGTATAAGATCCCCGGATCGAAACTAATAACCATTAAATAACAGGACATATGGTGAGTTTCGACTTTTTGCATGACTACAAAAAGTTTTGAAAATAATTTGGATAGCCACAATTATAAGTTTCTTCAATTATATAATTTCTAAGTTTTCCTCAGTTTTGGCATTTTTTCTATGAAAAATTTTTCAAGACAGTAATACACTCTGAGCATGTTAAAAACATTAAAATACTCCTTTCAATTTTTAACATATTTCTTTCTCGACGACACAAAAATGATGATTTTATGATAACGCAGTGGGCTAAACTCTAAAATATAGTATGTAGAGTGTTTTCCGAGATCTATCCTCTGAAATGGAAGAATGCTTTTTTTACCAAAATCTATACTAAAAGTTCTACATTCTAACTCAAATTCCGTTATAAAATATGTCATTTCTATAATATTTAACTGCAGACACACACAAATATAGAAGAATTCATAGAAATTTTCTTTGATATATAAGAAATACTTAAATGTTAAAATCATGAAAAAGCTATTTTCTTAATTTGTTGAACAAAATTCTATTGTCTAATTTTGTCATCAAAAATAACTTCAAAACATTATACAATTTTTAAATAAAGCAGCATGATTTCTAGTTAAAAATGCAGCCCCAAAATTCTTATCCTACTTATTCAAAAACTCATTTAATTATGGTTCAAATTTATAATTTTCTTTAATGTTGTCAAATTTTCAAGTAAATGTAATTAACTATGCAGCTTGTGTTATATAAGTATCATCACTCAATATTGTTTCCTGAAGCGGAAATAAGACATTTTTGCAAATAAAATTTCACACTATGCTGCCGCATTTTTACAGTCACTAAGCGTTATAATTAGCTTCTAATTATCTTTATACTTCCTTTCATAGAAACGTTTCAGAGACAGTAATTAATTTTAATGAAGAGGCAAAATTTTCCGGTGAGAATATTTCTTGTGAAGAAGAATTTATTTTTAATCAGATTTGAACATGTTTCTTTGGAATTATGTTACTAAACAAAATATAAAAGTATTTGAATCCCTATAACATAGCTACTAAATGACTAACATGGAAATATATAGTTAATATTCGTTTCAAATTAAATTATCAGTTTTTAAATGTTGAAGTTGAAAGTTAATAAATGAAATTAAATATGCTTACCATTTAATAATAATTGTTCTTCATGGCATCCTTAATTCCTTCTCATATGAATTATTAATTCTATTTATGTTATGTATTTCCTTACATTTGAAGTTAGAAGAAACATATATTGAAACACCATATAGGTAATGAATACCTTTCACAATTTGTATTGTCAAGTTTTCTTGATAAATTTCTTTACTATACTGTTGGTTATTCAAATCATGTATGCATCTTAGAAATCCAAATAAAAATATCCTTTTTATTATTAGGGTACAAGATCACATTTGACATCCAATACAGCTTGGACTCATTCAGACATATATAAGGCCTATCTTCTTTAAAGATCTGATATTTTTCAGATCAACTCCAATAAAATGTTGAAAGTAAGAATATCGATGACTAACAAGGGATCCAATTATATATTCTCCCGAGAAAGTCCAACGCAATCCAGAATATATTTCGGTGAGGCTGGATTGTCACAGCATTTTTTACAACTGGGATAGACATAGATTAATATAGTGGTAAATAGCTTTTAGAGGGATATTGTAAAATATTTTATGAAGATATAATAAATGTTACGGAGAAAATGACGGCGGAGGAGAACCATTCTATATTGAGCATTTTAAAGTAGAATATAACGGTTTCATTATATTAAGGTAAACTTACTGAGAGGGTGCAAGTAGATATTTCATTTCATTCTCTTGTACATCAAACTTCTTTTGCAAAATTTCATTTTATAAATAAGATTCATTATTATCTTGGGAAATTCCATTTTCTAAACGAAACAAAAATTGCTTCTCAAGATGCAAACGGTCAGTTTAAATTCAGTTGTTTGCATTTTTTGACATTATTACAATCTGTATAAATAACTGCAAGACTCTTTTATAAAGCTTCTCTTTCGATCCACTAGTTTGCGTTACCGAACTTGTCTGGCTGGAATGTGTATATGCTGTCATCGCTCCATACATCATACCTCTAAAAATGTATAAAAAATGAGATATTTTGGTCACACTTTTCTATCTGGAAGGGTTCCTAAAATTTGGCTTCTTTGAAAAATTTAGAAGGCTTACGATTTGGCAATTTTAAAGATTTGAGCGGTCACACAATTCGACTTTTTTGAAATTAAGAGTGAGAAAAATTTCTCACTTTTAAAAAGAATCCAAGACCTTAAGAATTTTAAGAAAAATTCCCTGCTAGAATGTATACATTTCTATTTATAAAAATGGTAGCAATAATTTGATGCCTGCAAATAGAGTACTAAAATGCCACTTTTATTATTCACAGGTGTTTAAATTATTTTAATAACCACATGTATGTATGTGTATATATATATATATATATATATATATATATATATATATATATATATATATATATATATACATATATATATATATATATACATATACATATATATATATATATATATATATATATATATATATATATATATATATATATATATATATATATATATATATATATATATATATATATATATATATATATATATATATATATATATTTATATATATATATATATTCATAAAAATTTAGTAAATATTTTATAAATATAAAGAATGAAAAGAAATTAACTAGAATATATTACATGACATGAAGACAAAAATTATTTTTTTACATTTATTTTCTTGCAAACGTTAAAAAATATCAAACAATTATACCTTGTAAATCCTTAAAAATGAATGCCAAATTATTAATATGCTAATGATTAATTTACTAAAAAGTGCAATTAATGTATCATTAGTCAATATACTACATATTTCAAACTATTCTTTTTATTTGCCTTTTAATGAATCAAAAAATTCCCATTGGCGATTTTTTCGTAATTTAAAAAATAAAGTAATAAACTAGCACTAGTTCAAAAATGTACGTGAAAGAATATATACAGTGATAAAGATAATATTTAAAAAATTAGCAAACAAAATGTCAGTTAATCTATTTGTTTTTAATTTGGAAATTTAATTTGTTAAAATAATGTTCTCTATCACATCTTATTTTGTTAAATTATGTAACAGAGTATTTAAATATAATCAAAAAACATACTATTTCCTTATATTTAGCTAATAAAGTTGAATAAATTTTTTATATTTCTGCAATTACTGTTTTCTTAACGAGAAATTTGTTCAAAGGTTTAATGGCTTGATTTCTAATTTGTTTTTACACTGCAATAGGAAATTAACGAAAAATATTTATTCGAAAGAAAAAATTATTGTTTTGTTCAGTTAGTGATATTTTTAAAATTGCGATACTTATGTCACGAGTTATACAGAACATTTTTAAAAATATTTCATTTTAATTTTAGAAAAAAGAAAAGTTATTTCTTCAAGCATAGAGTTTTCTTTTACGTAATTTTTTTGAATAATCAACTTAAAAATACTTAAATTATTAATTACCAGGCATGGATTTCATATTTTTTGTGAGTTATATTTATTGATTTTCAATGATAATGTAATATTATCTTTTTTGATTTAAGTTAATATATTTTAAAAAAACTCTACGCTTATAAGCCAAAATTAGCTTATTAATTGTGAACAATTCAATTTTATTATTTATCATATTTACTATTGTCATTATTATTGTTTTCATTGCTTATAAATTTCAGATTCAGATTTTTTTGTAAAATTTAGGCAATAAAATTTTATAATTTTAATCCATGAATGAGCGAAAGAGCAGTCATTGTTACTTTTACTATATAACTTAAATGACTATTGAAAATTTTTATAGGAAATTACTAAATAATTAAAATTGTTGAAACAATACGTATACTTCAAAACATATACTTCTTCATAAAACATATTGCCTTTTCATTACGTATAACGAGTAATAATAAAAATAATACCATACATAAAATTTTAGAATTATTCTATGAAAAGTTTAACTGAAAAATATAACTGAAGCTTATTTTTATGTGAAACCCTTGGTTTAGTGGCAGTGTTTCATGATTCGAGGCACAGGTCCGATGTTCGTTCCTCGGATTGGGCACGGTCAAGTCAGCCTTTCATCCCTTCTGTGGGTCGATAAATTGAGTACCAATCACCCCCCTAAACATTGGGAGTCTCACATTAGGCTGACCACCTAATTGGGACATATGCTTCACATCCCAGGGCCCTAGGTCACGGGAAAAGTTATGAGCATTGAAGGCTTTGGCCTACATGGGCTGTCGTACCACGGAATTTAGTTTTGGTTTTTATTTTTATGCATATTCTCATCAAAATTATATAAAATCTTTTAAATAAAATTTTAGAATTATTTTACTTAAAACATTTTATGCAATTCTGGAATGAATATGATTAAATATGTTATAAGCTTTAATTATGTTTCTTTATTAAACTTTTTATAAAATTAAATGAGGAAATATAAACGGAGTAAAAGCGGGTGAAGAAAAATAAAATTGTTAATATTTCTGAAATACGTTGACATGCGATGTAACTTTTAATTATTCTACTTTCTTCTTAACGGTTCATGATCTTATGAAATAATGTAAATGAAATATTTATTTCTAAAATATTCTAAGCTCAATTTTAGAATATTAATCATTTTATTTAAAGAAAAATGACGTGAGAATGATTAATGATATAAACTACATTATTAATTATTTAGCTATAAAATACTAAAATGATAATTAATTCGAGGTAAAGAGCCAACTCATTTTCTCTTATTCTTCACTATAATTTCCTAACTAGTTAAGAAATTTTTACGCTTGTACATCAATCAATGAATATTGGAAGTTTATGACATTTCTAATTAATCCTTTCAATCGTTCAGGATTTATTTAGAGCCTGATTTATAAATGCAATCGTATTTAATGGTGTAGACATAACATTAAAAAACGTATAACATTGAATATTAATAAACATTCGTTCTTTAATTTTTCTGTTATTAATAAAACATTTTACACAAATAATTAAAGCTTACTTGCACGCAATGTTTGTTTATTAAAACAAAATGTTTGTAGAATAATTGAAAATATGTTTTCAAATCAAGATGAAATAAAATTTAACTTTCAATTTAATTAAATTAAATATTTCATATAATATCAAATCCAGACTAATTTTCTTATGATTTCAAAACACTATATGAAAAAAAGATATTATACAATATTAAAAAACTTTGAATCTACATAAATGTTTCATGATAATTCTTATTTTGAAATTTTTTAAGTACTTAAGCAAATTGAAAAATTTATTAATTTTTTTTATAGTATTACAGTCAGTTGAATTTGTATTGAATAAACATGAAAGTAAAAACAATGAAAGTTCATCGAGAAAGATTTTTGTCAATGGGACATAATATAAATTTACAGATATTATTCCAATAGAAATTTTGGTTAAATAGTGAATCGAACATTAGAAATGAATATCCACCAATATATTTAAAGTAGGGTTTTCTTACCAAACTAAAACTTATTTCTAAACAGGAAATTGATATTTACGACTTGGAGCAAAGTTAAACTATGAACAGTAAACATACTTATAGAATTTCCCTGGTGAAATTTTTATTCGTCTTGGTAACTGAGAAGATTGCTAGAAAGTATTAGAAGTTTTATATATTTTTAAAATTATATATTTAAAAAAAAGGTTTTCATAATTAGGTAAAATGTTAGAACGTATATTTAATTTGTTTTTACTTAATTTTTTTTCATTCAGTACTAAAATTTTATTAACTACGTGGGATTATTAAATAAAAAGGTGTACATTGTTTATATACCTTATAATACAAATATTAAATTTTCATTTATAAGAATTTCTGCGAAAGATTTGCAAGTAAAATATACAAATAACCCATTAATGATTTTTCTGATTATATTATGGATCAAAAGAGATAATGTAGTATTCGCAAAAGTTTTGTAAAGTTTAGATATTTTGTATCATTCAGTTTACCATGTTATATAAATGTACTATAATTTTTTATTGTTCGTTAACATTTTACACAGTGATATTTCAAGATTATTTATTTAAAAACTTCACATCACACAGAATGGATACAAAATGGTTTCAAACAGATTTTCATCTGCAATTTTTCATAATATTATAACCACTAAGTCACTGAATGCAAACATTTATAAAAAAATCTAATATATTAAAATGGTAAAAGGTACAAAAAATATGTTAAATGAGGAGCAAAGCAACAGAGATTCACCAATTATTAATTACTAATTATTTTCTCATAAAAATAAAGATATCGTTCCAAAAAGTTAAACAATTTGTTTGATAAATTTCATAATTATTTTGTTTCACTTATTAAACACACATTAAATACGGTAGAAAAATGATCATTTAATTTAATTAACTTCATAAATCTAGAAGTACTAATTTCCGCTTTAAAATTTCTTTACTAAAGCATATTAAGTTTTAATTAAAATGTAAAATAAAATTTTAGGCAAATTATATTTTCAACTTCAGATTTATATCAATTTTGACAATAAAAAAGTATTTGCTCTAAAATAAAACTATTATTCAAACAGTTTCAGAGTTTACTTTGTAGAAGCTTACTGTTGGAATTCAAAATCATTTAAAAATTCATTTCTACAGCTGTAGTGAAATTAAATTGAGTTGAAAGAGATGATTTATTTTTCTATTATTCTCGTAGTTCTCATCACTTTATTCTTTGACGTTGTTAACAGCTCAGACATTTTCTTTAAACTTATTAAATTTCTAATATTCTTATCAATAAAATTGTTTTAATTTAATAACAGTGACATACGGAAAAAAGACAGAAAAATTTTATTTTTGTTCTAGACTTTATTTTTACATTTTGCTTCATCAAAGAATCATATAAAGAAGTTAAACTTACTCCATGAACATTTATTTTAGAAAGGCACACAATAATTAAATTGTCAAAAGTATTAATCTTTTAAATATTCTATCATACTTTTGATTCTAGAAGATGACAAAAAATCACAGTAAAAACTGCTGTATTCAGCTCTTTACTTAATATGTTACAATAGTATTTTATTAAATTTATTTTATTTTTTCTAGCATTTGAAACTCTTGTCATAAACTTTTCTGCGGGTATTTTATTTTTAGATAATTTAAAACTTTTCTTTTAATGCTTGGTTTCAAATATTTTATATACTTCCATAAACTAAATGTAAAATCAGTTTATACTGTTTATCATATCCTGAGCTTTTCTCTGATTTTTTTATCACATTTTAACATAATTAATATAATTTGTCTAAATCTATAATTTTATGATTAAAATTTTTCTTAAGATGGAAATATATATATATATACTATACATACATGATATACCACAGAGGCATGCTAATATTTAAATTATTTTAATGAAATATTTTATTACATATTCATATAACATAAATGTCTATAAAATGTAAAACATTGAGAATTCTTAGGCATTTACCTTTATTTATCTTTCAGTAAAACTAAGAAATCCTTTCATATTGATTTTCTTAAAGTCTTCAGTAGAAGAGAAATGATATTGTCCAATATTTGAGTTGTGTGGGAAGCAAATACAAATAATTTTCTTAAAAATCTTTGTGTTTATAGTTAATAAATACAATACATTAAAGTGATCGAGTTTGTAATATCTGTTTTCGTATCATTTCCTTTACAACAATGAATGTATCTATAATATTAGAAATTACAGCCACTTTTTAAAGCACTTTAAATATAAAAAAAATATTTTATACATTTTTTAAGCATATTTATACTATACTGAAAATATAAATTCAAATGAAAAAAAAATTAAAATTCTACTAGAAATTTCTTTTTAATTCTCATTTAAAATTTCACCTCTATCATTTTTTATGGAAGTCTCTTTCATAAAATAACATCTGAATTCATAATAAAATATTTGGAATAAAGTTTTGTTCCTTTATTAGAAATGGACTCCTCTTCTTGAGTTGGTGTATGAGCAGCTCATATTCAACCAATTCATCAAGTAACTGTTCTCTGCTTTCTTCATTACTGGGATATCTTTCCTAATCCGACAAGTTGAAATACAATGATATCATATTTTTAACAGCATTTTAAGCACTGATTGACTCTCGCATTAATCTTTGAATGTCTTTTGACCTTTCCAATTTAGTAGTATGATCACATTTTGCAAAAATACTCATCGATTTTTGTTTCAAGAAGCTGTTGATAATGCATTTATCTATGGGTTTTATCATGGAAATTAGAATAAGCGGGGCACATTTAACACGAATTGCTTAAAAAAAAACTAGTATTTCATCGTAAGTAAGTATTCCAATTATTCACAATCGAAAATATTTAAAGACTTTCCTCTAAGATTTATGAAACATATCAACAAAAAAACAATCCAATTTTTAATTCATAAAATAAAAGTAATTCTTTTATAAATTGAGATTAAGTGGATAATAAAAAATCACAACTAATATAAAAGTTATATATACATATATATATATATATATATATATATATATGTATATATATGTATATATATATATATATATATATATATATATATATATATATATATATATATACTCATATTTCTCATCTTAATAAATATAAATTTAAAAAGATTTAAGTTTTTCTATATCAAATAAGTCTCTGGTGAATTCATTAGGCAAAGATTGAAGTAAAAACACTTGAAAAAAGCAGGAAGAACTGGAAAAAGAAAAAAATAAGATGATATTTTCCTTTCTGCTTCTTGTCAAAGTCAAATATTTAAAGAAACACAAAATTGAATTATTTTAATGAATTCAGTGACAGAAATAGAGGTAAAACTAAATAAAAGAGAAAATGTCAACTCACTCTGACTTGGAAAAATTAAATAAAGAAAATGAAAATAAAATACCAAAACTTCACCTTTAAATATTGATTGTTTTATTCAAATCAGTTTCTTAAAAATCAGTTTCGAAGAAAGCAGTATGTGTATATTTGGAATTTGATTATCTTACAGTCATAGAATTATTTAATTTTATTTTTTCTACGGTAAATCATTCTATAAACTTGATACCATTTTAACAAATGTATTTATTTCCCATATTTTAATGAAATTTTATGATGTTTATTATTCAAATTGAGATATTTCAATTTACCAAAATCATTTGTTCTCATACTAAGAAAATATTAACAAAATACTGAGGAAAGTTTTCACTAATATTTTTTCTTATACAAAATCACTCATTTCAAAAAACACCGTACATATTATTAAATGCATTTATTTTAATATATTCAAATATAAAAATTGGCTTTATTCTAATATATTTCTGAAGAAATTTCCAAAAAAATATTTTATTTGATACATTGTTCCAACACAATTTTTCTGAGCAAAAGTAGAATTCAAATATTTATATATTAACTTTGAGAAACAAAACGTTTGAACATTTATAAAAATTAAAAAAAAACATGTAATTATCAATTGTTGTTGCAAGTCCATTCGAAAATTGAAATTAATGAATCTCCAAAATAAAAATTTTGGGGTTGATTGAATTTTGGGGTGAACATTCACATATCACAATAGAGAAATGCTCTCAAGCACCATTTGACAAAATGTACACATAGAAAACATTAAACCAATGCATTCCCATACATAAATGTATTATGTATATTTCATGGTATATCGAGATGAAATGATTTTGGAAATGCATATCTTTTCATAAAAAAAGAAAGAGGCTTGATGAAAAGTATATAACTTGTGCCTTAAATCTAAACTGAATAATGTAATTTAATTATCAAATAAAATATTCTTGTTTTACGCTCTTTTCTTTAAATTTTATTTATAAAAGAAATAAAATATTTTTAACTATAAAAATATTTTTATACAAAATTATATTTATCCATTGAAGTATTAAAAAATAAAATATTGAAATTATATGAAAAAATAAAGTAAGTATAGCATTAAAAAAACTTGCTAACAATTATTACTCAAAATAAATACGTATAAAAAAACTTTATGTTTATTTGATATAAAAAATGCATATTATATATTTTTGAATTCATATAAAATATTTATAATTATTCGATTAAATTTGTAATAACATACCTCATAAATAGGATAATATTTTATAAAATAATTTTTCTCCGTACAGTTTGCATTAAACTCATTTCTGTTTAATTTTTTTCTCACGCGAGCACAGTAAAAGCTTGTTGTTCCGAAAATTAAATAATTTTAAAAGGAAGTGTTTGAGTCATACATTTAAAAAATATCAATTACTGCTTATAATTCTTACCTAAAATTCTACTTTGTATTACATTTTTCTAAACTACAATTAGCTTTTCGTTTTATTTATTTAGTTATTGAAATGCCAATATATATTTTCGACTAAGAAAAATACAAAAATAATCATACTAAAATTGATTTCCTATTCATATCGAAATCTCTGAACAGATTTTTGGCATTCTTTTGCTTCCTTCTTAAATATTTCTTTCTTAAAAACATATTTTTACTTTACCTTAGTCAGAAAACACCAATAGCAGGTTTCTGTTAACATATAATTAATAGACTTAGATATGGTTATATTAGCATATTTTATTTAAAATTATTCAATTTTAACAATTTTGGGGTAGATTTACATGGAATTTTCATCTGTAAATTTTATTCTTTTGCAAGAAACTCTTATTTGAGCCAGCCTTCCCAAACTTACAGATTAAAATGACAAAAATCATGTATTTACTTTCATTTACGTTTTTCTATTTATATGTTTCACTTTTGCAATTAAATAAATATTTTGAATTGTTTTTCGAGTAAATTAAACATGTATCTAAAGTATTCGAGTGTATTTAAAATATTAACAATTTATGTATATATATCGTGTTATTTTTTATTTCATTCCGAAACTTAATTTTGTAAAAAAGGAGTTGGAAACAACTAAAAAAATAGTTGAAGAATTTGTAAACATTGCAGCAACCGCACTTTCGATATATCGTCGTCTTTCTATTTTCAGTTTTATTTTAAATTAATATGTTTATATTAAAATGTATAGTTGATAACTACAGAACCACAACATTGTTGACTTACGGTGATAAGAATACCTCCTTCTATGAAAATTTCTAAAATATTTATACGGAGCATCAAGTATTATCGTTAATGAAGGTATTTGTATCTTTCATTTATCACTTGTTGATTGCTTGTGCATATTCTTTTTTGAAATCCAATTATTTACTGTAAATAATAAAAATCTCAATAGCAATTATCAATATTTATCATAATAAATATTGAACTATTTCCTAACTTACGTTTTCTGTAGTTTCGATTTGAGAGCAGCTAAGTATATTTATTTAGCGTTAAAAATCTTCAGTCACTTTTCCTTGCCTTAGAACTTTTATAAGCAATATCGCGTTACGCTTGCCTGTATTTTGGTGAGGAAATGTACTACTTTGGATACGCAAATGCGATATGCTTTTGTTTTCAGTCAAATTACTCAAGATGAAACTAAATACGCTGCTTTAGTGTCTTCTCTAGATTCCGAAACTATCTCGCATGTGCCGGATATATATCTGCCTTCCCCTTTGGCAAATAAATACAAAAAACATTCGGATCGCCTAATTAGTGAATTCGCCGATTCTGAATACAAAAAAATAAAAAAGTTAATAACTGAGTTACAACTGGAAGAGAGATGACAAGCCAAGTCAGTTATTCCGCAAAGTGAAAAATTAGTCGGGTGCTCAGTTACAGGACGATTTGCTTACATATTTATGGTTTCAACTTTTACCATTTAAAATTCAAGCTTTTTTATTTGTTTCTTCAGAATAATTGGATAAATTGGCTGAGATTGCTGACAACTTGCCAGACGTTGCCTAACCTGCTACAGTGTATGGCACTACAGCAGCCTTTGTTGCTCTTCCCCCGAGTTCGATACAAGATTTATCTAAGCAAATTGTAGAATTAAAAGTCATTTGTCACGCTCCCATAATAAATCATATTTTCAGGGTAGGTCATCTTCACACTCGTGAAACAAACATTATTATAAAATAATTTGTGTTATTATCATAGACGTTTTCGGGATAATGCGTATAAATTTATACATCCTAGCAAATATTCAAGATCGCAATATACTTTGGTCTTAATATACCAAATAATCAGGAAAACTAGAACCTATGACTACAGCCGTGAATTGTGGTCATGAAAACTTTAATCCTAAGAAAATGTCGCCTGTTTGACAAAAAAAAAAAAAACTCACCAGCATTATTTAAACGATTTTAAAACCGATAGAAGTATTATTCCTAAATCAAATATATTTATAAAACCCACTAAATTTGAAAATTTTGCTGCTAATGATTCGTGAATAAAAATTTATGGAAAAAAAATTCCTTGCTCTTGATCTAATCTTAAGAAATCTTTTCCGTAGAATTTTGCAATAGCAGATGTAAAAACTGCTATCATTGGTTTTCATTCGCTTTATCATTTTGGATTAATAATTGGTATCAAATATAGACGTCTTATAGATCCAGAGACGAAGTTGTCAACAAAAAGCAAATGTTTTTTACCAGACAAAATTTAAGAATAAAAACTTTGTCCTACACCCTTAATTCGATTCAATAAAATATTTTAAACATATTTCCCAATTTAATTCCAAGAGCGTTCAGTAAAAATATTAAACACTATACATTTCACCATAAAAAAATTACAGGTCCTCATGTATCTGCTCAAGCTGTGGTGCTTAAGGAACAATTTCAATACATGCTTGAAGAAGGGATTATTGTGCGTTCCACATCAAATTGGAATTCTCCTTTTCATAAAGTTCCGAAAAAAGACAAGGATTCTTGGCGCCCATGTGGTGATTTTCACGCTCTCAATAGGCAAACAACCTGATTGGTATTCAATCCCGAATTTAACAAGTTTTACTGATAATCTGCATAGTAAGACCATTTTAACAAAACTCGATATTCAAAGAGTGCATCATCAAATTCCCGTTGACCTGATCGATAGGCATAAAAATGCAATGATAATAAATTTCGGATTCTTCACCTTTTATGCCTTTTGGGTTATATAACGCTGCCCAGATTTGGATGCGTTTTATTCACGAAGTTTTAAAAGCTTTAAATTATTGCTTTGCCTACTTAGACGATATTCTTATTGCATCGTCAGACGCTGACTCCCATAAAAACACGTTATAGAAATTCAAAAACGACTTGATTATTACGGATTATCTATCAACACCAGTAAATGCATGTTCAGTTGCAAAGAAATCCTATTTGTTGGTTATCTTATAAATTAAGATAATATCTTACCACAACCTGAAGAAGTCAATATCTTCGCTAAGTATAAACCACCAGCTACGATTCATGACCTTAGTCCATTTTCGAGAATTTTGAATTTTTATCAGAAATTTTTACCTTACGCTGCACAGGTGCAAGCTCCTTTACATAAATGCCTTACGAATTCTAAGAAAAATGATAAGTGAGAAATTCAATGGGAAGCAGATTTGATTATCGCATTTGAGCAATGTAAAAAGCAACTAACTTATGTAACCCTTTTAGCTCATTCTTCTCACGATGCGGATCTCGCCATAATGGTCGATGCCAGTGATTTTGGATTTGGTGCTTCATTAAATGAAATCTCCAAAACTGGTTTCAAACCTTTAGGATTTTTTTCAAAAGAAATTAACATGGCTCAAATCAAATATAGTGATTTCAACCGAGAACTGTTCACCGCTTATGCCGCTATTAAATACTTCTCAAATTTGGTTGAGGTACAAACGCTGATACTCTACACTGGCTATATGAACCCTTATCTTTCTATTTTAACCAAAAGTGAAATAAAGCTATCCCACGTCAGTTGCGCCATCTAGACTTAATCTCGCAATTCACTACAGATATTAGATATCTTCCAGTTATTGATAATATTCCCCCTGATGCTTTTTCCCGCATAGCTACGATAGTTACTCCCAATGCTATTAATTACGAGAAATTTGCACAAGCTCAACAGGTTTATAATGAGTTGACTACAATAATCTCAGCTCCATATCAGTGAATTAAACTACAAAAATTGCAGATGCCTAGATCATCAACAGAACTTTATTGTGTTATTTATATTGGTACGATTCGTCCTATGTTCCAGATCTTCTCTTCTTCAGTATTTCTTTTCCATGCACAATCCTTCACATCCTGGAGTACATGCAACCACAAAGTTTATCGCATAAAGATTTGTTTGAAAATCTATGCGTAAATGACTGTAAAAGATGGACATGTGCATGTATCCCTTGCCTAAGAGTGAAAGTTCAAAGACACATAACCAGCGATCCTTGATGGTACAGAGCTCTTGATGTTCGTTTTCAGCATATCCATCTGGATATTATGGGACCACTCCCTCCTTCGCAAGGATATTTCTACTGTCATACCCATTGATCATTTTACTTGATGACCCGAGGCATATTCAATCACAAAAATGACCACTGAATTAATTGCTACTTCACCGGTAAAAGAATGGATTCAAAGATTAGGTGTTCCTGGTCTCATAACTACAGATCAAGGACGCTAATTTAAGACTCACCTTTTCAAAGAACTAGCTGCATGCCTTGGCATCCAATAGATACGTACCTTACCATCCTAGTTCCAATGGCATAATCGTGCACACAAATCGTTCATTGAAAGCCGCACTAATGGCACATGCCACTTCAAGTTGGATTCTGGTGCTTTCTTTTGTTCTCCTCGGTCTGCCTTCTGTAATCAATGAAGGCATAAATGCTACTGCTTCCGAGCTAGTGTATGGATCAACTCTTCGTTTACCTAGTAATGTTTTCATGATTCGAAGATAAAAAACAGAACCGAATTCGTGAAAAACCTCAAAGAAGTTATGTGGAATATAAAGCCTGTTCCTACATACTCTCACGGAAACAAAACTATTTTCCTGCATCCACAACTGGATAAATGTACTGATGTTTTCTTGAAACATAATGCAGTAAAAAAGCCCTTACAAGTACTATAAGATGGACCCGTTCTGAAAAGCTAATCACAATTCGTCGAAATAATAAAGACTTGTGTGTTTCGATATATCGCATCAAACCAGCATTTCTGTAAGTCAATTTTCCAGACAACGCGACCGAATCACCTAGTGCTGTTGACTCCAAGAAATAAGACATTCAACCACTTTATGATCGAAGTACTCGTTCAGGTCATCATATGCGTTTCCCCAGAAGATACATGACTGGTGATAGCTTAATTTCCCAGATCAAGCACTTGGAAGGGGGTACTGTAAAGATTCATAATCGTCTTTTGTTTTATTTGATTCCGAAACTTAATTTTGTAAGAAAGGAGTTGGCAACAACTTGAAAAACTAGATGGAGAATTTGTAAAGAATGTAGCAACTGCACTTCCGATATATCATCGCCTTTCTATTTTTATTTTTATTTTTAATAAATATCTTTATATTAAAATGTATAATTAATAACTCAGATGTTCGGCAGTTTGGCACAATTTGATAGGAGGTCATAATAATGAAAATGTAATATAAAGTGATCAGAAATAAAAATTAAGAAGTTATAACTTTCTAAGCCTTGGAACTTTCTAAACCTAACTTTCTATCCATGCAAAATAACTGGTAAGGTATTTGATTATCTTGATATTTACACTAGAAATCAAAAATGTCAATTTATTGTTTCAGCATTTAATTTTGATTTTCGTTATTAATCAATGTTTTATGCTTAGTTATTTTGTACATAAATTGCACAAATAATAAATTAATATTACTTTAATTATTGTGATTATATGAATATTTTATTTCATTTCTAAATGATTTCAAAATTCTTTCAAATAATTGGCAATGAATATCTAATAATGAATAAATGAAATACGCTTAAAAATAGTGTGTCATGATTTTGTTCTTTTCAACATTGGATACAGTTATATATACTTTTAGGACTCATTTTTCTCAGATGCTCATTTCTTAAACATTTCATTCGGAATTATTATTTTCGTAAAAACATTGTACCAATTTAATCTCAAGAATAAATCTGAGGTTATTTTTTAAATAGAATTAATTTCAAAACACCATATATTACAATTTAACATTCTCATTTAATAAAATTATATTATAGTAACGAATTGAAACTGAAGTTTAAAATGAGATTTATTATTCAAACGGAAACAATTTACTAAAATGTAACAGTGTAGGTTCATTAATTTTCAGTTTATTTTAATTAGTGTTTTATTCTCGACGCTTAGTCATTACATTGAGGAAGACTATTTTATATACTCTTAATTAAAGTGCTGTGAAGAATAGGCATTTATATACAAACATTTTCGAAACAGATAGCATTTCTTACCTTAAGTGCTTAAATTAATTTAAGCTGCCATTTCAAATAGATAAAATGTTAATATATATCTTTTTGAATCGAATTCTAGAAGAAATATAATGTGATATATATGCTATAAAATATTAAACTATATATAACAAAGGCTTAGAAAATTAATATGATGGTATTAATTGTTCTTTATATATATATATATATATATATATATATATATATATATATATATATATATATATATATATATATATATATAATATATATATATATATATATATATATATATATATATATATATATATATATATATACATATATATATATATATATATATATATATATATATATATATATATATATATATATATATATATATATATATATATATATATATATATATAAATACTATACTAGATATAAAATATAAATTACTAAAAAGTTTAATTGCTATTATCATTATGTAAATAATTCCTGCAAAGGTTTAAAGAAAAGCTGATATTAAATTATGAAGTAAGGTGTCAAAGAAAGTAATTAAGCACTCAGTGCTAAGAATCATGTCAAACTAAATTTAATCGAGCAAAAATGTTTTAAAAAGAGAAATTCTCACTATAATCATTATTTTAAAATGAGAAGAGTTAGACCATGGACATGAGAGAAAAAAAAACCAGAAATATTAGATATTTTCTGGAGTTCGAGAGATGTTTGATAATAGGTACATATATTATAGAAAAGCAAAACATAGTTGTTGCTTTTCAAGTTTCTTCTTAGATAGCTGTCGGAAAGATCATGTGGAAGTTTTTATAAATTTTCTTCTTTGCCACAGATAAATTAAATTAATTATTTTGTAAGAAATCTGACTAAGAACAGCTAGATGTGGTTTGTAAAAATTCGTTTATGAATTTCCTATATCAAGCAATTTATCATAGGGTATAACATAATGGAAACTACTTAAAAACAAAGTAAGGATTAGTATTTAACAGTATGAACTTGGAAATTGCGCAAATTAACTGTTGCCCTATTAATTAAGCATTAACAGTTTACCGTTATAATAAAAGATTTTTTACCTCAAGCTGTTTGAAGAAGAATTATTTATGTTTAAATATATTTTAAAAAATCTTAAGGAGTGTTTTATTAGTGGTGGTTTTTAAAACTTTAATGGCCTCAAACTGAAGTAAATTTTTTGTAAACGTAACATTTTTAGAAAATTAGTGATTATTCTATAAGTTACCAGTCCAATAATCATCCATGGCTTTAAAATTGCTGGCAAACACCCTCAACAATCATGCTTTTCTTTTTTCATTTAATAAGAAACTTTTTAATTCAATAAGAGATTAGTTATAAGAAAATTTTAAGCATTTTCAAGGTTAAAGTATTTATGAGTGTTTAATTATTACAGAAATACACGATATTTATTTTTAAGATTATAACTGTAACAGATTAAAAATTACAATTCAATTCATGTTATTAAAATAGAGATTATTTTATCGATTACGCTATTTGAAATGTTATTTATCGCTAAATTTCTATCCTCTTAGATGATATTGGCATTAATTTTATAAGATTGATATTTTTAAATATAATTATCTTAATTTCCAAAATGGTTCTTGTTTCTTTTAATATTTAGCTTGCACTTATCACTTAATATATGTGTTTTAATTTTATAACATGTGAAAAGACTATAAGCTATTTTTTGTTTTTATAAAATCTTTTTTATCAATCATTAAATATACATGGGAATAAAAAATATGATTTGTAAATAATTTGTATTTTCTATAGGAAATTAAATATTTTTAAATGTCATCCGATCATGAAAAGTTAACATAAATGCAAATAGAAAACGATTTAGAAACATTAACAGATGCAAGGATATAAATAGTATTAACACACACACACACATACATATATATATATATATATATATATATATATATATATATATATATATATATATATATATATATATATATACATATATACATATATATATATATATATATATATATATATATATATATATATATATATATATATATATATATATATATATATATATATATATATATATATATATATATATATATATATATATATATATAGTTTGTGTCTAGCTTTTTAGTTTGTTTCAACCAAAAAATATTTGTTTCAAACATTTTTCCATTCCGACACGAGTTAAAATCCACCTATCAATTTTTTCCTGATGTTAGCATATTTAAACATATGTGAATAAAGCAAGAAAGTTTTATACATAAGTACCCTATATTTTTTCACTAAATAAATACTTCATCTTTGTTAGCGTAGTAATGTAAAATGTAGGCGTCATCCAACTTTGTTTTTCCTTTTACAGAAATAGACAACAAACTAAACACCATTAGGTTTTCCCATTGTGTGTGAAAGGAAGTGGTCACAAGGAATAGTTTGTGAAATGGTCAGTAAACATTACGGAATAATACAGAAGTTTCATTTTATTGGGGGAAATCATCAATATCAAGTACATACCAGGATTGTTTGAAGTCCAGAAATGAAAGTCGTTTAAGTAAAGTCTCACCTTAGGACTATAAAAATTGATCAAATTATATAAATTGATTACACTTTATTTCTCCTATACATAATATAACAAATTTAAAAGACACTTGAATTATTTTATGTACAATAAACTACTGCTATTGAAATAAAATTAAACCTTTGGAAAGAGGAATATGCATTTATTAGTTATGATCAAATAGCTTACATCATTTTCAGTTCTGTTAAAATTCATAAGTAATTTCATGTATTTAAATTTTTAAGAAAATAAATAATTGTATACACATATAACGAAGCTTAGAAATTTGATATTGAAATCATATGCTTTATATCTTATTTAATTCTGAATTACTATTTATGAAATTTTTAGAAATTCATTCTTATGTCTTTTTCATAACAAAAAAATCTTTTGATCAGAGTTAAAAGTTAAGTAGTTTGCATTGTGGCCTTTGGTCCAATAGTTAATGAAGTACGTGTGATATTGATCTTCTTCTGAAATATAAATGATTATTGAAGCTTGAAAGTGATATTTAATTTTAAAACAGGATTAAATAACTAAAATGTACAGATATTATTTCTAAATTAAACTTATTCCATTTATTTCTTATCATTTCAAGAATAATAAATAGAAAATAAACATATCAAAATGATATTATTTCCTTCATTTTGCTACTATTTAGTTTATATTTCTAATTTAATTTAAGTTATACTTTTTCAAACATATTTTTGAGGCACACCAAACTCTACAATTTGGTTTGATATATGCTTTTATGGTTTAATAACAATATAACATTATTATAAAATAAGAATAATAAATATCATTTAATAGAATCATCTTATTTCTAAAGTTTAAAAATGTATGCTTGATAATGTCGTGAGGAATTTCTTTATTTAAAATCAGATTATAACTTAAGACACTCTGATTTTTGAAGCTGCTTGAATCTTAAAAACATTTATTAGCTATTACAACACAAAATATGTTTCTAATTCTTTTTTTACATTGGTAACACATGAGGTTTTGAAATCAGATTTTTTGCAGGATTTTCATAATGATCCAGTGTTATCTGTTTCTCTAATCATTTCGAGGTAATTACAAGGCTTTATATTTTACAAATGTTTTGAAGTTCGGTCTTTATGCATTGTTTCAAAGAACTGATGTGCAGCCTCATTCAGAAATTAAATGCAAATTGGCATGTGACATTTTTTATCCAATTGCATCTATCTGATAAAGTTTATTTCCTTTTATTACTGGTTATTATTTTTATTATAATTATTAGTTTAAGAATTGTAATTAGGGACAGAAAAAACATCAATATATAAATGTATCAATATCATAAACATATAAATGTATCAATATATATAGCATAGTTATCTTTCTTTTAAATCTATGTTTTAATATTTTTTAGCATTAAAAAAGTTTATTAAGCTATATCAAAAGTATTATAAAACTAAGTACTATTATGAGTTTTTCACTCTTAAATCTTTGAATCTTAATTATTCTTTGTTTAATAGTAATCTTTTTTTAAAAAATAGACAGTTTTTCCTCATTAAAGTACTTACCTCCATAATTAATAGGTCTTAATATATTATATGATATTTTTTTAACTATAAATAAATATATACTTTTAAATAAAACCCTATAATATACTAATCTGTTCACATTCACATTTTTAAAAATATTTATGATACATACCTATTGCATATGTAAGAAGGTATTTATGATACACGTGCAATTATTATTTTTAATTTCCTATCTGAAGTCTTTATTGTATCTGAACATATTTCTCAGTTTAGTAATTTACACAATTAAGATAATTCTGAGTATTACTTTGTTGAATATTTGTTTAATTCATTTGAATATTTGAAATTCATGACATATGCTCTTTTAAATTTACGATCAAATGTTTATTTGCAATTATATTGTTGAAAAATCAAATAATAACAATCTCTTTATCTTTTACCTGCAGTCACGTATATTAAAGAATGTGTTTGGGATTAATCCTAAGAGCAATGCTCTGTCACTATTAGGAATATAAAATGACTTAAAATATTTAGGTTAAGTACAATTTGATATCCAACATTTTGGATATATGATTAAGATTGTACTTTTAACGTAACCAAATTTCTATATAATAATAGGCTTTTTTAAGTAGTAATATGTAGATTTAAAAATACCGCTTTAAAAACCACCTCCATCAACATAAGTTTTTTTTTCTTATCTTTCTCAATTTCAGTACAATAAATGCAATAAAGTGACATATGTTTGTTTTATTATTTGTTTTCTATGTTTTTTCGTTTTCTATATTTTCTATGTGTGTTTCCTATGTTTTTAAAATTTTTTATATGTTTTTCTATGTTTTCTAAATTTCTAAATAAATACATTCTTCTCATTCTTTTCATCTTAAAATTAGTTGATATTTATTATTTGATTATATATTTTAAGGCAACATTTAACATATGAAAAGGGTGGCTTAATGTAAATTTTTTATTTCTTGAAATGAAATAAAAACTGTGGAAAAACTTTTTATTTATTTACAAAGATCTTTTTTTTTTTTTGAATTTCCATATAAATGAAAAATTTTAAGACTGGTAAAAGAAAATTCATGATATATTTTTTTCTTTTCAGAATAAAATAAGAGAAAGTTGTTTTTTCAATAGAAAATGAAGGAATCTTTGTTAAATATTTAATTAAATTAAAATTTTAAAATTACTTTAAAAAATCTGAGAATATTCGTGATTAAGTTTAAAAAACAATGCTTATTTTTAAAACTTACCTTATTTGTTTAGTTCCTTTCTCTTTCTTTATTTTAAAAGAAATCTTATTTTAATTTAAACTATTTAAATTATTTTATTCATCTCTTTGATCTCACATTGATACATAATGAAAAATAGCAACAATTTGTTTTTTTTTGTATTGTATAGATGTCTTTATTATTCGTTTGAAGTAGTTATATCATTTTGGTTTAAAATTTAAATCTTTGGTTAGTTCTCAAAATTCAAACTTTCATATCTTCTTGTTTGGCATTGAGAGGAATAAATCTTAAAAATTTTTATACGCACGCACGCACACACATACTGCTTTATATAAAAATTCGAATAAGCATTAAATAATTTTCATTTAAAAATAGGAATTGATATAATAACATTCAAGTATTTCATATAGAAATAGAGAAAATTCGAATTTTCTGAATTTTGTGACATTTATTTTTATTTCTACCTACGTCTTTTGCAGAAAATATGGTAGTCAATGATGCAATGTAAATTTGTGTGTAATATACATAAAAGACATGAGATCACATATATGAAATGAACTCTTATCTCAATATTTAGATCTAAATCTAATATATGCATCGTATATTAATTACAGTCATACTTCAAAATTTCAGATCTAAATGAAGACAATTCTTATTCGATTCGATTAATGAAGATTTTTAACTTTTAAATTTGACTGAGTTACTAGCTCGTAAATTTTCCTTGCCATAAAGAAATGTTTAATTCCATGAGGTATTTCAGCTGCCTTATAAATGTGAAACAGAATATAAATTATGCTTACATTTAATTCAGAATTCGAGTTATATGGTGACAAACAATCGCTATCATTGAAAATGTATTTGACAATGTTTATTGAGGTTCAGAGCATAAAATTGAATTTATTAATCAATAAAAGCAGCTAATAAAATTAAATCATATTCAAAGATATCCAAATCCATGCATTTGTTGAACCTGTCATATTAAAATTAAATACGTATAAATGCATTATAATTTTTCGATATACAGAATGCTCTTTTTCATTCTTTATGAATCCATGGTACAGATATCGTTTTTTTGTATTCATAAAAATAATACCCTTTTTTAGTAGGTAACTCCAATTACTTTTTCACACTTTTTTTACAGGAGCTTAAGTCATTTCTATGTGAGACTGTAAAACAATTATTTTCTTATTTTTTTCACAAATTTATTGTTAAATGGATTAGTCAATAGTGTGTGTGTGTGTGTGAACACACACACACACTATTATATTATTATTATACACTATTATATTGTTATAAAGTCACATTATTATTCTTAGATGTTTGTTTTGACTATAGATTTTCGATAAATTATATATATTTTCGACTTCGCTGCTTCGTATAAATAATCAACTATTGTCAAAGTTCAATTTTTAGATACTTATTTAAATTAGCAGATGAATATTTCCTTTATTTAGATGAAAGTGTGGACTAAGTTACAGATTATTGATTAAAAGTTTTTATTTACGAGCAAATAACATCAAATACTGATAATGAAATTTATGATCATTTTATATATAAATTTTGAAACTAGGTAAACAGAATAAAATAATGCTCACATATTAATGTCATCACAGGCAATTTTGTGTCGAGTCAATATATTGCAATAATGTGTTTCTAGATATCATAAAAAAGTAATCAATGACAAGAAAAGAGTCTTACTCCCACGTGTTTCATATTTGGGAAAATAATATATATGTACTGTGGTTAATGGTAAAATTTTCTGCGTTGTTGTTAATAAAGTAAGTATTTATAAAATATTTTATATACAGTTCTGTCTGTGTGTGTGTGTACGTGTGTCAATAATAGAGAGAGTTGTAGTATTTTCTGGTAGTCTTATACACACATGTTTCAAAACCTGATTTAATATCTGTTTACAACTCATCAATATATTTATAATTAAGAAATTTCTCTACCTGTTTTGGAACAAGGTATTACATGTGTAGCTCATAATATCACATATTGTGTCATATATTTTTTAAAAGTTTCTCAACTAAAGAAATGTTACTTGGAACTTTTGAGTAAATTATAGTGGATAATATTTGTAATTTTTTGCTCGTTTTAAATATTTAAGAAATAATTATAACATAAATTTTCCTATACACTTTCCATAAATAATAATCATAAGTTCAGTGACAATTTCAGTTTAATCACTCCCGAACATTTCACTTAAAATTAACATCACAAAGTCACCAATTCGTACAAAAGACCATTTTCATGTATAACACTTCATGATCAGTTAAGGTATTTGTTACATGTTAATAATATTCTTTGATAATAATACACTTACGTAGAAATCTAGATGCTTACAATAATTTTTTATGATTTTCATGACAGATATTAAGTAAAAGATCTAGTTGGAAAAGCAATAATCGGTCAATAAAAAGAAACACATTGAATTATTCCGTTCAATGTCTTCTACTTATTAATATTTATAATTGTGCATAATTAATTATCTAATATGTAAAATGAATCTGAAATGCAGTTCTTCAAAGCCAAATTAAAATAAAGCGAATCATAAAATATTTTGTAATTGCAATTAAATGGCAAATCAAATTTTAATTTCCTTTTTTACAAAACCATAAATTGTACTACAGAAACATTAAAATTTTTCAACTATTTTGAAAAATGCTCAGATAAATATTAGTTTTCTTAATTTGAGAGTGATATTAAGAGAGCATGCAATACTTTTGTATATTTAAACACAAACCTAGTTTTTTTTATGAGATTTTATACGTACTTATTAAAAGCTCTAAGCCACCTTGAGTTAGTTAAAATAATTTGTTAAGCGAAAAAAATAATTTTTGAAATTTGTATTTTTAAGCATTGAGAAAAAAGAAATTAGATTTATATTTATATTTAATTGGTTTTATTAGCATCATAAGTCAGAAGCAACAAATTTTATATTTTTTATATCTGACCAGATTTGTTTAAAAATTTGAGAAAATGTATTGCTAAATGATAAATTTATTATACAAAGAATCAATGACTTGTAGCAACACAAACACATACGCACAAACAAATTGATTTTTTGGAAAAGATATACACTACTGGCCATTAAAATTGCTACACCAGGAAGGCGGCACACCACACACGTGAAATTTGCATGACAGGTAGAACTTGCTGTGAGATGTAAATGATTCATACAAAGCAGGCGACTGTAGCGACATCTACAAGGTGTATCAAACCAGAGATTTGACAGCAGTTTTCTCATACTCAATTTCCGTTTCAACGTTGTTTTCGGCAAAGAAAGTTGTTGTAATGCCTCGTGTAAGAAGAAGAAATGCCTATCAGCACGTGTCTGACTTTGATCGAGGAAGGATTATAGCCTACCGGGATTGTGGTTTATCGTACCGCAACATTGCTGCTCGCATCGGTCGAGACCCCATGACTGTTGGCAGAATATGGAATCGATGTGTTCAGGACAATCATACGGAACGTCATGCAGGATCTCAGCGACCCCCCATCACTAACAGCAGAGAAGACAGACATCTTATCCGCATGGTCACAAGGGATTGTACAGCCACGTCATGAACCCTGAGTCAAGAAATGGAGTCATTTGCAAGGCAACAAGTTTCTGCTCGAACAGTTCGACGACGTTTGCAGCAGCATGGATTGTCTGCACGGCGACCATGGCTTCGGCTACCATTGACGCTGCGTCACAGACAGGAGCGCCTTCAATGGTGTGATCAGCGACGAACGCGGGAATGGCATCATGTCATCTTTACAGATGAATCTCGGTTCTGTGTACCGGACCATAATGGCCGCATCCGTGTTTGGAGGCATCGTGGAGAACGTGCATTGCCAGCTTGCATTGGACATCTCCATACTGGCCCATCTGCTGGAGTGATGGTATGGGATGCCATTGGATACACGTCTCGATCACCTCATGTTCGCATTACCTGCACTTTGAACAGCAACCGTTACATTTCCGATGTGTTAAGGCCCGTGACTCTGCCCTATCTTCGAGGCCTCCTTAATTCTTTGTTTCAACAGAATAATGCACGACCGCATGTTGCCCGTACTGTTCTGAACTTCCTTGATACAGAACAAGTTCGACTGTTACACTGGCCAGCACGTTCTCCTGATCTGTCACCAATTGAAAACGTGTGTTCAATGGTTGCCGAGCGATTGGCACGCCATCACTCCCTATCCACTACTGTCGATGAACTGTGGCTTAGTGTTGAAGCTGCATGGACTGAGATCCCCGTGCATGCCATACAATCTCTGTTTGACTCCATGCCTAGGCGGATAAATGCTGTTATAGCAGCCAGAGGTGGCTGCTGTGGGTACTGATTCCTCAAGATCTATACATCCTAATTTCCTGTAAATCTAATCACTTGTTCTTTTCACTATAATATATGTGTTCAATAAATATCGTTCTGTTATTTGCATTCTTTCTTGGTATAGCAACTTTAATGGCCAGTAGTGTAGTTATCGCTGTGGTGGAATAGTGATTTGATCTAGGGTTTCACTAGGTGGTTGCACTGAACTGTATGTGCTCCAGGCAGGAATTGTGACTGGTGTGAGATATCAGGATGAGATCCTCCATTCATATGTCTGTCTACATGTCGGTGCAATTGGCAATGATTTCATTCTGGTGGTTGATTCCGTACAACCTCATCGCGCTGTATTTGTTAAGGAATACCTTGAGGATCTTTATTAAGAAGAAATAGAAGTACCTTCTTGATTTTAGACCTGAATCCTATGCATCATATGTGGGACTATGTTTATAGACAGGTTACTGATTTAATTCCTCCTTTAAGATCTGTAGGAGAGCTCTGAAACAGCTAATTCTATGTCTAATCTTTGTTTCCTATTTCGGTAATCCAAAACGTATTTGACAGCGTACAAAGTTGATGCCACTTAGGCGTTAAATCTAGGAGGAGACATATCCTTTATTCAAACACCTTTTTGTTATGTTTAGTAGGCACTTTATCACATAAAACTGTCATTATTCTTTTTTTCAAACAAACATCTAAAAATCTATGTTGCAATCAATACGTACTTGTTTTATGCACATATCATCCAAATTCGCTATTTCTTAATTCTTTCATTTCCATATTGAAGGAAAAATGTTTGTTCCTTAGCTTTTGGACACCAGTGTATACTGATTAACAAATATTTACTTGCAAACGAATCAGTAGATAACAATGCCGTTTTGTGTCATAGATATAGAAATAGATATAATCTAGAAAACAAAATGGGGTAAAAAGTTTCGATCTTCTTGGCTATTAGAGATAGGGGGCAGGTAAGTTCCGGCACAGCGCTCTTTATAAATGTTCCGAAATATTTCCATCCATATTTCGCAAACAGTCCCAAAAACAAAATGAATTAGAAAAGCAATATGTCAGAAGGCTCAACAATAATCCTGATCGTTACAATGTGATAGCTATCAAAGATAGGAGAATGTTGATAAAAATATTTCTTTACTTCATCAATTTTCACCTGAAAAAAATTTTCAAATGGCATTCGCGAAAAAGAAATCTGATGTACATTTTCTTTATTTAAGCATACAGTTGGTGCCTTTACTAATACCATATTTCATGTATTACCATCTTCCTGTTGAGCTAATTCCATCTGTTTTGCCTTTTGCTGTTTTGTTGTTGAATATTTAATGAGCGTTATAGAATATTTCAATTCATTTGAAATTTGAAAAGTATAAGATCTGTATAGCTGTCGTAGTGGAGATGGAAAATAGTCACTTTTATTTTTCCGAAACAAAATGTACTTTAATGTATCACAAAATCTCTTAATGTAGTATTAGTGCTGTGTAATAATAAAAGTAATAATTAATCAAGATGTTTTTATTAATTTATATTTTTATTTAAAGAATAAAGTTCTTGCTCATCATAAATAAAAATACTGATGTTAAAGTAGAGCAATATATTTAGGGAAAAATAAAAACTTTAAATTAAATAGAAATAGAAAAATTCCTTTTTTCAGTCTAAAATAGTATACATTTTTAGCAAAATTAATTTATTACACAGAGATTCCAATTCTATAAACAGTATGTGCATTCACGAGAAAATAAATAAAAAGCATATAAGATGTTCATTTCAATGATGGTTAGCAATACAACTTTATCTTCCTAGAATATTTCACCGTTAGTTTACTGAACATCACTTTAACTTCCTGGCCACTGCTGTCTGCAATCTTAAATCACATAGCAAACGGGTCAGATGTCGAAAAAAGAATACGACAGCCCATTTTTCTACCTTACAAGATCTTTAAAGCTACTCAGTTAATGCACAGTATTTTCTAGATAAAAATGCATTTCAGGAGCACGTAGATAAATGGCTAAATAAATAAGAGCCTTGAAAAATTTTGCCCCAAAAATTTTGATCATAGATTTCCAATTTATGAATCAATATGTATATTATTGAATCAATCCTATAAGGATTGTACACTTATTTAAATGTTGCAAAAGTAATTTATGTTATAAGTAACTACAAAGAAATGCACACAAAAATAATATTTCAAAATTAACTACATACAGTATATTTTAATTGATATAAATTAAGTAAACATTAAGATTAACGTATTGAATACATGTAACCCAGTTATTTCTATAGGTATTTAAGCTTTAATATTGTCAATAATTAATAAACTTACCTGATTTACAGTTACTACTTATTAATTTGTAATTACTAACCAATTGTTCATTTGTAACTAATTTTATGCTTCTAAATCACAGTTATAGGGATATACACTGTCCACCAAATAAAGGATAAAATTATCTAAACTAGCTTAAATATTTGTTTTGTTTACTTAAAATATTTTACATATAAATATCTTAATAATCGCTGTCTATTACTGAATGTAATGAAACATTACATTGAGTTTTACATCAATGTAATGTTTCATGTTGTAATATTGAGCAATAAGTGTTACACTTTATGAATAATAGTAGTAAACAAAATTGTTATTTTATATTATTTATAATATATAAAATAACAATTTTGTTTACTACTATATATACAATTTGCAGATAAATTCAATTACTCGGTGCACTTTTGACCTTTTTATATGAAAAAATATTTTTAATTCCATTTCACATATTATAGATTCCTTGATGAAAAATATTGTATTTCAATGGTAAAAGGAGAAAAAGTTTAAAAAAAGTAAATTGCAAAGAACAGAACAGGTAAAACTACGGGAAGCATTTCCAGTTTCATGGAAAATATTAACTTCCGAAATAAGTTTTAATAAATTCAGATACATTTCAAATATTCAATAAACAAATATTCCAAACAGAAAAGTTATCTTTTTTTTCAAAATATTTTATTTTATTTAATAAAATATCTTCAATATTCCCTACGTCCATTTTTCTGCTGAAGACATTTTTTATTTGTTACTGCATTTTTTATTTTGAAGTGACTCTGAAAGAATGCTCAATTTCAAATTTCATGTAAATTTATCTAAAAACATTTACTGAAAAAGAAACTATTAAAGTTATAACCTAATAAATATGATTAAAATTCATGTGTTAAGATGATATTTTGTTATAAGCTTCTTTAAAAATAATTTTTAAGAAATTTACCTGATAGATATTATTGAGTACTTTAATGAGCAATATATGCATTTAATAGTATTTTTAAGCTTAAACAGAACTTCCTATAAAGCGTAAATGAGTCACTAATTACCTTTAAATTTATAACACATTTTACTTATAATTATATGGATAATTCAAAGCATTAAGTCATATAAGAACAGAAATAGATGTATTTATTGAATTATTTTTGTAAACTATAAATGATTTCTGTATTTAATTAATATACTGTTTACTAGAATGTGTGACTCACATTAATAAACAATTCAAACATATATAATATTTGTATTTTCTAATAAGATATATATATATATATATATATAAATACATATATATATATATATATATATATATATATATATATATATATATATATATATATATATATATATATATATATATATATATATATATATATATATATATATATATCAATATTTATTATACGACATTAGTGTTTATTTGTTGGTTAGTTATGTAAGTTCCTAATAGATGGCGGTTTAGCATCTAAGTTGCACAGGTATTCGGCAGATGGCGACGTGTTTATTTTTCTAGATTTTACCATCTTCGAGAAATTTAACGTGCGCGGACAAGCGCGTGATTAATTATAGAATTTACATATATTTTCATAATGTATAATCATACTATAACAATTTTTCGTGAATCATTTTCATAATTATACTTTGTATTGTGTTATTATTGTGCGGTGTTCAGTTTGAATATTTTTAATATTATAAATAGTAAAATAAAATTTTATTTATTACTGTTTTTCTCTACTAATTTTCATACCACCTCGAAAACATGTAAGTATTTCTTGATAGCCTTTAATTTTTATTTTATAATTTGATAATTATAATTTTTTCAGCAGTACATTTTGATCTAATTTATTTATTCAAATGATAAATTCTTTTAATTGTTCTTTATTTCAGTATAATGCCTCGGAAAATTTTTTTAGTTTTAATAATTTAAAATTGAAAAAATAATAGTTCGTTGTCAATGTTATCTACCTCATTTATAACAATTTATTTTTAGATGTTTTTAATTTATATAATATATTTTATAAGTAAGTCACTGATTACAAACTATAATTTAATATAAGATGAATAAAATGTAAATTCAGAAAGTATTTGTTGATTTGTGCTTAATTTCAAAATTTCGATACTTTACCTATTACTTTTAAATTTTGGTGAAACGTTTTATTTTTAATCTCATATGAATGAACCTATTTTAAATTTTTTTAGAAAATATTTATTTGATTGTACCAAGGAGTTAGTAAAAATTGATTCAATGTATTATAATTACTCAGCCACTGCATCGCGTGGCTGGGTCAGCTTGTATATATATATATATATATATATATATATATATATATATATATATATATATATATATATATATATATATATATATATATATATATAATCTGTGAGTGTGTTTTCTGTTTTTATTAAAAAAAATCTTTATTATGGGTTATATGCAACGAAAGTGCAAGGTTTTATCAAAATCCAATAGAATGGTCAGGTAAACCCACTTAAATTTTATTTTTATATCTGAAATATATCAACAAATGTCATAATATTAAATTGTAATGGTTTTACTTTATAATTTGGTATATAAGTTAACTGATTTTTTTTTCTTTTTTCTTTAGCTCTTACCTAGATTTACTTAGTTCTTCTTTAAAGTCCTTTTACAAATTGTTCGTTACATTTATTTTTTACACCTGACTTGTTTGTTTTCTTAAGGTTTTTCAAGTTAAAATTAATTGTAAAGCAAGATTTTGGTGGCTCCACCTATTTATGAATGAATAGACAAGCATTAAAAATTCATAAAAACAAAAGAACAACTTAAATATTTTTGTGTATATTGTTTCATTCATATACCGATATAAATGAGTATATGAATGAAATTCAGCAAACTCTCAGAATAAGAAAATATGAAAAGATTTCTGAGACTTCACAAATCAAAATGGGTGCTTTCGCTTCTGAGCCAAGAAACAGGGCCCTTGATCCATGTGATGCGAATGTGCCAGCAGAGGTTGGCAGGCAGGGGACCCCCACTGTTTCCCACCTGTTCGAGCTCCCTCCCTCAGCGAATCCAACAGCAGAGGATTTTCACATGACAAAGAGCTACAGCTAACTTCCCAATTAAGTGCGTTCTCATGACGTTTGAGCCCGTTGCCATGAAATAATATATTAAAAATGAAATACATATATATAAAATATTCTTCCTCTTTAAACTAGAAATAAATTTTATAATTTTGATCTGATTGTATATTGTTCTTGTTTAGAAAAATGTTTTAATTTTGTTTTTGTTTATTTTTTCATTTTTATATTGTTATAAATAAAAATGTAAAATTCATATTTATATATTTTCCATCTAAATTTACAGATTGTAAGTGTAAACACAAAATTCTGTACTTTAACAAAGTGAACACACAACCAACTAAATAAATTAAGGCTATTACAAATGCTTCTTTGTATCACTAAATGAAGTCCTAAATTTAGATCAGCTATGAAGATATAGAATGAAGGTACCCACTTTTGTAAAAAAGTTGTGCAGCATTAAATTCAGTATTCTCTTTCCATTTGCGTTTCCAATAAATGTAGTATTTTAAAATGACAATATACGTTTGCTGAAGGGGAATAAGTCTATATTTTTCTTAAAAATGAGAAACAATAGAAATATTATGAAAAAGAACTGTTAAATTATAAAAAGAAAAGGTTTATTCTGCCTCAAATATTGTTTCACTAGTTCTAGTAGAGACGCATATCTGACAATTTCGGAAAGATGGAAATATTCACATGGTTCTTTTTTGAGAGAGAAGAGTTTCGAAATCAAATGTTGTTTTTTTTTTCCCATTTAATCAATTATATTACAGCATAATAAACTTTAGAGTGAGTTAAAATTAATTTTTTTTATTATTTCAAATGCTTACAAACATTTTTATCAAAATATCAAAATGAAACATGTTTTTTATTTTAAGTTAAGAATACAATTTAAAATTTAAATTTCTTTTTATTCAATTCAGTCATTTTCAATTTAACTTCACACAAAATGTGTGCCAACAAATTGATTTGTTTTGTACGTATATTTTGCCTTATAATAAATAGTTTTTATTTTAAGAAAGTAAATTTTTTCCCTCTTTTGCATTTTCAGTACGACAGACTTTTCTATGCTTAATATTTAAAGCCTGTAAGCCTTTCAAAAACTGTTAACACTGTAATTCTAATAAATGTTACATTTATTTAGCATTTAGTAGCTTTATAATCAACTAATTAAACTATAATAGTAGGTATTTGAAATTTAACAATAAAAATATAAAATTTTCCTTTACACATAATTGAATAGTAAATGAAAATTTTAATAACTTATCCATTTTTAAACATCTTATATTACCTTTTCTTTAAAGAATAAATCAATTTTACATTTTTAGAAAAAATCTCAATTCTCTTGAGGTATAAAATATTGCAAACATTTGTATCTAAATAAAACAAGTTTTTTCAGTACTTGATGTTGAGAAAAGTTATTCCAAGTCTCACATTTATATATAAGAAAATATAATCCAATTATGAAGAACGAGTGGTAATAAGAGATAAATATGGAAAAGATACCAACCTGAAACTGGAAAATGTCAGAAAGTTAGGCATTGGAACGAATATGTTTTCCTCCTAATAATTGATTTCTTTTTCCTGATCTGGAGAGTATATTACGTTTAAAGTGATGTTTTTTATCTTCGAAAATATTACTTTTTATTGTAAGTATGCAGTTTATCGTCAAAAATATAATTTTTATGCAGTTTACTGTAAAAATTTCATTTAATATTTTACTATGAATTGCTTAGTACAAAATAACTCTCTTTCATATTGTTTCAGATTTCCCAGATGATTACAGAGGTTAAAAATTAAGACTATACTATTTAAATCAAACTAACTAATTATAATTGTATTTATGTCATTGATACAGTAAAATTTCTGATATTGGTTTCTCATTTCCATTCTTACTATTAATATAATAGCTTCAGGTGATAGCTTTTAAAAATACTTACACACAAAGTGTTGTGAAAAATACTTACAATAACTTTATATGACGGCGAATTACCACTTATATCAGTATGAAGGCAAATCACCATTTACACAAATGCTTTCATAAATATTATACTAGTTTTGGTCCACTCGGAAATAAATTTATTTCATTATGTATCATGTATCATTGAAAATAGAAAATGAAGAGTAAAATCTAGATTTCATTTTAAAAAAAAGCCATGCTATTACTCAATTAATAATGGTTGATAAGGATAATTGAAAATACTTTCCTATGTATAGATTAAATGCACTTTATACGAAAAAGAGCAAACAATTATTCTTTCTACATAGCATTTAATTTCAATATATAAGTAATAAAATATATTTAGAAAATCGTCGCAATGAATAAAAAGTTTTTGGAAATTAAATCAAAGCTGCTTTCTTTTTTTTAAAGCAAACATCATTCTTAATATTTGAGAGCTTAGAAATAAAGGAATTAAAAGTTATTATTAAGAAAGGGTGCAAAATTTTAGTTGCGTACTAAAAAGCTTAATACAAAAATAACTATGCTAACAATAGTCTGAATGTGGCGAATTAGTTAACTTGTTCAAAATATATTGAATGCATTCAGTATCGCTTTAGTGTGACTTTACTTTTTTGATTCCCAACACATGTAATTATCAAATAACATTTAATTTCCAAGGGTACACTCCGAATAATGAGTTATTTTCTCTTATTAGGCATTTTTTGTATTCCAACAACATTTCTGCAAATATCCAAGTATTTAGTTTTTATTACACGAATTTTACATAATAATAAATTTAAGCTACTGACTTCAATTTTTAGGACAATGAAAAATGTTAGGACGGTAAAAAATGGATTTTGTACCTGCAAATATATGTAGATTAAATTAATTTTCTTAAAAGTTATAGATATCATAAATAATTTATCCGAAAATTAGGTACTCAAAATTCAACTACTGAATTTCAAGTAATATATATATATATATATATATATATATATATATATATATATATATATATATATATATATATATATATATATATATATATATATATATATATATATATATATATATATATATATATATATATATATATATATATATATATATATGAAGTAAAATCGGAGTTGTTTCTATATATAAGTTATTTCAAAATAACCAATATATATTCAATATTCAGCATACAAAGCCCTACTTAAAAGTTTTACACATATGTGTTTACTTTTGAGATTTTATTTTAAAACAATAAATTTCCAGTCCAGTAAAAATATTCTAAGGAATGTTGGTTTATTAATCACAAAAATAGTATTTAAATAATAGTATTAATATTTCAATAGTAACTATGCAACTCGCTACAAACATTAGCAACGTTTTGTCACAAATTAGTTTAAAATTTAGTAATTACACAGTAATTATATTAAAATATGAATACGTAGGATGCTCAATTATTTTGATGATTAAGCATCCTATTATAATCCCATTATCTTATTTAAAGTATTTTATTATAATGTTTAAAATACTTAGATGAATAATTAGACATTTAATAAAAAATAACAATAACAGGCAGAAAAAGGCAGACAATTTATAAAGTTGAAATTGAAAGTTGCTTATAACAAATTTAAATGGTTTTTCTGTCATTGTAATATTGGGGTGTACGATAAAAATTAATATATAGCTTTAAAGCCAAAATGATTTCCAAGTAAATATTCTTATTTATATGATTCATTGCCTCAATTTCTACAAAGTAATCTATCAAGTATAATTCTTTAATGCAGTAAAATAATATAATTTAGGTATCTTTCAATTATTAAAATTCAAAACCAACTTTTTTTAGCTTATTCAGAATTATTTAATTTTATGTCGATTGATTGGAAAAAACAAAAACTATTTATAAATTAGGTAATTTTAATCTTTATATTTGCATAATAGTAAAAAAATCAGAAATCAGATAGTTTACTTTTATTTAAAACACATCCATATGCGTGCGTAAGACAAATAATTCTTTGGCAATTCGATATAATTTGTATTACAATTTACAACAGGTATGTAATTTAAGTAAAAATTTTGAGTCTTTTTTTTAAATATTCCAAATTCACGGCAATCTGCTGGCTGAGAAGTAATGTCAAAACCTTAAATTTATTCTCTTGCAATACATGAACTTTCATCATGCATATTATTTGCAGTTTTGAATAATGGAATACGACAAAGGAATTCAACACAGTATCTTATGTCTAATTATGGTTAGTAATAAATTTATTGCAAAATCACATGAAAAATAATTGTATTACTTTTCAATTAACTTTACATTTCTTATAGAAAGCATGTTGAAGAGAAATAAGCGTAATACTTGTTTAGGGTGCCTGTAAATAAGAATAATATTCTTTCATCATTCCAATTTTTACTTGTTTCCAATTTGTATTATAATGTAAATATATTTTATCCCCTATGTATTAATATATTATATAGTTTACATTATGCAACGAATATTATGTAGGTATTATATCAATGTAAACTGTTAAAAACTATGAACTTAAACGAAATTTGAAAACAAGTAAACAGAAAACCTATATTTAAATATTTTAGTTTAAACTTTAAATACAAGGAATTATTTAGAAAATATCCCATCAGTTTAAATTGTAAAGACAAGGAATTGTTAAAAGAGCATCCCAACGTGTAAATATATATGCATAATAAGTTTTCATTAAAATTTTGCGAGCAATACAAAATTCTTATGTTGCATTTAACACCCATTCATTGTTTTAGTGTCGTTATAAATTTAATTGTTTTATATTTCAGTGTTGTGGATATTTAAATTTAAAATAAAATATTTTTATTGCCACAAATAAAATATTATAGCAAATTTCTTTGCGAAAAAATGTTACCAAGAATGTTTCCAAAAACTGTATAATATACTATATAAAAATAATAACAACAAAACATGAAAATAAACAAATGGATCGTAATTATTTTCATAGAAATTAATTTTTCAATACTTGAACTCGAAATTTCAATGCACTCATTAATTAGGCAGCCCTTTTTTATTATTTATTACACATTTAGATGTATTTAATAATTATTTATAAATACATTTCCAAAAATAGCATTATTGTAAAAGCTGCTGCTTTTTTGAATGAATAAATCAAAATTTTTAATATACATTTTTTGAAAATTATTTTTTAACATTGACATATTATTTTGCCCAATATTTCTTATTTACTTAACTAAAGTACATTAGTATGTTGCTCTCACCAACTTTATGTTTAAGTTGTTTTAAATGACTGATTCACTGATTTACTACGAAATTTAGAACCATTTCAGCATTTCACCTCCCATGGTCTTAGCTGCATTCTACACTTTTTATCATTCCAAAAATGTTTTATAGGAACAATGACTCAGTTGTACGAAGCTTTTCATTGTAGCACAGTAACCATTTAACAGAACTATGTACTAACCATTATTCAACCATTTAACAGCATGCACTGTACTCAGTAATATTTATGTTTCTTTACTTCTATTTTTATACTTTATATAAACCATATATAATCTATACAAAAATATATAATAATTAATTAAAATTAAATGAAAATGTAATATTATTTTTATTACCTTTACTCAAATGTAAAATCAATCAATATTACACATGTTAAGTACTTAATTATTTTTGATAGAACTAATTATTTAAAAATAACCTACGAAAATGCAATATTTTCATTTGTTCCCTCTTTGTTTGTTGCATTTAAATAGACAGTCGCCAAGTAATATCTCGTACCATCTTTATCATTCAGAAAATAAATAATCATATGTTAATTATTTCGTATTTAAAAAATAAATATGTTACTTTCTGTATTTAGACCAACCAGTTTGCTTAGAGCACTACTTATGAATTTATAAATGTCATTATTGTTTTATGTAAAAAGTACTCAAAGTATAAGAAAATAAACTTTAAAAGTTAAAGTTATTTATTGATAACTTAAGCTAATAGCATTACTTTCACAGAAGGGCAAAAAAAGTACTGTCCTTATAGGAAAATGTGACCTATGAGACTTTTAAGTTTTCTTTAAAAATATTGAAGGATAAAAAAACTAAAAAACATAGATATCCTGAAATGATTTTAAAGAAATGCATAATTATATTTGTTATAAAATTAACATTTTCCATGAATTCACATGCACTTTTTGCATCATCATTTATCATTGCTTTAACACTTTTTTTTTGTTTCAGAAAATTTCCAGTTAATTTTCTTGTGCTCTGTTTAAACTGTAATTATTCAGTAGTTTAAATGAATTAAGAAATTTAAACTAATTTAGTCCTTTAAGTAAAGCAATGGAAATAAAAAAACTGCCATTTCAAGAAACAGACATTTCAAAATTTTTTTGTTATTATAAATCTACGAAAATCGCTTGTGAATTTTTCATATAAGTGGTACTTGTTTACTGATATTTTCCGTTCCTCAAGTTATAAAATATTTTATGTCAATATTATTACTTCTCAAAATAAGTGATTATTCTAAAAAGAGAATAATAACTCACAGTAAGTGATATTCAGTAATCATAATTACTATATATTTTTCTATTATTCTCTCAAAAATTATCAAATACACTGAAATATAAAATGTTTAAATAGTTTACTTCAGGATATTATGAAAACTAATGACATACATATTTTTGATTTCATAGCATGAGTGTATACAAATAAAAAAAGGAATACATTGCAATCGAAAACCTATAATTCTGCTGTATTTATTCTTAAAATTTTCAAAGTTTTTGAGACTTTGTAAAATATATGAATGATACTTGAATAATATAGGTAATACTTTATATAATAAATTATATGGGGGGGATAAATGTAAGATGAATGATTATAATGACGTTATACAATGTGAAAAAATACAATTTAACTTATAAACATAAGTAATTATAAATATGCACAATTTTATAATATATTTATATTTATAAATTCACTTAGAGTAGGTTTTGCTGCATGAAATATTCATAAACTTCAGCATTAATGTATGTCATTTAAGGATAAATTATTGAAAGTTTTTCTAGAAATGTAGCATAAAATGTTGCATAATGAATAACAAATTATGCTGACTTATGAGAATTCAAGGGTTATGAGGAATTTGCATGCATGGATAAACGTTTAGAAAATTTTATTTGTGAAATTTTACTGATTTTAGGATTTTGTCATTTATCTTAACAATTTCGCAAGTGATTTGTAATGAGGAGGTTTAGTAAAAATGTTGCAAAATCTTTTCTTATTATTCCTGTAGTCCTCTTTTCGAAATTTCTGCAGTTGTAGCTGGCATTTTCTGATAAGAAACTCGATACAAATTTATATGTGAGTGTTAATAGAGTAGTCTTGATTTTATACAAATCAAAGTTAACTAATGCATATCACACAAGTAACAAATAAAATCAAAAGCCAAATTCATAGAATATAGATTTTTACACAGGCAATCGTTTTAAGATATACGAAACATGACAATAGATTTCATCATAAGCCACTAAGAGACTTTGAGAATTTGTTAAAGAATGTTTAAGATTTATTGAAATTGTGAGCGATTTGAGATCTTTGTGGAAAAATCTTTAATAATAATAAAAGAAAGATTGCAATTGAATTTCTGGATCACAGACGCCAATTTTTTGCCAAAATAATTGCCGCCTCATTTCTCTAGATTCCAGAGTGGGTCGGAATACATAAAAAAACTACCACCTTACGGCAAATCAATTGAAGAGATGTAAAACATTATGGATAATTAAAGTATTAGAGTGGATGGGTTTATTGATTTAAGTGCGGATTTTGAATCATGTAATAATACAACTTTAAAAAAAAGAGTGTAAACTTGACCGAAGTTGTGACAGGGCCTGATAAATGGCATGAATTTCAACATCAAAATCTGAATTATAGATGCCGATGAGAGTATGAAATCAAAAATACCACAGTAAACACTAAAAATAGTGTTAACAAAAATGTTTACTTTGGAACTGTCAGTGATTCTTAACCATTCCTACTCTAAGGAAAATGATTATAATATTTCGAGAGCGAAAGCTCTTAAAACTGCTTCACTAGCCTTCACTTTTCAGACATCCTTTATGAAATCAAAGTGGATAAAAAACAATGTTTCAACAATGGGGATAATAAGAAGAGAGGGAGTTTTAACTTCAAAATCCATAGTGGTGTTTCAGTAGCTCTATTTATAGCACACTAGCATTTTAAAATATTAAGTCTTTACTGAGCATGTCGGGTAATACCCTTTGCATGAAATCTTTATGAAATTTTTCTGTCAAATAATATACCTATGTATTTAAATTTATTCGGCAATAGTATCAGAGGAACTTTATAGTAAATTTACAGATGAAAAATTTGTGGTGAGTGAGAAAAAGGAAAAAAATTCAAAAATGCGTATATGATTGTGAACTTACACAATAGATTCCATAAATTTTTAATTATCAAGAAACCTAAAGGTAATCCTTAAATTAAAACAGAATTTTTTTTTTCAAAACAGAATTAAAAATTGAAGACAATGATCTCCAAAGATTTCTATAAAATATATTCACTTCTTTTAATAAACATAATAAATAAAAGTATAGAATAAATAAACAAATCTATAAAACTATAAAAGAGTTTTTAACTTTTTATTTTTAAGTATGTGAAGGAGTTAGTCACGAATTATTAATTAGCATTACAACTAGTAATTATGGTTCGCCTTTTTTTATGACATTTATAAATGGTTCTAAAATTCATCAAAACAAGTTTAAAGTATTCTTAAATTGGAACTTTATATAAAAAAATAATATTTTACTTTAAAATTTAAAAACAAATAATTTTAGTTAGAGTTATTGTTATGCTGATTTGATTATATTTTTGCTTCTTTGAAATACGTATTTGTACTAAATTAGAAATATGTGGTATCGAAAGTACATTTTTTAAAAACACATAAATTAATTAAATTCCTGAACATTTCGAATGTTTATTTGATTAGCGTTAATAAATTTTACATTATGTAATTATTTTGATTTTTGTAAAGATAAAAATCTACTAAATTTAAAATAATTTTCTGTGATATTATTAACAAATGATAAATGGAAATTTTACAGGCTGTCTAGCATTTAAGAACTATTTTTGAGGTATGAAGAAAATGCGAAAAAGTATAAATGTCACAATCGTTTTGTATTTTTAATCCATAGAGTAGAAGCGGAAAACGTATTTTGATACTAAAATATAAATTTGAACAGCGGACCGATGGCTCAGTGGTTAGTGTCCCTGACTCCTGAGCTGTGGGTCTCGTGTTCGAATTCCGGTTCGGGCATGGGTGATGCTTTCTTTTGTCTCAGCCCTTTCTTCTGCAATGATTTTTGAATGTGGTCCATTCTATAGATGGGTTTGTGATGGTATGGCGTGCGCAATGCTATTAGCTTCCGTGGCGTAGTTCACAGGTGCCCGCTGGGTGATGACAAATGAGTATATGTTTCTGACCTTGTTAAGGCATAGGGTTCGTCATCCAAGGGCCCCTGTTGGAAAAATATTAATTTGAATATTAGATTTACTTTGATAATTTCTGATAAACTTATGCACATTTTTTTAAATACTACGTTCTCATATTTATGCTGAGAGAATTGCAAATTATGTATTGGTTTTGCATAATTAAGTTAATGTTATAACTAAGTCTAATCAAATAAATTTAAGAAAACCTGAAAATTGATTTGAAGAAATTGGAAATCAGATTTTAGAAAGTAAATAAATTAGAGTTAACTTATTTTGAAATAAATTAGGTACTTATCAAAAATATTACTTTTGTCATTCACTCAACAAAGTTCATAATTTATGTGGAATTAACATTCAGAAAAGTAATCAATCATTTATTAGTAAAGTGTATCGTTAAAAAAATGATACATTTAAACTTTCCAATCCACTTGATGATATTTTTAATTAATGTTAGGGTTTGGTTTTCAACTTTATGTTCTTTAATGATGGTGTAATTAATTTAATTAATAAATAAATTATTTTTTTAACGCTAGAATCATATATTAGTCAGGTTTACTATTTATAAATTCATCAACATCAATCTTAATCAAACTCGTACGATAATTTAAATATATATTAAAAATCAGTTTGAAATTAATTAAAAATATCAGATGTTGCGCGTGCGTTGGCTGTATAAATAGCTTCTAAATGTCAAAGATTTGCTTGAATGCTTTGTTATTAAATTAAATGCAAAAGGCACTAAACCGAAATTTCATTAAGAAAAAATACGTACTTATAAAAAAACTTTAAGGAAAACTACGTTTTTCGAACTTTTATCAAGAAAAAATAGGAATTATTTATTAATCCTTTCTTTTGTTGTATGGAAGGAAATAAGTTCATGTCAAAAATACGTTATTCAATGTTTGTTCCCTTATATATAAACATTTGTGTGTGTGTGTGTATGTGAAAATTAACTGTAATTTAAAAATGTTGTTCAATAATTTTATTTTTGATGTCAATTATATATTAAAAAATATGTTATTTTAGATAAATAAAAATTATCTAAGTATTGCCATGAGATTAAGAAATATTATTTTATGAATTATTGAAATTCTCTCCAATTATTGAATTTTCCATATAATTTATTAATCTAGTTAAATACAGATAACATGGGAAAGAGCTTAATAATAAAGTTATTTTTTAGTATAATTTATTTAAAAATAGTTATTTTGAAAATTTCTTAAAAAAGAAATGTGTACAAAATATGAATAAACATTTTACCATCAATGACATACCTAGATGTTAACACGTGTAAGGTCTAACACTAGACATTTTGGTAAATAAACATCTCTTTAAAATATCTTAAAGAACAGTAAAAATGCTAATATTGCACTTAGTTTAGCCAATTAATCAACAGGCTAAATCATTTTCGTTTAAAAAAACACAATAACATTTAAGAAGCCGAATGATGGTGGAGTAGTTAGCGTCTTAACTTTGAAGCTGTAGGCCTGCGTTTCGGATCCTGATTCAGGTGGGGATAATACATAATTTAATAAAACATAATAGAAAGTTTTTGTTTTCATATTCTGCGTTAAGTTATTTATAAATATCGTATTAATGTGATTCCTGCAACTATTTTAAGTCTTGAATTCTACAAAATATCATTATTTCTATTAACACTGAAATTTTTTATAATGAGGTTTTTCTAAATAATTAGTTTTGTTTTATATTTCGAAATTTTATTTTACAATTATCAATAGGTTTCATATTAAAATTTTTTCCAAAAAAATCCTTATAATATGTAAATAATAAACAAATAAAAGTTTTGATTAGCAAATAAAAACCTGATGAAATAGTTCTAGCGCTTCGTGTTTTCAAGAAAAAGGTTCGAAATTCAATCTTCGAGCTAAAAAGTTTGATTCAGCTTTTCGTTCCTTTTGTAGTTTAAATAATAATAAGTACCAAGTATACTTTTAGGACTCAAATATTTCATATTTCACGTTAGTCTGACCACCTAACCTGGATATATTATTCACAACCATGGACTCTTGATCAAGAAAACATACATGGGCTCTTGAGGCCTTGGCTTTAATATGGCTGCCGTGACATTGAGAGAAAGAGAGAGATTCATGAATATAAGCCATTTATGTTTATTGTAAAACTTTATGGCAGTCCCTAAAATAGCTAAGTTTAACATCAAGATTTTTTTTATTTACAAAATACTTCTGAAAATGTTAATGAAAATTGGTCGTGTAAAATAGGATTTATTGAGGTTTTCCAGCTTTGATTTCCGCAGTATGCGAATGCTGGTTCCATATCTTTAAGAAAAATAATTCGGATAGTAAAATCCGTCCAACGAAATAAGAGCTATGTAATTAATTGCTCTTAAGAGTAAATTATTTGGTTTTAAAAATAAAGAATCAACAATCTATAATGAAAAATTTCTAAAATCATAAAACAAATGTTTATGTATGATGGAAACATATTTTGCAAAAGGATTTCAATTTATTCACGGGAATGCTGAAATTACAATGGGTATGTAAAAATATTTACTAATGATTTGAAGTATTAATAATATTTTCTATTGTATAGTTTCTAGAAAATTTAGTGCCTTTATAAACATAAATCAAACTCTTTTTATTAAAGCATTTCATTACATGACTTCAGTACTTGTCGATAATAAGTAATCTCGACCTTTGGGAGGACTACTAATGTTCAAAACTTGGAGTTCTCATAAAGCCATGTATTTATTTCAAAATAATTTTAAAATGTAGAGTTTTGAAGTAGAAACTTATTTACTATAATATTTTAAAATATATTAAAGGTATGCGAGATTGATGGTTTAAAGAACACCAAAGAATAAGAAGCAAAAGTGCCATTCACACAGAATTAAGGAATTTAATTGTAAGCCTCACAAATAAAAAGTATATATATATATATATATATATATATATATATATATATTATATATACAATATTATATATATATATATATATATATATATATATATATATATATATATATATATATATATATATATATATATATATATATATATATATACAAGCTTCGAATGAAGTTCAATTGCTTGAGCAAATGCTAAATAATACGTAACAATCAGAATCTGTTGAATCATTCTTGATGAAATCAAAAGTTAGTAAGATATAAGGATTTATTGTACAGAGATAAATTTTGGATGCATATCTATTTTAGTAAAATTATAAAAAAATATAAATATAAATTAAACATATTGGCAAATGTATCTTCTAACAACTATAAAAATCACTACACATATTTCTTACAAGTAATTTACATCCAATTTTATTTGTAATATAATGGGTATATTATAATAACACATACATCACCTTAATGAAACTAATAAAATACATTTCACAGATTTCTATCTAGTTATTGTCTCAATGTTTTGGGCTCTTTATACTGGAGTAATAGATGCTTGCTTTTTATTTGTTTAACACTATGAAATAATATTATTTTTAAGCTTACTTTACATTTTAAAATAATGAGATACTTTACATACAAATAAATGTATCCATATACACTAATTAATTTAAAAAGTTATTACTAATACAGATTTTCCCAATTATTTTCCAATCAGCTGTATTCTCGATTTATAATCAATCAAAGGCTTACAGAAACTTCTCAAATTTCTTGGAGGTTAACAAGATACTATGTCAACAGACAATTAAAACTTTTCTTAAGAAGTCTTTTAAGTGTCAAACTTTCTATCACTGTTAGCTTTAATATGCATTATTAAAGAGTTTCAAAACATGCATATCTTTGAATACCTTTCGAGTTGCTTAAATAACATTTATTAATGTCAAGGAATAATAAGTTAGCGAGAATAGTTCTAGGATATGCAAATGCAACAATTTTTTTATTATAAACAGCTAGCAACAAAGTATTTCTCTCATTTTCCACAGCGAAAGTACATTATTATTCTTTACTTCTTACTTTAATGCTGGAAATAAGCAAAATATATTTTATGTAAGTTAATGTTTTGTCCCTTTTCATTAGTATTTTCTAAAACTTCTATGACTTTTAGTTCATTTAGATGGGAATGATGACATTCTAAACTTAAAGATTTAAATTATGCGAATCACATTGCTGTGGATACATGCACATAAATATACACGATTATGTATACGCGTAAAACTGCATATTCTTAAAAAATTTAAAAAATTCAAATTAATTCAAATTTTTAAGTAATTATTATGAAAATATTAATGTGATTTTGAAATAATTTTTCTATTTTGATAAACTTCGGTTACATTAAAAACATTTTCTTTATAAAACTTTAAAAAAGAAAAGAAAAGCTGATTTTTTAAAAATATATTCTACTTCTTTATTTTTGGACGTTATTCTTATCTTAAAAATAAACTAAGGTATCTGTAATCATAGAAGTTTCCGGAAATCACCAAACAAAATATCAGAAATCTGCTTAATCATTAATTTATCTTGAACTGATTAATCCATACTCTGTTAAATTATCTAACAGTAAAGTGAGACATTTTCTTCCGGAAAAGATAACTAACTCTAGGATTTCAGGAGAGGTTTTAAAATTAAGTATTTATCTTTATGATTGTGGCATCGGAAGATGATGCATAATGATTTTCCTTCGTAAAACTTTTTATAAATTCTAGCTTTTATGTAAGAAACATTTGATTTACTCATTTTTAATAAAGGCACAGTTTTCTAACCTTCGTTGTTTTACTTGAAAGGAGAAAATAGTATAATCATGTCGAGTAAAAGAAAAATAGTATAACACCTTCAATATGGATTACTAAACCAAATTTATCATTTATAATTAATAAAAATGGATAAAAATTAGGTGTATAAATCAAGGATTAGTTGAGATAGACAAATTAAATTTTGATCCTTGGTTTCCGGAAAAATCAAATAAGAAAGAAAAATATTAACTGCAGTTAAGATAGGTTGCAGATAAACTATCTTTAAAAGATAAAAGAAATGTGCATTTTGACTCTTTAAAGTGATCAGTCTAACAGCTTATAGTTGTTTTAAGGGATTTTGATATCAACCGCTTTTGATACATCGCTTTCCAAATAGACTTTTTGTAGAAAGTGGGCCATTATATGCTTTTATATTTAAAGGATTTTGTAATAAAATCAACATTTCCTTATAAGCTGTATTTTTCATAAAGCTATTGGTAGCAAAATTTTACCACTTCTGCCAAGCATAGTTAGAATGATTTTTGCCAATCAAGTTATTGTTTATGTAAGCAAATTAATTCTTATAATGCCTGGATCCTGAACACATAACATAATGATCTTTTTAGGGTTTTGGAACTTGTATTGGACATTGAATCTCTTTTGGTTCATTTAAATCGACTTCATTGATTTTTTGGCAGAGTTTTCTATAAGCATTTGGATATTCATTGTCTTCATATGTGGTTCGGTAAAAGAAAATGTTTAGTATTCAACAAATTTCTATGGTGGATTTCTTTGTTGATATTAGAACATATAATATTTATTTCTTTGAAGTTCAAAGTACAATAAAGAGAATCAGTGATCATCACAATTATTATTTCAGTTGTAGATTATGAGATGCAGATATTTCATTTGCTTTATCTAAAAACTCTTTTGGTGCTCTATTATTAAAGAGAATAACTTCATCATAGACCAAATTTTGAGTTTTTTATTTATTTTATTTATATTAACTTTTTTCAAAACTTTTTGATTTTAGATTAAAATGCTTTGTCTTAAATCAGATTCTTTGTGTTATTTTCATCGCTTTTCTAAAACTGATGTACTTTTCATCAGGTTCATCCTTAATTTGTTGAACAGTAGATTTTGCAGAAGATTGAACTTCCAGGTTCATCCTCAATTTGTTGAACAGTAGATTTTGCAGAAGATTGAACTTCATGTATTCTAATTATCAAACATTCAATCATTTGTTCATTTTCTAATAATTTACACTTTAATTTCAATTTTTGGAAAATTAACTGAAAACAAATGTAAGAAAACACTTTGCAACATGAAAATAAACTGCCTGTAGAAAAATATTTGCAGCAATGCTGGTCGCATGTTCATCACAGAATCACAACAATAATAAATAAATAACAAGAAATTGATGTTTCAAACAAAGAAAAGAAAGGCAGTGTAAAATAACAAAGCCAATTTTAAGGGGTATATCAAACAGTAGTGTACTGTAATGTTCGATTAGAGATAAATAATTTTTCCACACTTGTTGATTTTCAAAACTGTTGAAATGTGACTCCAATTGTCCAGAGTTCATACATCAATAAAGTAAAGTTTTCATTTTATATTACAATCGCATGTTGATGTAATATTCTTATTATCAGAAGTTTCCTAATGCACTTTCTACTAGAAAACGGAAAAACAAGTTATACTGTTGAAATGCAGAGGCATATTAGCTGTAATTACGAAATCATTCGTCAATCATGTATATACATATTCTGAATATAAATATATTTCCTGTATGATATTCATTATTTCACTGGATATAATTAAAGACACTTAAGCTATAAAAATCTTTACTTGATGAAATAGCTTGTGAAATAGCATTGTATGCTTTTGTTTTATTACAAATAAATTTGATCAAGCCATTGAAGCACAGCAAATATTTAACATCTTTAAAATTAATCAAATTTTTAATGATTAATGTAATATGGCAAAAATTATATTTTAAAAATAAAGCTTTTCAAGTAAAATGTCCTGTACACTTCATGTTTCTTCATTGAAAATTGCAATAAACAATACTGTCTTCTACAATACTGTATATTACCATCCTGTATTTTTCCCAATCTAAAAAAACTTTCATTCAGTGTCTATTGACTAAAATGTTATGCAATTTGCTTTATAAACTAAAGGTTTTTACAAAAAATTTTAAAAAATAGGAATTCATAGGGAAATTCTTCGCAAAGTTTTATTTCTTGGTTGGAGGAACATGCAGAATTTCTTTAATATTTTACCTAACCAATATAAACTATACATGATGCTTTATAAATATTTTGAATAATTTGCTATGTGTCAGCCGAGACAATGTATCAGTTGTGATAATGAAACTTATCACAGCTAATATATCATATTCAGTAAGTTGTTGCATTTTCTCATTTTTGATCCATGTAGTCATCTCAGAAGAAAAATAAAAGGATAAATCTTTGGATCAATCCTACTTTCCTTAACTTAGCTTATTTCATGAAGCAAATTATTTTGAATAGGCAACGTTTTCTAAAATTAAAGGACACAGAATTTTTCAAAAAACTTCTTTACCTATATTCAAATTTTAATGAACGAAAGAATTTTAACGAAGAAAATTATAATTATAATAATTATTGGAATGGACACCAAGTATGTATCTTTTTGATAAATGCATTTTGAATTCACTTTTCACCTGCTTTTTATTATAGTAAGAACAGGGTTGAATTTTCCTATCTAATATATATAATTACACGCACACACACACACACACACACACACACACACACACACACACACACACACACACACACACACACACACACACACACACACACACACACACACACACACACACACACACACACACACACACACACACACACACACACACACGCACATATATATATATATATATATTTATATATTTATATATATATATATATATATTTATATATATATATATATATATATATATATATATATATATATATATATATATATATATATATATATATATATATATATATATATATATATATATATATATATATATATATATATATATATATATATATATATATATAAATTCTTGTTCAAAATTTTATTCAGTGAGCAACCTTAAATTACTTTATACTCTTACATAATAAGATCCTTTCAATATATGCAACAGGCTTTAATTGGAAAACTTTATTCGGAATAGTAGAAAAACATATGACAAATGCCACTGCTTTAAAAATCTTATCATTGCGTAAGAAAATGTAGGAAAAATATCTAACTATATCGCTTTTCTCGTCTCTTCAAAATGTTTCCGAATAAGTGTCACTGCTCTTAAGAAATTCGATTATCGGTTTGGACGTGATACTAAAAATGCAATGATATCGTCTTTGCAGTCAAATTCAAAGTAGAGGGAAATAAGAGGAGAAATTGGATTTATATCATATGTAATAAATTTTTCTAACGTAAATTGGCTTGACTGTTTCTAGTATATTTTATGTTATAAATAATTTTATTAGAATAATTAAAACTGCAAATATAAAAACTGTTGAATAAGAACTTTCATTAAATATATAAGTGAATGTCAATATATTTATTTTTTTAAGTTTTTTAGATGTACCATATTTCCAATAACTTTAATTTCATGTGATATTTAGAATTTCTGCATAATAAATAACATTGTATTTATTAAATCATGATAAATTAATAATATATATTTTTTAAGAACTGAGGTAAATAAATAAATCAGAAATCTATTAATAATTATTATCACACACTTAGACTGTTGTTCAGAAATATCATAATTATCTTGAATTATACATAAGTGCTTAGAAATATCATAAATCCACTGCTGAACACCCAAATTGCGACACCAAGAAAGACATGATATAGCACAAAAAAATTTATTTTGTAGATAACATGCTGACCAAAATATCAAATGATTAAATTCATAGACCTATCTTTAGTTCTGCGTGGATGAAGCAAAGTGCGTTTTGCGGACAAGCCATTCTGTTGTAAACGGCTTCGAATGGTACGCGCAGACACTGGATGGTACGTTACAGATTCAATCTGCTGTGCTATGGTTCGTGATGTGGCTGAGCGATCCGTCATTGCCATGCACACAATTTGCCTGCCATCACATGAAGTGGTGCACTGAAATGGAAGCAATCGAAAACGTCGATCCGGCATACTTTCCTGCATCCAACGATCACATATCCGCATTACAGTTGTTTGGTTTTGTCCAGCATGACTACCAATTTCCCTGAAAGATAATCCACAATATCGGTAAGCCACTATCCTTCCTCTGTCGAACTCGGATGGTTGATTGAAAAGCGATCGCTGTTTTCTTCAAGCTATAATTTATCGTTGAAGAAAAATTGTCGAATTGGAAATTGTCAAATTTTTCAATCCTTAAATAGCTATTTGAAGTAGTGCCACAGGTGTGCGTGATGTGTGTCTGCTCTGAAATTCTAATTATTTGCATATCTCACCTCCGTTAATGCTTGCTGTAAATTTCATGCTATTTGCATGCTTTCTTCATTTACGGTGGCCAATAGTGTTTTATTCCCCACTTTTGCTAATGATACATATATTAAGCAATGCTTATGTGTGAAATCTATTGCTTAATCATTCGTATTTATATATTGAACATTGTTACAGAAATCTGAAATAATAGAAAATAAAATTTTGATACATTAATTTCTAAGTTTGTAAGAGCTTAGTTATTTTAATTTTGGAGTAAAGAATATGTGAAATAGTTTAATGTTTTAATAGAATTATTCTCAAGTTCCTTATATGTTCCCTATAAACTCTTTAAAGTTACTTTCATGTCCTTAATTTTTAATTGAACATAAAATTAAAATCTTCCTTGTAATCTTGTAAAAACGTCTGATATTCCACTGGATGTCGGAACTTCTTTTTTGTATACTCAGTATTATATTTTCTTTCCTCGCTTGAGAGAAACCTTTTGCTTAAACGAAACAATAAATGGTGAAAAACAATATGCTTTTTCATATAATTCCGTTTAATATGCAAAATTGTAATTAAATTTAAATGATCTTATTAAATTATTTAAATAAATTATTGTAAATTAAATTATTACAGAAATCAGTAGAGTATTAAATATGATGTCTGTAAGATTATATATAATTATACTTTTTGCTATTATTTTTTCATACATAACTTTCGGGAGTACATGAACAAATCATTTCTTAGGATCATTGAAATTGCATTGCCTTATTAGTGAAATTCTTTTCGATCTATTACGAAACAAAGATTTGAAGCGACATTGCTGAAATTTATGAACTGTCAAAGATAAATACATAACTTGAAAGTTCTTGGAGAGTTTAACTTATAATTGAATTTGCTATAATCACTGATTTTCATTAAAATGTAACAAAATCAAGCAGCTAAATGCTTAAGTGCGTATGCCATGTTGTAAAGACAAATTTATCACAATTTAAAGATTTTTCATTATGCCATTAATTATGCAGATAATTTGTCTTAAGAGCAAGAATTATCTTCTTCAAAATAATACATAAAATAAACTGCATTGGAATTAAAAATTTTCAAAGGTAATAATAAATTTGTTCATTTTCTAATACTTTTTTATATTAAAATTCGGAGAATACATTCGAGGGATATTTTGTTGGTTACGTTTAAAAATCAATTGATCCTTTATATTTTACAACAACATATTTTTTACTATAAAATATATGTTTTTTATATTGCCCGAAGGTATTTTTATAAATTTTAATTTGTATTTTGTTATAAAAATGTATATTTCAATGAAAAATAAATTAAAAAGTTGGCGTGTGTATTATTTCATCAAAATATGTTCTTAAACATATTTTTTAATGCTACAGAATAACTAAGTTAACTCAAAATCTTTGTACACACACACATGAAAAAATACTATTATATATAAAATACGTTTTTGAATTTTATTTCAACGAAAATTTAAATAGTGTGTCTTAACTACTAAAAATGTAACATATCAGCAAAAACTTTCCTTAAATTAAATTTTGCATTATTTTTTTTAAATTATTTAATTTATGATAAAATGGAATTACATATTATATTAGATATGTAATTATGGTACTACATTATCATCAATAAAGTAGTTAATATTTAATTGAAAATAAATTAAGCACTTGAATAATAACTACATTTATAATTTACACTCAAGTGGTTATATTCTTATGATTTTAATAATAATATTATATTATGCAGTATCTTTTTTATAGTAAAGGAACTAAATACAGAGTTATGATATTTAATACCCAAAATTTATCAATATTAAAATTTATTTTTTGTTTCATACATTCTGTAAGTTATTTGGTATTCCAGTGTCTATTTTGCTATAATTTTAATGGTAATTCAAACTGATGATCTTTGGTCGTGGCAGCCTAGTGGTTAAGGCATCGGCCTTTCATCAGGAAGGGTTATGTTTGATTTCCAATGCCGCAGAAAACCACCGAGTGCACACGATATACGAGCTCGTTAAATTTGTGGAATTGGAAGTTCTGTGTTTGGTTTCTGAGCAGTTACCATGGTTGTAATGGTCTGGAGAAAATTTCCTCTCCCTTCCGATCAATGTAAAAATTGGGGGAGTGGATCTTTTGGTAGTGTCATCTATCAGAGGAGTTTAGAGTAAAGAAGTATTTTTACTTTCAGGGTGCTCTAGTGAAAAGAAAGCGCATTCTACTGACTTACATTCGTAAAGCCAACGTCATAATGAGCTTGGCTTGTCCAAGTGTCATAAGTAACAACAACACAGCAACAACACTTTTTGGAAATGTAACAATCAATACTGGTTGTCTTTATACATTTTCAATTATATTAGTCAGATTGTTTGTTAATATTTTTTACACGTCAAATTGGATTATCCTTGGGATAAAAAAGTATATATTATTAGCATTAAAAATAGCTAAAAAAATCATAATCAAAATTAAAGTTTTAACTTGTTTATTCTTAAATTTTGTAAAACAATCCTTGATAGTCGACAATTTTGAATTATACAGTAAATTAAAAATAATATTTTAAAAAAAATTAAAAGGAATTCAGAACTGTTTTTATTAATTTTAGCAGCTCTACTTCCTATTTTTAAATACTTAATATATCCGAGAATCAGTGAATCCGAAAAATGCTAATATAGAACATTTAATGTTTCATTTTATTTTTGGAAATCTAAAAATACTGTAGTTTTTTTGTAGATAATGATTATAATTCTTTTACTTTTCAACAAAATATAAGTGAATTTATTTTTAAAATTATAAAATGAATAAGGTTTGTATTATTCAATCTTGTTTCATATTTGTTGATAATAAATATGCCTTTAAATATCGAGTGCTTAGTTTTAAATATGAAAATATGAAACAAATAATAAAATATAATTAAATATCTGAATTATTAGTTATTTCAAAAATAATATTAAATTTAAATTATATAAAAAATATAACTTTTCTTGTTAAATGAAATTAATTGTTAATTCCACGCAAATAATATATTTTAATTATATAACATTTAAAAAAAACTTTTAATCTTTTTACCTATTTAGGATAGTATATTTATATTAAAGTTCTTGATGAATTATATTTTCAAAATCATATAATATGCTGAAAAGGTTAATTGATAAGTTCAGATTAACTAATGGTTAAAGTATTGATATAATAATCGTTTGAATATCAAAGTAAACTTAAAATACCCAGTTTCTCTAAATGTTAGACAGAAGTTATTATTTTATAATATGTATCATATAAAGTAAATATTTTAAGATTATATTTGCAAACTTAAGCTTCCTAATTGCACATGATATAAAACTGATTTTTTACATAGAAGTTGAAAGATCATTTCATTATTATCATATATTTTAAACCACATTGCGATTGTTTGCTTTACATTATAATTCTTTCTGTGCTACTGTTAAAATTGTTAAAAATATAATTGTTTAAAATAGTTAAGAAATGAAGTTCCAGTCATGAAGTATTTCCAAATCATTCTAGTAATTTACAGATAATTTTTCTTTATGGTAATTTTTTGAATCAATCTGATCTGCATTTGGCCATTGATATGATTTTTTTGTATAGTAGAAAAAATTAAAATATGTTTCCAATAACAAAGAAATAAAGAAGACATTTTTATGAGTTTTTTGCATATATAAGAGATAAATGTTTAAAACATTTCATAATATTTTCTGATTAAATTTGTGGCATAGTATCTTAATATTTAAACCAAGATTATTGTATTTTGTTAATCGTTGTATGTAACCTTCGAATGTAACCACCCTCTCAAATTTTATGCACAATTAAAAATTTGTTTTGCGAGAATAAAAACAAATAAATCCCTCTTAAAATAAACGTAAATTCATTAAGAACTTTTGGTCAAAATATAATATCATTGGTATAAATATGTTAAACAAATATACACATCATTTTCAATATCTATTATAATAAGACATGAAATCTTGTTCATGCATATAAAAGATACATAATTTACATAAATATCTATAAATTATTGAATTCAATTATTTTCATTGACTCCGTTTACTTTTGTTTAGAAACAAAAAGGGAAACGATATTTTTAATTAATTTTATTTTTGTTAACTTTATTCCTCTTGTAAAATAGTTTTCTGAAATCATACATTTTTATTTATTGCTTATTATTTCACTACATTTAGAGGGAACGAGGCTTGGAAAGATCTATTCCTCTCATTTTCAAAGCAGACATTGTTTTCTTTTTCCAATATATCACACGTGTTTTGTTTATGCTTTTATCCAGTGGAATAACAGCATTTCTCTTCTATTCATAAACACGATTTTTCTTGAGGCTGTAAAAAGAACACCTTTGTTCCTTGCTTAATGCAAAATATTGTGTTTTCTAACTTTAGTCTCTTAAGAATTAATATCATTTTTTAAACTTTATTCTTTTCTTTTACATTTGTCGATTAATTTCCTTTCACTTGCCCCGTGAATTATTTAGTCTTAAGAATTAATATATATATATATATATATATATATATATATATATATATATATATATATATATATACAGGGTGATCATAATTAAAACTGCAAATTTAAAAACGCTGTAAAAAAAGAACCACTGGTCAGAAAGACCTGAAATTTCACCAGAATGTACTTCAAACAGGGGGATTTTGTTTGGCGTGGGAAAAAATTAGGAAAAAAGTGGCCTATAGATGGCGCTGCAAAAGTGGTTATATGCAAATTAACGTCTTGTATAAAATGCTGAGTTGCTTGACTTCTCGTTAATTGTCGATGGTGATGCAACGCCATTTCGGAAATGACCGTATTATCAGCCGACATTTTCCAACTCCCTGGTCGCCACGATCACCGGACATCCCTCCCTGTGACTTTTGGCTCTGGAGACTTCTGAAAAATATTGTGTACAGTGCTCCACTAGACACCTTAGCGGATTTGAAATGCCGCATTACTCAGCACATTAACAACATCAGCACTGATACACTCCAAGCTGCTGTGAAAAATACCGTTTTACGTTTACACCTCCTAATGGAAAATGGTGGACACCATATTGAAAATTTCTTGAAGAAGACTAAGGACAGTTAAAAACCGAACTATTGTTGGCTTTTTCTACGGTTTATGGCCGCAGGGCAATTAAAAACCAATTTTTTTCCTATTCGATGTGGCACCACCGTTCTGAATAGGCTTTACACCAAGAGTGCCACAACATCTGCCTGGCTTACAATAGCACAACTGGTTTAACGTTTAGCTTACAGTCACAATTGATTATCGTTCATGTCAGAATTCATGTAATTAACCTACAGCCGCCTGTGCAGAGCCATCTATTGGCCACTTTTTTCTTAATTTTTTCACACGTCAAACAAAATCCCCCTGCAGGTTTTTTCAGGTTTAATTATGATCACCCTGTATATATAAATATATATATATATATAAAATATAGGAAAATAGATAGGTACTGTAAGCCTTGGCCCACGTGGTCTGCCGTGCCAGAGTTTAGTTTTACTTTATATCCATATTGATATTTCAATGTATATATATATATATATATATATATATATATATATATATATATATATATATATATATATATATATATATATATATCTAATATATAAAATTCTCGTGTCACAGTTTTCGTTGCCATACTCCTCCGAAACGGCTTGACCGATTTTGAAATTTTTTGTGCTTATCCGGTATCTATGAGAATCGGCCAACATATATTTTTCATCCCCCTAAATGTTAGGGGTAGTACAACCCTAAATTTTTTATTTTTATTTTTTTTGGTTAGTTCTGTAAGTTCCTAATAGTTGGCGGTTTAGCATCTAAGTTGCACAGGTATTCGGCAGATGGCAACGTGTTTATTTTTCTAGATTATACCATCTTCGAGAAAATTATCGTGCGCGCGCAAGCGCGTGGTTAAATATAGAATTTACATATATTTTCATGATGTATAATGATTCTATAACAATTTTTCGTGAATCATTTTCATAATTATACTTTGTATTGTGTTATTATTGTGCAGTATTCAGTTTGAATATTTTTAATATTATAAATAGTAAAATAAAATTTTATTTATTACTGTTTTTCTCTACTAATTTTCATACCACCTCGAAAATATGTAAGTATTTCTTGATAGCCTTTTATTTTTTATTTTTATTTTATAATTTGATAATTATTAATTTATTCAGTAGAACATTTTGATCTAATTTATTTATTCAAATGATAAATTCTTTTAATTTTTTTTTATTTCAGTATAATGCCGCGGAAAAATTTTTTAGTTTTAATATAATTTAAAATTAAAATAATAATAGTTCGATGTCAATGTTATCTACCTCATTTATAACAATTTATTTTTTGATGTCTTTATCGTGAATCATTTTCATAATTATACCTTGTATTGTGTTATTATTGTGCAGTATTCAGTTTGAATATTTTTAATATTATAAATAGTAAAATAAAATTTTATTTATTACTGTTTTTCTATATATATATATATATATATATATATATATATATATATATATTTATTACGTGGCTGTTAATATGAAACTGTAAGTGCTTAGAAGATCATTCTTATTTTCTTGATCTAATATTTATCATGTAAATGATGAGATAAAAGCATCGTCGATAAAGAAAATTGATATAATATTTATATTCGGCACTGTATTGATTAAAATGTATGCAAACGAATACTTCAAAGAATATTACAAATTATAACTTGATTTTATAATGATGAGAGCAATATTCCAGCAAATTTATGTGCTTATTCATGAAGGAAAACGTAAGTAGAGAACCCATGTCCAATGGTTCACCTAATTTTATCAGAAAAATTAAAGTTTTAACGAATAAAAATTTTATTAAACTCGTTCTACAGCTTAATTAAGAGGACCATTAATAAAGAAATTGATAGCGTTAGTTTCAATAATAGTATTTCAATAATAGTATTATAGAAAAATTTTATTAAACTCGTTCTACAGCTCAGTTAAGAGGACCATTAATAAAGGAATTGATAGCGTTAGTTTCAATAATAGTAACAAATCACATTTCCACTTTTCAAACAGTACATAAATAGTCATTCAACAACAATAATTTTGGAAAATTCGTTGAAGGAAAGATTTCCGCAAAATTATTAAATTGTACATTTGTAAGAAGCATTTTGTATTGTAATTAAAACTGAGAGATTTCTTTATATATTTTAATATTAATTTGCATTTTCTGATAAGCATGTAAATGGAGGAAAAGTAAGCAATGCATCCTAAATTTTATGGACACATCAAACATCTTTTTATTTGAATGGTATGAAGATTTTTCCATTTGTAAGTTTCCACTAATCTTTACATCTGCCATCCTCAATAGTTTATAGCATGATCTGCATTCATAATTATTTTAATTTTAAAAATGTTTGTGGAACTCATTTTGAATGAATTTATTTGGCACCGATAATAAGTGAAGGATATAAAAGATTCTTGGACGGTCATTGTTTCAATTTTATGACAAAGAGGCTGTATTGTAACTACAAGATGAAGAAACATATTTTACAATTCCATGTGTAAATAATGTGATTTAAGCAAATTAAAAAAAAAACTAAAACAGTTAGTGTTCTATATGTGATAACATTTAGCTCATTCAATAGCAAGGGTTATGTTCATTACGATTGCGTTATTTTTACAAACAGGAAAAAAAATGAGACAATATCAAGAGAGGAACGAAAAAGTGAAGATTAAATTTTGGTTAGATATATCATAGATTAAAGCATTAAAATAAATAATGTGCTAAACTAACGTCATTTGAACAAAATATATATAATTTGGCTGCATTACACATATGTATAAATGTCCAATATATTTTTTTTTATTTTTTAAAATTTCTTTGATTTTTTTTCTGAATTTAAGATATTTTCATACTAAAAAGAATTTACAAGTAATAATTTTGTACATATATTTAACTACATCTGTATGAGTAAGATTTTTTAAATTTAATCTATTATTGTTAACACATAAATTTTAATTTCAATCATCATGTAAAAGTGAGTGATTGTTATATTTATTTGTTAGTTTCAAAAAATATATTAAATTTGCATTAAGTACTATTTCTTATTTGAAAAATAATACATAAATCAATAAAGTCAAAAAAATTTATTAGTGTATGCAATAAAAAGAAATTAAAGAACTATTGTAAGGGAATAATAATTTTTTAGTGATTGTTTTGTATTGAATAGTTTATGAACTTATTTTCAGTGCATAATAAAAACATTAATATGCTTATTGGATTGTTTTCATCTACTATTTATTTTAATCGTATATAAAATTTGTTTGCTAAATTATATGTATGTAATAACTTAGTAATATAAATTGATTTTTATTCTGAATTCATTATAAATCAAATTATATTAAAGAACTTTTAATATGTATTATTAAAATAATTCAAAAACTTAATCAATCATTTTCAACTTTTAATAATTTAATTTTATGAATATCATAAAGAGGAAATTTAGGAGATTCCTTAGTTTTTTTTTTCCTAAACGCTTAGATTTCACTTTTTATAAGAATGATTATTAGGCTTCTAATAATAATTTCCTCTTTACCATGATTTTTAATCTGATAAAAATTCAACAAATATTTTTATTTTCGAATAGAATTTTTCCACTACATAATGTTTTAACGTTTAAAATACTTGGTATGTTTTAATGCATTTTTGACAACATCTAGATTTTTTCATATTAAATACAATTAATGAAATGAGTGTTATATACTATCATTATTACTTACGATCGGCTTCTATTAACTTGTTGTCTTTAAGGATTTTATTGAATTTTTTCGTGAGGCATACTATTTATAAATGTTATGGTATAATTTTGCATTTATATAAAGCAAGATAAACATATGTTTTATAAACTGCATCTCACCAAAAGGAGGTGTTTATAGTTTTTAAAAATTCCTAACAAAATCTATGCAACTAAGTCAAAATATTTTCCTAAGTCAAGAATTTTAACTGCGTCAGAATAAAAATTCTAAAATTTTAATTTATTAATAAAGTAAATGAAGCTACTTTTCCGAGTTTTGCTTCAATATAAAAACATTGAGGCTCTTACAATTTAAATCAGATTTTTATCATTTTTTTAATCGTTAATAAATTGAGTATATTTCTGAATATTTGGCATTATATATCCAAAAGAGCATGTCAGATAATAATAATAATAATAAAAAAAAATTGGATGTCTGGGGTTATAAGAATTTATTTCATTTCCCATAAATAATAGAAGTTCTTTTTTTCTCAAAACTCACTATTATAATACAAACTTTCTTAGTTCTTATTCACTTTTAAGACTACCATTTATCTCAAACCACTTGAATACGAAAATGGGAGGAATCATAAAAGCAGCTCTCGATAATTGTAACACTACCTCAATTCTTTTGAGACTTTCCGAATGTGATACTTTTTCCTGTCGAGTAAGAATTTTTGCTTTTTTTACTTACTATCCTTTCGCCATTTGTATATAATATTGTTTTTAGTTAATTCATGAAATTCGTCATTCACCATTCTTTCCGTAATGCCACCTGCAGTGATATATCATACGTTGCAATTTTTTATGTAATGTTAAGAACTTAGCTTGTTCCTTTTTCATTTTGGATTCACGTATTAATTTCAGGGATAAAATATCCTCTTTAATGGACCAAAATAATTTTTCAAAGAATTACATGTTTTGGTTCCCTTTCCTTGATTTCTATGATTAACTTACACATCTAGAATATCAATCATTTTCAAAATTTTACTTAAACTTTATTATTATGAACACTTATCTTCATTGGATGGAGGAAATGCTGACAAAATTTTTCTTTTGTTGTTTAAGGACTCTTTTACAAATAATTTAAGAGGCATTTAGATTATATATGTGATAAAAATATAGCTTAGTGATATCCCATCTGTCAATTTGCCGAATAATTAGCATCACCGTATTTGTTGTTTAAATGAGATCAAACCAAAATATTTAAATCATAAAAGTAATCAAAAACTTTCATAACATTTAACTAAAGACTGAATACATTTCTACGATTTGATTTAGTAACATCAATAAGAATTTACATAATTCCAATATTTTTAGTTTCGTAAGGAATGCATAGTTTTTTTTCCTCAAAAGAAATTACAAGTAGTAAGTCATAAAAATATAAAATATGTATCTACGTATTTTGACAGAAATCTACAAAATGTTAAGGAGAACAAGCTTATAGTATTAAACACAAATAAAATTGTTTTGCTATCATTTCTTTAAATAAAAAAATCAAATAAAATTCAGAAATAAAAAGAAACAATATTATTTATATAATTTCAAGTTATGGTTTGCGTTTCCTGGTCGAGGGAATTTCTAAATTCGTTCATTGGAAGTGTCCTGATACCTTTTATTAAAATAATTAATCATTTAAATAATTAAAAATAAATTTATTTAAATAATTAATCAATTACACTTGCAAAGTTAAATTTTATTTGGAAATACAAGTTTCCTTAAAATATTTTAATCATTTTTCACAATTAATTTTTGTGTTAAATTTTCTCTCTTTCGTTATAAATAATAACTAATCAATGAAATATTCAAGATTTATCGGATTTTGTTTTCTATTTCTCACTCATATTTAAGATATTCAGACTTCAATGTACAAATTTAATTATTTTAAAATAATTTATAGACGATAGTTTTTGAAAAAATTAGCTGAACCTTACAAATTCTTGAAATTTACCTCGTTGAAAATACTGAAAACTAATTTCATGAATTCCTGATAGAAACAATATTGAAATTAATACAATAAAAACAATATTGAAATTTTTCTCTCAAAACTGCTTATAATAGTAAACATAACCATCCTTCTAGTATTATTTTATTCGATTAGGAAAATACGTATTTTGGGAAGTATTTTTTTAATAACGGAAGAAGATTACGATGGTCAACTCGATGAGATCGATTTTTAAATACGTTTATAGTTGACTCGGAAATTTTATTTGCTTTTTTATTATTAATGTTTAAATATTTTTATATGTTACATTGATTTTATGATGCAGAAAGTTAATAAAATATTCAGCAACGTTAAAACTTTTTGGATGATAATGTCAAAATTATATATCTTGAACCATGTAGAAAAAAGGAAGTTCCCATACATAATTACATACATAAGAATATAGTGTATAAAATCTTATTGTTTCTTTAAAACAGTCAGTGTTTTTTAATATTTTGGGAATAGATTTCTTTAGAAAATAAGTTTTAGTATTTAATCTAAATAACTGAAACAGAAAAACAATCATTACTTTCTGCAGCAAAATGCTACAATGTAGTTTAAATTTCGAAGAATGTATTAAAATTATACGTGTATTTTTATTTTATTTTTAAATAATATCTTTAAAAGAAAATAAGTGGTTTAGTTAAAAAAAATTAAACAATACTTTCAGGGTATTTTCAAGCATGTTATTTAATTTGTAAAGCCTTACATGTTGCCAGTTTCCCCATAAAAAGGATTTTTTAGAAATATTCTTAGAAAAATATAACAAGATGATAATAATATTTAAATCTTCATATATCATTAATTTATTTTATTAAGTAACAAGATTATTCTCATCATTAAAATTACTGCAATAATGAAATTTTAAATAAGGAAATATTTTATTAACATAATGTGTGAGGTATAAAATAGATATGAACTTGTTGGATATAATATAATGTAAATTACCTTATTTTCTCTGGAGTGCTTAAAATTAAATTAGTAAAAATGTAAGAAAAATTTTCCATGCCGAAATAGAACATATGAAAGAGAAGGTATAAATTTAACATAAAAAACCTTCAATTAAATTTCTTGGAAACATTTCTTAATCAAAATGTTTTTTTTCCTTAAAGTACTTAATAATGACACTTTTCTCCTATTGGTTCTTTAATAAAAAACTTCAAAATATTACAAAACTATTTTATATGAAAGTAATTACAAATGTAATACATACATTTTAAGTAAATGTATTCATATTAGTTTAAAAAATTGATTCTTTTTGGATTTTAATATGAGAGTCTAGATATCTTTTTATGGATTTATATAGATCTGTAGACTTACTCAATGCATTAAGTAAAATCTATAAACCAATATATCCTTTACTTTAAATCCAGCTGGTTTTTTGAAAGAAACTTTACTTTGAATTTTTTGCTGAAAATATCTCATTTCTAAGAAAAAAAGAAAAAAAAATCGTTGTCATTCTATTTTCATACTACAAAAATTATTGTACATAACCGTTTAGAATTTTCAAGCATTTTTTCTCTTTATTCAAAAAATGTAATGAAATTCAAACTAAAATATTATGAAACAAGTTTGTAATAAATGATGCTAACTGCTGTAACGAATAGAATTCAGTTTTTCAGATTGGCTTTTTCAGATCGCTGCTTATGATTACATACTCTTAATTGCAATTAAGTTATAAATAAATATATAAAGGAAGAAGAATACTGGGAAAATGTCAATTTATTACTGTACATTATTTGTTAATGTCTATTAATCAATAGCTGTAAGCATAATCATATATTTTTTTAAATTAATACTTAATGTCTGTGTTTTTCTTTAGAATGTATCTTATATTCCAAAGAGTGCTTTTTTTTTTTTTTTTTTTTTTGCCTTTACCATTGCGACAAAATAGTTGTTGAAGAAATTGAACTAGAATGAGAAGAAATATTGGTTGAAAGTATTTTAACCTTCACAGTATAAAAAATATCAGGATTTCACAAACTGAATTAAAAAAAAGTTTCAATTTATTCGAATTTCCACTCACTCAGAAAAATAAAGCGCATGATTAAGTGTTATTTTTTCTGAATATTTTGGAAATTTCCAAAAGAACAAACAGAATAAATATATTTTTTAAATTCTATCATAATAAATTTAAAAAAGCATTTATTTAATTATTTTACTTTTTAAATATAATGATTAAGTGAGCAAACTATAAAATTGTCTATAGTACTTATGTTATATCGATATTTCAAAGCGACATCCAAGTTTGCTATTCAAAATAATCATAAAGATAATTTAAATTAATTTTATTTCAATAAATTTATTAACAAAAAGATAGTTGAAAAATATTCATAACAAATTTGTCAAATAAACGTGCCTGTGTATTTTATTAAATATTGTACTATAAAGTAAAAAATTTTACATAAAAAAAACCCTAGCATGTGATGAGAAACATTTATTTTTGCAAAAAGTTTTTAATTTTTAAACTTCTTTATGTAAAATGCGGACATTATTTATCTCGAAAAGTTGAATCATTGATACAATTAATAGAAATTCATTTGAAATAATTCATAGAATCCATTTTTACTTTAAATGAAGAAAATATTTAAATTTAAATTGCATTTTTCGAAAGTAAAATATAATTTCCTGTCTTAAAAGAAATATAGGATTTAATAAATCAATAAAGCAGTGAAGAAAAAAATGGATACTGAACAATTCATAAAAATTTTTTCTTTGAGTAGTAAAGTTTGTTAAAAAAATTTGAAAATAAAAGTATTGATTTGTTAACTTTTTTTTAAAAAAAAATATGTGCATAAAATGAATTTGTTTTTAAGAAATTTGCTTAGAAAAAGTATTATGAAAATCATCATTCCTTTTTAATTAAGGTGCATTTAAAAGTTTTTGAAATAAAGTATTTTTAATTTCAAAATGATTGATACATTACGTGTTTAGAAACTTGGAATTTATTTGATTAATCACATTTTGCAACCAAAGTTAAGAAGAGAAATATTTCGAAAAATGTTCAGTACAAAAACTGAAAAAAGGCAAATCAGTGGAAACTCACCAAAAGGCATTTAATGGGTATTTTTGGCATCGAAACGAAATTAACTGTTTTGCCAACAAAAACAAATATACTTTTGTACATTTTTGCACGTGTTTATAAAACGGAATATTGTTTTTTTTATAATATTCATGAGCAACTTAATAGTAATTTAAACTATTCATTGAATGTCATTTCAGTGGTTATAAAATATGTACTGAATACGAGAAACGTTTCTTGCTTACAATTTTCACAAATTAAAACATAGATTCCATTTTTAACTATTCATCATATTTTAGGTAATCTGGATTCAAAAAATACAATGTAAAAAAGCAGAATGCTAATGCATAGCTCTCAAATGTTTAAATGTGTTTAAAATGTACTTCTTATTTATTCCGAAATATTTTTAAAATTTAAAGTATAAACTATTTCGTATATTACAAACTATATAAAAATGAGAAATTTATAAATTAACATCATTAATACTCATGATAATAGTGATGAAAACAATTTTTGAGGACATTTTAATATGCTAACTCCATGCACATCAGGTTTTCAAAATAATGGGAGAGTCATTATAAAAAAGTCTAAGCTAAATATATTATAGTTTTTCAAAATCAAATAGTATTCAATGGCTTAAATATATGTTGCTTTTGTATAAAATTTTAAAAAAAGCAAAAGAAAGTTTTAAATTCAAGGAAATAAAGTTTTTCTTCTTCAGGTACTAAGAAATATCTTAATATTTAATTAAATATGTTGAGTGCCGAATTGATGCACATTCGTAGAATGTTCAATAAATTACTGAAAAATACTGTTGTGAAGTTTTTCACAATATGTAACAATTAATCTACTACTTTTGTAATCTAAAAAAGCGCAAGTGTAACACATTTAATCAATTTCCAGGATTACACTCAACATCAATAGTGTGAAACATTCTGAAATTTCTCGGTATCACCAAAGATAAAAATCTTTAATTGTTTTCGCATCTGAGAATATCAAACATTGTATTATATCTATAACACCATATTTAAGAAAAATAACTGCTCAATCATTTTTTTTCCTTACTGTAAACATATAGATGGATTGTTCCAATACAGACAACAATCATATAAGATTTTCATCAGACGTGCCTGCTGTATATCCTGCATCTTCAATTTCTTGTAAATCACAAGCTCTTCTAACGTCACATAAGCAATAAAATGAAGACTCTCGTGGATTTGAACATGTGCTTACATACAACCAATTTTAAGCTATTATTTTGAGGACTCAACGAAGTCCAACTAATTTTCCTTCTGCTATATTATCATGAAGTATTTAATTGGATTTAAGTTATAACCTTCATCACCTGCTCCATTTGAAAATAACTAATACACGATTAAACTACACATAAAACTGTCAATTTATTAAACAGTCATTAATTTAGTTGTATCTATGTTCATAATTTTTTATATACTAATTAAAACTCTAATACTCCTTTTTTGAGACATACCCCTCCTTCTGTTCCTTAAATAGGTAATTTCTACTGTATAATTAACAATCGAAAAAGATTTAGTGGGATTTCTATGATGAAATTAAGAAAGAATGAACATTTGAAGTTATGGGGAACAAAAGCAGTCGTCTTGCTACTATCAAAAAGGAACGTTCTTTTTTAAAACCTTCCGTCTTTAGGCTTTTTTCTCTTCTCTTCCGCTCACTGGGGAAGCTGTTGCGCCTCTCGAGTGGGCGCTTGAAATAGTGACGTCGGCTATTAAGTGGTTCATCCACCACATATATATGTTTAAGAAACATTTTTGTAGTATTTAAAATATATTGAAAATATTTGGTATGCTAAAATGATGAACAAATTTTGCAATTTTTAAACAAATACTGCCTTAATTCATGCATTTTGTTTACTAAAACCATTCAATATTTGTAAATCATTAATTTAATTCGCCACTTGTGGCTACTTACATAATTATATCAACAAATTTCATTAAAATTAAAAATACTCTTTAATTTTTCATTTAGCATATTAAGTTTTTGTGATTTAAAAGTAATAAAATTAAATTCTACAAGATTCTGGCAAATGTGCAGATGACTAAGTATTTACATCACAATTCATTTAATAATTTCTTAATAAACGAAAAGCAATTTGATAGATTTTTTGTTTCGCTATGTTTCAAAAAGATACTCTCAAACATAAGTCAAATTAATTTATTTAAATTTAATAAATTATTCCTAAATATATCTTAGCATAATGTTTCATTACAAAAGCTCAACAAAACTGTTATTCATTCTTAGAAATTTCAAATTACATTTTAATCAATAAAACGAGTGGAATTTTAAAAGTAAAAATAAATTGGTGTATGTCTTCTAAGGCAACTGCTGAAATTACATTTAGTTGCAACCTAAAGTTGCATAATTTTTCAAATTAGCACGCAAAAGTTTAAAGCACGATATTTAGATACACAATATTTAAATATATAATACAATCACATTTTAAAATTTTATGTTAAGATTCTTTATTCATTGAAGTGGAAAGGAGTGAAATTTGAAGAACATTTACAATGAAAATGCTACTTTAATGCCAATCCTATGAAGAATACTTTTTTTGCATGTGTGAAGTATTTCTCATGGATGTAATCCATTTTGAAAGGAAGATAAGAGAAGAGACATTAATTAAATGCTGTTAAATCTCTTCGCAAACAATGAAGCAAAAAAGTTGTAATACGGCGTTTGATAATTAATTAATTAATATGCGATGTTGTTTGATGTTAAATATTTTAAAATTGGAATTACTAACTATTAAAAATCAAATATAAATGAAAAACTGTGTTTATAAAATTAAAGGTTGTTTGGTTACTTTGAAAATATTGGCAACATAGGATGTCAGTAACAGAGAAATCATTTTAATTTAATGAATAAATTCAATGTTTAACTATATTTTAATATCTATTGTGTACTTCAGTTTGATTTGCATGCCAATCAAAGTTTTTTTTTGCTAATGAGGCTAATTATTTTGTTCTTATAATTTTATTTACATTTTACATATTCACAAATATCCAAATTTAAGGTGGGATTTGAATCAAGGAACTGTAAAACTGCAGGTTTGAGCATTAGCCATTCATTTGCAGCTTAATGAAAATATTTTTCATACCTATAAGTCAGAAAAATTAAGTTTTTATTCAAAAATATTTTGATATGAGAAAGAAAATATGTTTGCTTCGTGAAATTTTAAGAACTAAGCAGTATAAGTTATTTTTCTCATGATTTTTGATTTATAGGAATTCTGACAAGGATAATTTCAGTCAGCATAAGCATCTTACTTTACGTTTTTTCAAAAAATGAACTAAAGTTATAGATTTTTCACTTATAATCAATTATTGCTTGATTAATATTTTTCAATTATTTACTTATAATTTTTTACAAAATCAATAAATAATTTAATACTTATTATCAATAATTACCTTAGGATACAATGCCAATTAAATAATAAATTGGCATTATATACTGTAAGGTAATTTTATTCAATAAATCATCAATTTTGTGTACCATTCCAACACAGTAATTTTACGAAGCAAAAATTATATTACTACTGAAAAATTTAAAAATAAATTATTAAAAAATAAATATATGCTTCCATTTTAAGTAAGAATGCTTACAACTATATTTGACGATTATATATAAAAGTGTGAAAGAAAATTGACATGAATCATCATGAAAAACAATAATCCTGACACTGGAAAGTTGAAAAAGGGTATAACAAGGAAACAACAATTTTGGAGAGCTTATTTTCATTACAGTATCATTTTGAAATTAAGCTGTTTAGAATATATATTTGTGTATTGTAATGGGGAAATTTTATAAATAACAAATTTTCTGTAATCCATATGGATTAAAGTATTATACGGAAGAATTAAACGAAAATAGTGGATTCTGATTTACACACGAAGAGTTTGATTTCGATGCTTAGGAATAGATTACAAGAAATTCACATTTCTTTGAATAAATCATTTCTCATAGAAATATTTTCAGTATTTTTCTGCAGTGAGAAATGTTAAATATGCAGGGTTGCTTTTATGCCAATGTACGATTGCCGTTTAACAGCTTTCTTTATTTTTTATCCTTAGTTTTTATATTGTCTATAACCAAAAGAACATTGAACATTCACATTTACTAATAATACATTTTGCAAACTTCTCCAGCATCATATCACTAATCGAACCCAGTGAATTGTTAACAACCACAATATCACTGATCTGGATGCAACTGCCTCAACTCTTCAAGCTACCCTTACATCCTGTTGTAATTCTAATTTCAAAATTAAAAGACCCAAATATAAGATCACCCTTACATAACGAACACTTCCTCTCCATATCGTAAGAAAGGAGCTTCGAACGTTCAGGAGGTGTTACCAAAGGGCCCCAGCACAAGATAAAGAGGGGATATATCAACAATATAAGGTAAAACGAACAGTTTACACCAAACCACATAGAAGCACAAAAAAGAACAATATTGAGGAATTCTCCAGTGCTGCAAGCTCTTCACATCGCAAGGTTTTTAAGGAAGTCTTTAGTTGGAGATCATTTTACCTTCACATCTCCTTGTTGATTATACTGGCAGTTTAAAAGGAAGTGATCTGGAAATAGTGAAAATACCCAAACAAAACTCTTCCCCACCACCCATAGTCAGGTCTTTGTTTCAAATGTAACTGTTGCAGATGACACCCCCTTCAGCAAACAGGAAATAGTGAGAGTTATTAACACCCTGAGAAAAGGCAAAGCTCCAGGCTTTGATGGGAATGACAATATTATTATTCAAACAATCAACAGGTCTTTCCCCAACATCCTGCATAGTTTCTTCAACAAATGCTTGTTGCTTTCCTATTTTCATTGCTACTTCAAGGATGGAATTATCATTCTGTTCTATAAAGAAGGCAAAGACAAATCTAATTTCAGCTTCTATAGATCTGTCACCCTCCTACGAACTCTTGAGAATGACCCTGAAAAACTTGCCACTAAGTGACTGTCTTTCCATTTGGAAAATCATAGCGTGTTCTATCAAAACCAGTTTGGTTTTAGATAAGGTCGTTCTGTCGATGACACTCACCAACAAAATTCAAAATCTTGGTAATTATAATCTCTACACTGCAGTTATCACAATCGAATCAAAGGCGCCTTTTACAAAATAAATCATTATAAATTTAAGCAGTAACTCTTTCCCATTAATGGCCCGGCCAATATTACAAACCTCCTAATCAATAACCTGAATGACAGAATGGTTCTTCTACCAATTAATATGGGTATTGCCTCTAGAAGTCAACCTATAGGGTGCCTACAGAGATGTTGTACTGGCTCAATTCCTTGGAATCTAGTCGCAGATGCACCTTTGAAATTCAACTGGGGCAATATTGGCAAAGACGTTGACCCAAATAGACAAATTCACTTTAGGTTTTCGCAGACGATTTTATATTTGTGGTTGGATTCAAAAGTGAAAAGAAGTTAGGAAAAGTTTTAACACTAGCCTTTACACATTTCAAGGCGTGGACTGATGAAAAACATCTATCCATTTCCCTAGGGAAAACGAAATTCATGCTCGTTGCGCGCGACACTAACTAGTAACTATTCCTGCAACACTGTTTTATATATCTAAACTCTTGCCTCACCCATTCACTTAAAACTCTGCCTTACTGTGTATAGCTTCTTAACATATCTTGCACATTCATCCCCTATTTCTCACTTAGTTTGTAACACAAACATCATTTGTAAATTTTCATTTCATTCACCAACCTGTTTCTTAGGTTTCTTTATTTTTACTTAATATAATATTGTTTTATTACTCAAAAAATTGTTGTACATGGTTGATGATATTTTTCCTAAATATTTATAATGTTTTGTTAGCCTAAATTAAATTGTCCATTGGGGTGACAGTGTTTGAGAGCTCGGGGTCGCCAAATTGGAGTTCACCTTGTAGCGTTTCCGTTTTTCTTTCCAGTGGCTTCCATCATTCTGGTACAGCTATTTTGAGCTCTGTACAAGGCGTAAACGCTAGCATAGGCGTAAATATTTACTAACGTGCAATTACAATTCATCAACTAATTCAATGAATACCATAACTCAGTTTGAAACATTTCTATACAACAAAATAATATAGCCTTCAGACGGTTTTCATCATAACCAAATTGGCAGTAAATGTTTGTGATGAGAATCTAATGCCTTTTATTGACAAACAATGCGATACATTTCTTGACTAATGAGAAAAAAATTTCTTCCATCTAAAAGATTAGTAGCAAGTATCCTCACCTTTACCTTTATAATAACCGTTCATTGCAATGATGAAGTTTTCAAAATAACCACAATCAAAAGTATTTTATTTCTATACTAAATTGAGAGAGAGAAAAACGCATTGTGTCATCAAATATATTAAATTTATAGAATCGACTGGTTACCAGACTTAGGAATCTTTCTCCAGAAAAACTAAGTTTTAAAGAATATTTTTTTTGGTAAATAGAAATTCCATTATACACAAATAAACAACATTTTAATAAATATAATTCACTATAAAATTATCTAGTATTTTTTGACCATTATAATAATAAAAGTGTGTGTGTGAATTAAAAGTGAGCGAAGTTTATTTTATGATAAGTTTACTTAGAACACGTTTCTTTCATGAATAGCACAGCCTTATTTAGAAAAAAGCAAAATCATTTAGCAGCATAAATTTATTTATCACACATTTAATCAAATACTTTCATTTATTAATATGATATGCTTCAAAAATTTAAGAATATTGTACAGACTACACAAAGTCACATAAATTACGCGAAAAAGAAATTGAATAATATGAGAACTATTTAAAACAGTGTTGTTTTCTTTTATTCAAAGAGGAAGGCTTTTCAAGCTAGACGTTTCCCTAGACGATCATATGTCTTTCAGACAATAATCTCCTGTCTTCCCATTTGTCTCATTTTATGGTTATATTGAGACAGTTTCCGTATTTAAAAAACATCTCTCCATTGGAAATGAATAGAAGCACTTTAATTAAAATACAATCAATGAATAAAAATTTCTTTTTATATTACATTGTCTTTTATATTGTTTATTATTTTTATTTCAAAGAAATGTCTAAAGCTATGAAAATAATGATAAAGATTGTTTACTGTGATAAGTTAATTCTCTTTTTAAAGACGATTGATGATAAAAATAGTATCAATCTACAAGAATAAAATAGATTGATAAATAAATCTAATACATAATATAAGAGGAAAAACTTCGTTATTTTTCTTAAGAAATGAGACTTTTTCCTGAAAAACTTATAAGGATATTAATTTTTTCATGGTGTTACAATATGATTAGAAAATTATGTAGGTGAAGAATATATGTATGGTTTAATGACTAGGAGGTCAAAATGGAAGTTTAGTTTATTCGATGTATCAAGATTAATATTAAAAAAAATGAATCTGTAACAATTCAGCATTGTGTTGATTAATCTAAGTCTAGGAGCATGATTAGTATCTTTTTAAGTAAAGATTTTTATCCAATAACTTTAAAACAATTTTGCACCATCGAAAACGAAGAATTATTGAAGAAAGAATTAAAAATTAAAGGAGTTAAATGTACATAACAGCTTTAAAGTTTTCTTTCAATAAGTACCTAATTGACGAAAATTAAAGTAGATATTTGTTTAAATGAAAGATTTAATGTCTTGCATGCAAGGAAATTATACAAATTCCAATCCCTCCCCCCCAAAAAAACAAATAGAAAATGATAATTAAAAAAATGTTTTCATTATTTATTACAATATTTAAAAATAAAGCCGTAACTGTAGATGAGTAATTTATTCTTAAATGATAATATCATTTTATGTGTTGGCATGTTCATCACGGATTATGTGCAAGTCTAAGCGTTAAAAAAATCTGCATCAGCATTATCATGTGAAATATCTTACACACTCAGTGTTAACTACTATTTAAAGATTTTTCACATTTATTTGTTAGAACCACAAATTAGAATACGTGAATACGAAATTACGTGAAAGATTGATAAGTGAAAATTATCTCACTTTCTTACAAACCATGATCTCAGATATTTTGTAAAATGTAATGATTATAGAAAGACATGAGATGGCTATTACATAAGAGATGAGGGAGAAAATTATTTTATTTTGTTAAGAAATAAAAATAGTTGTATATGTAAAAAGTAAATTTGAATCATGGGAACTATTGTTTTTCCTTCATGTTCTTTATGTTTCATTTGTTTTTGTTTTTTGAGATATCTGAAGTTACTAATGCATCTGACGATGAGATGGATACAAAAGGATTTCATAGCACAAATCATTGACACTTGATACTTTATACTGATATATTTAATGATGAACAATTTGTCAGTGTTGTCTTGGAATGGAAGCTTATGGTAGCGAGATGGAAAGTTTCTTATTTTTTTCTTAAAAATTTCATTTTATTTATTTTTATCCATTGATTGCATATGCTTCATAAGTACTTTTCCATAGATTTTCTTTCCCATAGAGGCATTTCCCATACATTTCAAATTTTTTGGCCATATTATATGGCAGTTTCTTCTGTTATGATACCTACTATCATTTATCAAATTATTTAATTTTAGATTTCTGTGCTTTTTTATTTTTACACAATTTTTTAATACTAGGGACATTTCAATTTGAAATAGAGATTTAGTATTTTCCAAACACTATAAATGTTTGTGTTTGGGGTAATATTCAAATGTACGAAAAAAGTAAGAGCCACAGTTTAAATTATTAATTTTTTAACTCAGTTAACTAAATGACATTAATGTGTATGTAATTTAAATATTATAATAGTTTGTATAAGGCAGTAATTTCAATGAATGAAATTTAATTTAGGCGGCTAGTTTATAATGTCTGTATAAAATGATTTTTGAATACAAACATTATTATTTTGCTATTTTGTTTATTATCTTAACTAATGAAAATATCTCGAAGTTTTTATTTGAAAACAATGAAAATATGTACAGATTTCTTAAATTAAAATGTACAACATTGACTAAAAAACGTGATCAAAATATGAAAATTACAACCTTATTTTTTTTTAAAGTCAGAATAAAATTTTCAAGCTTATGTAGCATTCCACATATTTTCTAATATGAAGAAAGAAAAAAAATAAAACTAAAAAATTACATTGTTCTTTGATGTTGTTAATGAAGTTTGAAAAAATAAGTATATGAAACACATATTTTCAAAAGAGAATACAGCATAAATAAACATATTTATTTTATTCCAATGGCAACGTTTATTATTGTTTTAAATTAAAAATAAATACACAAGAATATTTAGTTCACAAAGTTACATTTCTATGTACAATATTTAAGTTAAAACATCTCATTAGCCGAAAAATTTAAAAACAAATATAGAAAGTAGTTTTATTATATTATTTATCATTATTAATTTGTAATATTATATAAATATATTATTATCGCATAGTTCATATTTTTACAGCAAAATGTGGAATAACAAAAATCAGTTATAAACAAATTTTCTGAAATTATTCTTCTACTAAAGCATTAAAGAATACTATTATAATGAAAATTGATGTTGGGCCCTGTTCTAGATTATTATTTTAGATTCAAAATTTGTGTATTAATCTCAGTATTATTAGTATTATATATATATATATATATATATATATATATATATATATATATATATATATATATATATATATATATATATATATATATATATATATATATATATATATATATATATATATATATATATTACCGTTAAAGTATGAAATCTGTTATTTTAAAGAATACTTAATTATTCCATGAAATAACTGATTGTGTTCGTTAAAGTGTAAAATAATCTAAATCATATATCTCGCTTCTTAGTATAAGATACTTTACGTTTCGTTTAACAATATGGAAAGTAGTGGAAAAAAAGTAATAGTAGTGGGAAGTAGTAATAAAAAAATAAAGTTAATTTTGAATTCAAGTAAAAATAATTTTTGAAGGACGGCAAAAATACCAAAGCATAAAACAACGAGAATACTTTTTCGCCATATTCTCAAAATATCATTGACAAATACATTTACCTTTCACCCCTACTACATTTATGAACTATTCCAGGCCATATGGAGAGCACTTGTTTAGCGTGTTGGCGTCAGTTCATTCCGGTTAATTGATTTCTTTCAGGTACAGTGCCGGCTTCTGTTTGACAAATACTGTTTCAACGTATCAGTTATTGAGATACATTCATTTTTTAAGTTTTATAGTTTAGTCATTTGTTATTACGTTAATTAAGTTTGCTTGCGTTAAAGTGTAATTACTTTTAAGACTTAAAATGGCCTTGAACATTGAATTCTTTAAGGGATAAAGAAAAAAGCTATAATGAAAGAAACGTTTGAATCTTTACTAAATAAGTGTGATGTGAAAGAGAACAGTTCTTTGCTCACCCGTGACAAATTATTAAGTTTGATAGCTGATTTAATGAAATCTGAAACATCAGAAAAGAAAGTGCCACGTGATTATTGGTCACTTCAACATTACGATGTCCTTGAAGTTCAAGAAGTAGAAAAATTAGTAGTCCCAGAGACAAATGCAACACCAGATGTAATGTTATATTGCTCAAGTGATTCTTTGTTTGACATTTTGTACGAAACTCATTTATCCATTGGGCATGGTGGTAGAGACCGAATGATAAAAGAACTTAATCTTTCGCTACAAAATATTACCCAAAATGATATCAAGATTTTCCTGAATTTTTGTGAATCTTGTCAACAAAAACGCAAAGCGATCAGAAAAGGTGTTGTTAAGCCCATGGTTTTTTTCACATATGAATTCAAGTTGTCAGGTTGACCTCATAGATTTTCAATCACAACCTGATGGAAACTATAAATTTATTTTAGTTTATCAAGATCACTTTACAAAGTTTGTGGTTTTAAGACCTCTTCAAACAAAGAGAGCAGAAGAAGTTGCAGGACAGTTGCTTGCTATATTCCTGTTGTTTCGAGCACCATGTATATTGCAGTCGGACAATGGAAGGGAACTGTGTAACAAACTTATTGATGACTTAAATTTGGGCAGAACTTAAGATCGCGCATGGCAAACCAAGACATAGCCAAAGCCAAAGCAGTGTTGAGAGAGCCAATCAGGACATAGAATATATGTTGATGACTTGGATGCAAGACCACCAGCCAACTTCGTGGAGTAACGAATTAAAATTTATCCAGTTTATGAAGAATAGAATGTTCCATTCTTGCATTAAAAGTTCCCCTTACGAGGCTATGTTTGGTTGCGCAGATATAGTTGGACTGTCAACAACTGCTATTCCGAAGAATTCGTTGATCGACGAAGATCAATTACAAAATACTTTGGCTGCAATGAATGTTTCTTTTCTACCTGATAGTAAAAAATAATTTGAACAAACAGTATTAAATAATCTCATTACTAAAGTATGTGTTGTCTGTTTAAAAGAATGCAGTAAAGATATAATTAGCTTCAAATGTATGGAGCCTGACCATACATCATGCTCGGAAGATTATGTTTCAGAAAATCAAAGAAGAACCAGATGTAGAAGTATCACCCTGGTCGGTTGCTACAGCTCAAATTTTAGGTACTGGTCAGGGAATTGTCAGGACACCAATGTGTCAGCAAAAAATGTTTTTGTTTTAGAAATAATGTTCTTTGTAATTCCAAGTATCATTTTAGTGATCCTTGTTGCAATAAATGATTTTATGGTACGTTTCCATAAATACCATTTGCATGCTGCAAAAATTAGACAAATTGCTTATTTTCTATCATATAGTTTATTTATAGAATCATTAGTTTATTATAGAAAGTAGTTATTTCATAGAATAACTAGGTATTCTATGAAATAACTGCATTATATACTTTAAGGCGGTAACATACACACGTATATATATATATATATATATATATATATATATATATATATATATATATATATATATATATATATATATATATATATATATATATATATATATATATATATATATATATATATATATATATATATATATATATATATATATATATATATATATATATATATATATATATATATATATGTAGAAATTAGAATCAGCTGCTTTTCTAATATCCCATTCTGGAGAACTAAATTTGTTTCCACGTTTGATTTTTATCTGAAATTTCATTTTCATATGTGTCAACGCAATATGATGTCTATTACAAGATAGGCATCATTCTTTATTATATGCATGAAATTAAAAATTTTTTGAAAGAAGTTATTTCATATAAGTATCGAACAATTATTTCTAAATTACAATTGTTGTTAAACTCAAATGCTATAATAATAATTTAAAAATAATGAACGTGTATTATCACAATTTTCAATTATTAATCAATAAAAGTTATAAAATATAGTTAAGATGAAAAAAATTACATTTATTGACAAATTGTAATTTGCAATAATCATCTGTAATTAATTTATTTTTACTACACAGTTTTGGTGGATAGGAAATGTTGGTGGTTCAGTTTTGGTGGGAAAAAATATTAAAGTTTGATAATTGTAGTCTTACATTTACTTATACAATGAGATTAATATTTTTGAAAAATGCATTATCAAACTGATACCACAAATTATTTAAATGAGATTTTAATTGCAGATTTGATTAAATTGAAAATAAATTGAAATAAAGTTTATAATATATTATTTAATAACAAATATTTAACAAATTTCGATAGTAAACATGAAAATGCAAGATCAGAAAAATAAATGTTAAATATGTAAGTATAATCAGTGTACATAATCAAGTGAGAATGATAAAATATTATGTATTTTATACAAATGTTGAAATTATATATTTCAATTTACAAATAGAATAATTGTGCTTTCATTTTGTTCAATGTAATAAATAATCTCATGTGAGTAAAAACAAATAATTTAAAAATTAGTGGCACATGCCTTACTGATACATAAGTAAAGACATAAATGAAAAGCATTAAAAACATAATTATATAAAAAATTTTGTATTTATCAATATACACTCAATATTATATCATTATCAAAGTCACTAGGAATTGATTTTTCAACTTGCATTGAATGTAGAGAAATTGTTTTCACGCAAGATAAGTTTCGCTTCTAAGTATCAGTTGAAATGATAAAAACTTTTGAGGCTAAGATTTCCAGGCCTTATTTTTATCTCCGAAGAAAGTGCAGTTTCTAAAAGAATGCTTTTTATTTCGTCGCCTTATTACTTATCGCCGTCGAGAAGTTTGATCCAAGAAAAGTTAGAGAAGAGGATTGCTATTTTCCTATTTTGATAAAAATATTACAATACACATTTGATTTATTGTTAAAGCGGGAAAATAAATATTCATGATTTTTCAAATACATTGTTAAAAAATAATATATAGCAGCCCTGTAAGAATTATTTGCTAACAACAAACATACGAAATGAAAAGAAAGTTAAAATAATGATAAATTTCTTATTCAAAACATATTCCCATATGTATTGTTATGACGAGAATTGTGAAATTTTAATGAATTGTCTAAAATTTATAAAAGATTTTTAAAATAAAATTTAAAATATTATATTTTTAGTAAATTTATAATGCAGAAGATAGATTTAATAAAACACATTCAAAAATGTTTTAAAATTTAAATACATATTAATAGCAAAAATGATTATTTTCTAATGTATTAGGTAAGTTAATAATGCATATTTTTTTTATTAAAATTTTCTATAGTTAATTAATGCATGTATTTGAATAATTTTTTAATACAGTGAAAAGGGAATATTATTAGTAAGCATTAGAATTTATTTAGTAATTATAAATAAACTAAAATAATTCAGTAAACAAATTACAGGAAATATCCTATTTGATGAATTAGTAAATCTATTTTTTATCCATTCTAAGAAATAAATAGCTTGAGGTATTTAATTTTTTTAAAAAAAATTATCTTACATATGTAGAAAGATATGGAGAAGATAATTTTAAGATTATTTCCTAAAGTAGTCTCCTCCATATTTAAAGAACTAATATATTTTTAGATTAGTATTAGAGATTTACTTTTCTACTTTAAACGCACTTCTAAAATTCCGTAATTTTAATTGTAGAAATTTAGCTTCAACACAAATATTCAGAGTGACCTTCTTATGACTAAATGAGAGGAAAATGGGCTCACTTATTTTCATCATTACCCATGCGGTCTCAGTAGTATTTCACAAGGAAACATTTATTTCATACGTTTCAGCTGCATTCTGTGTTTGATTATGATATATTTAAGCAAATTCCCAGCAAACACAAAGATGCCGGATATTCATCGGGCCGCTGCTGTTACCGTCTTAGACAGCAACGGCCCGCTGCTATTTGGCCTCGTCGGCTCCGTCAATAAAGTAGTCGTTGTCATTGCTGCTAGGCCGGCAGTACTGTCCGCTGTTGGCCCACGAACGAATGGCCATCAATACCATATTGGCTGCATGTGGCCCATGTAATTGCCAGTACGCGCCCATATACGGTTATCCATCGGCCCTTTGCCGTTTGGCCGACGATAGCAGCTCTCACAGACGTAGGGCTGGTTACGGTTATTTATTTCTATAAATATTGAATTCATTTTTGTTAATATTGTATATATTGTTAAAGTTAATATGGAAGTATTGGAAATCCATCAAATTAATACTGAATATATTTTTGATATTCTATAAGACATAATTGTGTTATCCATGTAATTGTCAAATATCATTAAATACATTTTTAGTTCTTAATTATATAAAGAATAAAAAAATATGAATTACTAACTCATATTTTAAATCATTTTTTGACAATGCTATATAAATTTTATAGTTTTATTTTAATAATCTAAATTTTATTTAAATAATTGAAATAATTTTTATATTCGGTTTTTAAAATAATATTTTTTATTATAGAATTTTGTTATTTATAATTTTTTTAAAAAAATTCTTGTGTAAGCAAGTGACAATTTATTGCTAAAACTGAACTTAAAATTATAAAAGAATTCCAGTTGCTTTAGGGTAATTTTATAGAATTATTTTAAAGCGCACACACATATATATTTTCTTCGTATATAAATTAATATTTCATTTTCCAAATCATAAAACTCCATGCAACAAGATGTTGAGAAAAATGATACAAAAGTATAAAGATTAACATTTTTTTTTCTTATAAAAATTAACACAACAAAAGCCATATATAAGTGGAATTTCCAAATATTAATGGAATTAACATTTTTTATTCATGATAAAACTGAAAATAAAAAAGTATCAACTATTTTTATTTACATTTGAAAATAATTTTTGCAATTTTTTTTTAACGTTTTCAATTTACAAGTTTTTTTTTATTTTTGTGGTCCACCTTCCGAATTAGTACTCTGGGACAAATTTCTCCTTTTGAGAATATTTTCACTTTGTTGTAACACCCGGAAAATAGAAAAAAAACAGAATTGTTAAACTGATTCAATTAAATTACAAAAATAGAAACACCAGGATGTTAATAACAGCCCAGGTGAAAAACAGATAAAATTGAGTTGATATGTTTATATAAATCAGGTGAAACTTCATGTATAACACTTATTTTCACATATTTTAGTATTATTTTGCAGTATTAATTATTTGAATAAGGAAAATCCAACATAACTATTTTTAAACTTACAATATTTTACAATTAAATGTAAAATTAAAGCAAAACAAGTCAAGCACTTAAATAGTTAAAATAATCTAACATATATATATATATATATATATATATATATATATATATATAGTCAAAGAGTTTAATTCCGCACTTTGGTTGTGAATGCTTATAACAGTGTCAATTTTCATTCAGAATTAATAGCTTATAACAAATGAATATTACTAATACAATTTTTCTTATGATGGAATCTTTTATTTAATTTCAGTTTTATCTCTTTAAAAAAAGAGGAATGTTTATTTCTAAATTTCTAATCATTATGTCCACAATGAGCATGCTTGTGAACTAAACACTGGGTGTTTTGCGTTATGCTGAGCACCTAATCGGGACATGTGCTTCGCAGCCCATGGGCTCTCAGTCAGGAAAACAGATAGGTTCTGTAGGCCTTGGCCCAGGTGTGGTCTGCCATGCTAGCCAGAGTTTTGTTTTACTTTATATCCATTTTGATATTTCAGTATATATATATATATATATATATATATATATATATATATATATATATATATATATATATATATATATATATATATATATATATATATATATGTATATATATATATATATATATATATATATATATATATATATATATATATATATATATATATATATATATATATATATATATATATATATATATATATATATATATATATATATATATATATATATATATATATATATATATATATATATATATATATACATAGATAGATAGATAGATAGATAGATAGATAGATAGATATTTGTACATTACAGTAAATAAAACTAAGTAACAAATGAAAAATCAAAATTCATCAATTTTGACAACTCTTTGATAAAATATAGAGACATATAATTGGGTTAAATGAAAATTGAAAATATTTTCAGTTGAATGACTTAATAGAAATTCTAAACAGCTGACTTTAAAAAATCAATGTAAGGTTTTAAAGAGAATCTTACATTTTAAAGATTGTAATAAAAGTATGCAATTAATTTATAATATACATTTAATAACTAATTTATAATATACACTTTGTATCTCATGCTTTAAAAAATCATATTTTGAACTAATAAAAAATGGTTAGTAAAATATGCATCAAAGATTATCAAATTATATTTTACACATATAACCTACGATTACAAATATGTAAAGTTTATGAAATCATAGTAATTAAAATAAATACTGATGAATTTTAAAATACATTGACACACAATCTCGTATTCTTTATACAATATTCTATGCTGAATCTTATTAACATGAAATTTACATGAAATTTTTTTTACAAGTGATTACAGATTGATGGAAAAAATTACGTCAGTGATTGCAAAAGATTTACAAATTTTGAATACATATATTCTAGTTGTTGCAAAGTAAATTTACATCACAAGTAATTAATATAATTATGAATTATTTAGAAGTATAAATGTTTTACATAACTTTATAATTCTTATTTTACACAAAGTATTAAATTAATTTTTAATCCAAAATTATTAGAAAATAAGTTGATTCTGGACTATAGTTTAAATAGGTACGATTTTGGGGTGGGGGTTAAGATGTTAGAAACACAATAAGCTTCAAAGCTAATGTACAAAATTAAATATTAGCAAGTAGCCATCAATAATAAATATAAGCAATTATTTGTTACATTATTTAAAAATTATTACCTATATTTACTTGTTAATAGTATTTATAATTACAATTATTTGCACATCTTATATTAACTACATTTAATTATATTAAGATTATATTTGTTAATATTATTCACAATCATAATTATTTGCAAAAATTATATTATTTACAAATATTAATTACAATTATTTGATAATACAAATAATTAAAAAAATTTTAACACAAGGAAATAAATTATGTGGTTTGTAATTTCCAATGATATTGAAAAATGTGTGTATATATGGTTAGATGAGGTCTTTGATCGAGACTACATATAAGCATAAAATATCTATTTAAATAGATATTCTTCATCATAATTATATCACTTAACACAGAGATGTGAATTATTAAATAAGAAAATTAAATGAATAAAACTCATTTTTTATTCTTATATATTTTAAAAAAACTGCTTAAAATAATTAAAAACTGCTTTAAAATAATCTTAAGAAAAGTAAAATCAATATATAAGTTCGATTTTATACTATCGAAGCTTACAGTAGATGCATATCAAAACTAAACAAAACATTACAAAAATTGACTTATTTATCAAATGTTTCCTGGTTATTCTTATCATTTAAAAAATATTTTCCAAAATGAGTTAAAGTAAAACTATATTTGTCATCACATTATATCATTTTTTTGAATTTTTACAACTGATTAATTTGCATAGTCAGATACTCAATTTGTAAATTATATTTCCCAAGTTACAAAAAATTTCTTATGGAAAAAACTTATTTCACTTTGAATGTATAAAATATTAAAAGAAGCATTTAAAAGATTTCAGAAATTTATACACTGTTCTTAATTTAATGATTAAAAAAATGTTCGTCAATATTTTAAAATTTATTGTACATTTAAATATTTTTGATACATATTACTCTTTTAACATTGGTATTACTCACTGGCAATGAGGAAACTGATTCACTTAAAGAGTCGTCTTGGTCTGCGATATTTTCGCCTTTCTCGATAAGTTATAAGCCTTTGATCGAGACCTTATCTAAAAACGGGGAACTCAGAAAAGTTGAGTCCTTTTTGTTGGGTTGAGAGAAGAACAAAATATATTTAAAAAGAAAGACTTGTTTTTTATGTTGACCATTACAATAGCAGCATTTTAAAGGAACTGGTTTCGCAACTTCTGCAGCATGACACTACTGTGTTCTATACAGACAGATCTATAAATAAAAAATATCTTTTAGTTCCAAATGAAAGTTAATTTGACACAAAAAGTTTTTTGCCTTTATATATGCAGAAGATAAAATATGCTAAATTGGGCTATGTTGGTTATAGAAGAAATAGAAAATGCCTTAAAACTTAAAAATTGATTAATTACATGAGAATATATTAAAGTCACTTTACAGTATAATATATTTATACCAAATGTTATTGATAAAAAAATTTCTATAACAAATTTAAGTTTTGAAAGAAGCCAGAAAAAGGATAAAATGTATAAAAGAAAAAGAAGACTGAATTATTTCCTTTTTGTAATTTGGCAATATTATTTTCTTATTTGCTTTTCTAAGTTTTGATTTCCTAATCATTTGCAATCAGTAAACAGCTGATCCAACATGTAACACAACTGTAAAACAACACATCCAACATGTTAATGAATAAAATATCAATTTTATATTTAAAATATTAAAAATACTTAACTGATAAATAAGAGTAAACTTAAATTATATTCTTGTCTTTAATAAAATGATCAAATTATTCTTAAGATGGATATCACAACATTTTAACTCTTTGGTAACAAGTGGTGTTTTGAATAATTTCGGCCAATATCTGGGCTTTAAATTTAATCGTTTTACGTTATAAATTACAATAAGAAAAACCAACAAACACAAAATAATGTCTACTATCAAAATTGACTTTAACCTCTGTATTTTCTGTAAAATGCTCCCACTCATCAAGCAGTGCTCTCCGATCCGGTAGATATGTGGGAGGGTGTTTCTAACATTCGATGGCCAAGCATGACCAACACATGCTGTATTGGATTCAAATCCGGAGAGTATTCTGGCCAGTCCATACGGGTAATATACTCAGATTGAAGGCATTCGTCTACAATGTTGGTATGGTGAGGACTGGCGTTGTCCTCCATAAACAGAAATTCTGCACCCATGGCACCCCGAAGAAAACGTAAATGTAGGTCAAGAATGATATCCCGGCAGATGTGGCCTGTCATGGTTACATTCTGAAAATGCAGGTTAGCTCTGGAACCCAGAATAATTCCTTTCTAAACAAACAATCATGAACCATCTTAACGGTTTCAGGCAATGGTGTTCTCTTGGTGGTAACGGGTACCTGGTCCTCTCTATATGAAAGTCCGACGAGAATCAAACTGAAAGGTAAACTTCGACTCGTCGAAAAACATCACACAAGACCACTGTTAAGGAGTCCACAATGCATGCTCTCTACTCCAGGCTAACCGCAGGTTGGGGTAAGTGGAACACATCTGTCAGGCTTTCGAGAGCTGATGAGATAGGTCTGATACTGTGCTCTTCATGTTTCTTTTGTCAGTAACTGTCAAATATCAGTCCTCATTCGGTATTGTAACTCTGAGGCGACCTGTGCTGTAACCTCTACTCATATTATCATCATTTTGGAGCCGTTGCCAAAGCCTGGAGATGACACTCTATGTGATTCCAAGTTTCTCGGATACTTCCAGCTGGTACGTCCACATTCCCGACGGCCGTTAATTCTACCACGTAAAATATCATCCAAATGCTTCCTTCGTGCCACAACTATGCGGTTATTGCACTGAAAGGCTTTTAAAGCACTTGCGAACAATTTTAGTTCTTTGCAACCATTCGTTATATACCACTCTTTTACACTCTCGTTTTTGTGAGGTACTATCGGCGCTATCTGGTGGTTTCTTGTTATTTGATTATTATTATTCAATGTGTGTGTGATAATTCTACATGTGAAATTTTTATTTTAGAGTTCAATTTATAAATGATTCTGAATTATCTTTTATTTATGGACATGAGTGTACTTAGGTTTAATTTGGAATCCTTTGTAATTTGAAATAGATTAGCAAGAAATATACTTATATATTTTGAGTAATAGACATATATATTTTGAAATAAATATCACAGAAAAAAATTTTTAATAACAAATTTCCTTTAATGAAAATTCAGAAATTTATTAATTCAGTTATTCATATATAAGTACTTTCTGTAAATAATGGGTTTTTCTATTCCATTACAATGTTAGTTTTATGATCTTGAAGATGAAATACTTAAAGGTGGAAACTTTTGTTAACTGAAATGATGGCTAGAAAATTAAGAAAAACGGATGTTAGGTTATTTTGGAACCGAAAAGAAACAAGATACTGTTTGTCGTTATACAGTATATTACCTTTTAGAACTCAGATCAGGAGTGATCTAATAAAAACAATCATAAATGTATATCGAATCAAAAATATATAAGCAACCGAATAATCGTTTCCCAAATATAAATTTTCTGAAAGATGATAATGTCGTCTTTCTTTAACATTGTGGTGAAAGTAAACAAGTGTCAGGTTTTAGTATCTATAAAAAAGAAATTATTTTAATTCAAACTGTTTATAAATAACAATTAAAAATACAAGACATTTTGAATTACTTCTATGTAAGCGCTTTTTAATAATAATTCCTGTTAAATAATGTAATCCAGAATTTAATCATACTCTCGGGGGTATGTTTTTTAATCTAGAATACTTGATATTGACAAAGGCATGGAATTTTTCAAATTTAGCACAAAATTATTATTACAAATTTATCTTCAATAGATTGTATTTTATCATGTGTTGGTATCTGATACTGAACATTATTTATACTGTGATTTTGCTTCTTGAAATTCTACTTTATGTGTTCTATTCTCATATCTCTTTAATACATGAAATTTAAAGATTTTAGCCTTTGAAGGTTAAATCATTTGTTCAATAAAAATGTTAACAATAATTTACAGAAAAAAGTTCTGTCTTGAGTGGAGTATTTTTAAAATAACACGTTATATACTTCTTTTTTATTTCCGCAACAGGAAATAGATGACTACAGTAAATGTATTTATTCTAAGCTGTAATAACATGTCATATCTGAGTAGGTTTTGGGAATAGGCAGCTGGAGACTCCACATTCTTTATTTTCAAGAACCAATCAGAAAGAAATATCTTTACGCAATTCACACAGGTGATATATTAATCAAATGTTCTCCGATGCACGCAGTTGAAAATCAAACAATATAAAATTCGCTTCAATAATTCAAACGATTATATGTTTCAGCGAGGCATTATAATTTAATAACAATATTCTTTTTGTAAATTACGCAGTTAAAAATTAAATTTGATATTTTCTCTTCTAATAGATGCAAATAAATTATTTCTTGTTATTTAATCTGTTATTATGAAAATTATTGTTGATTATTTAAAAAAAAACAACAATTATTTAGGTACGTATAAGATATAAGTGTGGAAGAAGTACGCGCGAAATTATTAAGAATTCATTTTTTCATTAATATATTGATTTTATATAACTCACAAATATTTTTAGGTTTAATTAAAATTATTAAACCATAAAGTCATTTTTTGAAATCATTATAGTTACTTTTTAATGTTTAATTAAATGTCAAACATAGCATTTACGAAACTGATTGAATTAATTATTTTTGAAAAGTGAACAATTAACAATTTAATTATATTTTAATTGGTATAAATAATATCTATTAAAACCTGGACTAAAGGGTCATAAAATTTTATGTTGCCTTAATGTGTTATATGATAATAATATTAAACGGATTTGATTGTTTATGTTGTCTATTTCCTTCATTGTTTATTATGCATATTACCAATTATTTCTTAAGATATGATGGTGAGAAAAAATAATTAAAATTCAAAGTTATTCAAATAATGTATATTTTTTACATAATGGATAACTTTTCTTTTATTTATTTAAAAGTGCGCAGTTTTAGTCAATCCATTATTTAATATTTCGAGAAAATCCATTTTTAAATTTGATTCACTACCAACTTTTTTTAAAATAAAGTTTGGTATGCAGCTACTGGGGTATACTATTAAATGAAACTCTTTTTAAAAATCACTATTAAATGAAATAATATAAAAAATCGCTATAAAAATATATAATAAATTACTATTAAGATATAGAAATTTCCTGAATAATGAATAACATTTTAATTTATCTTTTGTCTTCCAGTGTTATTTAATTCATCAATATATTTTCTATCCTCTTTAAGATGAAAGAAATGCAGACGCTAAGCGCAAAATGTTGTCTACAAAGTGATGATGGTTTCTCCCCGAAAGCAGACTTAAGAATATATATGAATATTTTTCAGAGTAGTAGGTAAATTATTTGTAGGTAATACAAACAACCGGAACAAAAAAAACCTGAAATATTTTTATTCACTGCTCTTTTCTTTATTAAAAATGAATATTACAATATTAAACATTATTATACTTTTATAAAGATTGTTTCAATCGATCAGATACAATCAGCCCATTAAAAACTTTTTCTTCGAAATTATTTTGCTTAAAAATTGTTTTAACAACTTGCATTCATTTATTTTTATTTCAAATTCACAACTGAATAGCAAGTTAAATTTTATGTACTATTTTCCAATATATGAGAGTTCATTTATTTTTCTTTTTAAATTATTTTACATCCTTTTGCGAAATCCATTTCTGTGAGAGTCCCTGCATTCATAATTCTGAAAGAACTTATGATTAAAATAACAAAAATACCTAGAAAATCAGGACATTTTGAATCATTGGTATTTTTAATTTATTGATCAAATGATTTTCTGACTTTTAATTTAATAAATAACAAAATTCATTTTAAAAATACAAGTATTCACCATAAAATAAAAATAGTGAAAATATAATTAATCACGCATTGAAAATATATAAAAATTATTGCTGGCTGTATAATGAGGACTAAATTAATTTGCTTTCATTTAAAAGATGGTAACACAAAATGATATTTAATTAAAAATATTATTTCATAAAAATCATAATCTTCCACTTATTTCAAAGGAATAATTCTTTGAAATAACAGCTGATAATAATTTTTCATTTCAAAATTACAGATATTTAAAATCTTGTCTTAATTTAAATACAAAAATTAAACATAATTTAAGATGGATAAGCAATACCATATTTTATAATTAATTTCATATTTGGGATTTTTTTAAATCCACTAAAATTTTTCATATGTTAAAAAATGCTGAAACATTTATTATTTTCTGATTTTAATGCTAATAATGACTCAATTTAATAGAAAATTAAAAACTTATTAGGAAAATTTACTTTAAAAATAAATATACTAACATCTTTTAAAATCCCTCCAGTAGAATATCAAAAATTTAAGTATTTGAAATTTGTGTGACAGGTAAAGCAATTTATTATATGTGTGTACTTATTATATGATACTAATCAACTTTACAATAATGTTTACAAACCAGTGTTTTCTCTGACATTACAAGGTTTATAATAAAAATATTTTGTATGTATAATTTCATGGCACACAAAACTTTTTTAAAATCAACAATTTAATGTTTCTGTAAAAATGCTTTCATCTATAACGAACGATTGATTAACTTATAAAAGAATTTAATTTTTTCTTATTTTAGTAAATTCTAAAGGATTTTCAAATTTGTAGTAAAAGCTCAAAGTGAGTAGATTACTTAAGAATATGCATCTTCACATTAGTTTTGGAATATCAGTTATTTCAAATAAGATTTCTGTTTAAAAGGTAATTTTTATAAAATGCAGACAATGATTCATTATAAATTACATTTAACCTAATTTGTTTTTGGTTTAAATTTGCCCAAAATTTTTTTGAGTTAATTTAAGAAATTCACATGAAATGCATGTGTATAAATGATTCTTTTTTTGCATTATATGATATAATAATCTGTGTAATTTAAATTTTAGGTGTACAGTTTAACTTATTGCGTAAAAAAAACTTTTTTATTACGCTATTAACTTCTATGAATTAGAAGTTAATATAGTATATTTTATTGTTTGTCATAAAAATTTATATATTTGTTGTCTATATTGCTTAAATTTGATACTTGTATTGTAAATTCAATGATGAATCACTTTCAATGATTTCACAATAGAAACGTTACTGTATTTTTACTCTCCTTGACACAGAGATTAAAAATACTTAACAACCATTTATATAGAAAATTATTTTTTCTTACTTTGATTAATAATTTTTTATTTTTGGCTTAAAAGTTCTCAATTTTGTATGTTTATTAGAGATATTTAGCATTTTCTTAAAATGCAAGAACTTTTTTAGTTCTTACTATTAACTGATTTAGATGTTTATGTAAATATGGAAACGTATTTATGTACCGTAATAAGAAACTTCGAAAAAATCTGAGTATTATGTAAATTTCGTGCAAAAGGCTCCAACGAATGTTGTCATCCTATAATGAGAGTTTTAAAATAAACTTTTAATGTTAAAGATAGTTAAACTAACGCAAATTGGCATTTAAAAATATGCATATAAATTTATGATTAAATGAAATTACACCAAATCTCTTAATATCATCTCAAAATGTATACTGTAAGAACAGAGAGAGAGAGAGAGAGTGAGAGAAACAGAGAGAAAAAGATTTTATAACTATATTAGTAATGAACCAAATTTTATTTTCAGTTCAAACAATTAATGATCATTCTTTATATGATCAGTATTAATCAACCCTACTAGTTAAGTAATCTTAAAAGTTAACGTATATCAATATAAACTAAATTCGAAGACGTCAATATTTTCGTTTGTTATCATATTCTCCTGAAAATATATAATTCAATTGAAGACATTTTTGTCAGTTTTTTTACTAAAAATTACACTCTTCATGTTTATTATAAAGTATAACTTACAGGTATGAATAGATCATTGTAATATTTCATAATCAATCTACGTCCCATATAAATCTTAAGCATCTGTTTACTTTTATTTCTCTATGAAATATGAATTTTATACAGAAAATATATATAATCTAAATTAGATAATCTGAAATGTGAATCTGTATTGCTTTTCTTTGAAAGTTACTAAAACATTGATGGTGGGGCGAATGTTATTGCAGTCAAACCATAAATTATTTAATTTTATATATTAAATGGCTATTTATTGAAATATTAAGTTAATTAGTTAAGTAAAGAATGTTATCATATATTAGCAAAATAGATATTTATGTAAAGAAGTGAATGAAGAAATTTTCTTAGCTCAGCTCAAAGGAAAGAGTGATGCTTTATTTCCAGATGACTATTCACAGAAATATTTCATTTCTGGCACGTAATTTCTTCCCAGAATATATAGAATTCTCATGGCAGTATCTGTAAAAGCATAAAAGCAAAAAAAAATAATAATAAAGAATATTTTCTAAGAAAGCTCTTTCAATTTAACAGATGTTACAATTCCAATCTTGGTATGTGTTGTTAGTAAAAAAGCTGTTCCCCTAAAATAATAATTATATAACAAGAGCATGTCTGAGTACTAAATCCAAATATAATTATATTCCAAGAACATTGTTATATACATATTTTAATTCCATCGATAAAATAGAATAATTTTATTAAGTTTCTTTAGAGTTAATTTAATTGCCTATGCAAGCACATTATTTCTGAGTAAAATAGCAGATTTAATTTGAAAACTAATATTAGTGAAACGAAATATTCTTTAATAAAAATGATAAATCTAATAGAATGGTGGGAATGTTACATTCCACTTGTGCAAGGGCTAAAATAATAAATTACATGAAAATCTTCTAAAATTTTCTAATTTTTTAAGTTTATTCCGAGTATAAAATAATTTATAATCATTCCTTACTTTTTTGCCAGTAAATTATGAGTAAGTATGTAAGTAAAAGTGACTGCTTAAAATAACCTATAACCAATATCTAGAATTTACATTTAAATTAAAAGTACAATGCACTGTTGAATAAAAAAAAGTAACAATTTGGTCGCAGCAAAGTGCTGTTTTATATCTTTTTCACAGAAAATAACATTAAATCAAGCACACAAATGTTCATTTTCATAACTTTATTTCTTATTATTTTATATTATTTTTGATAAATTAATATTATATAACAAAATAGTTCATTATTATATTGAAATAATTGAGGATATTGAAAAATAAGTCATTGAATTTTGCCTATTTACGTATATAATTTAATTAATTAAAAATAATAATTGTGTGTGTGAAATAGTTTATTTACTTAATTTTTTGTGCCAAATTTTTGTAAATACCATTATATTAGCATAATAATTTATATTACCATATATTTGTTTGTTTCATAAGGAATAAGTTTCTTAAATATGTTATTATTTGACGGAAGAGCTGTTTTTATTTTGAATATATTGGATGTATTTCATAATATTGAAATTTAAGTCTTAATGTTTGTCAATTTATTTAAATAATTTAACTAATAATTTAATTAACTTATTTAATTAAATATAATTATTGATAAAATAGTCAAGAGCAGTAACATCTAATATGAGATGCATTGTATATGTTTTAAAAGAAAATACATTCTGTATATAATATTCCTCATACAAAATTTATTATTACAAGGAAATATTAAAAATTTTATTATCATATTGTTAGATAATGGTATCGTAATTTTTGCTTTTATCACTTATCATGATAAGCGAATTATTGACACAGGAAAAGTGCATAATATCCAATAATATATTACAGAAATATTAAAATATTTTACTGTCCATTTTATAGCAAATCTAGTATATGTGCAAAGACGGAAAGCTTTATTTTGCAGCTATACATTACTTTTAAAACTATTATTTTCAATATATGCTAATATTTACAATATTTTAGAATTTTTAAGTGAAATATAATAAATAAAATGGAACGAAGTATTCCAGGAACTTTATGCAATCAGTAATCTCAAATTTCATAAAATCCTCTACTTCTTTTTGGATACTTGATCCATATTTTTGGCTTTAATTTTAAATGTACAGAAAAATTCGCAGAATTGGATGGAAAAGTAAAAATCATGACACGATTTCCTTGGAAAGTCTCACACAAGAACAGGGAGATGTAAACTTAATCCAAACGATATAGAATTACATAAAAATATTCTCAAATCCAAGTAATGAAATAATGATACCGTCATATTAGTAAACTACATAAATCTTACTAAAAATAAATAAAGGATGCTTGTATATATAATATTGAGAAAATGCTTACAAGTTATAAATACGTATTTTAGTAGAACTATTTTATTCTTTTAACGTAATTATTCTGTACAACCTATATTATAATTAGTTTTGTTTAATTAAAATTACAAGACATGAATATATATATATATATATATATATATATATATATATATATATATATATATATATATATATATATATATATATATATATATATATATATATATATATATATATATATATATATATATATATATATATATATATATATATATATATATATATATATATATATATATATATATATATATATATATACCGTTTAAAGAAAACCTCTTTAATAAGAATTAGTAAGAGAAATCTTTTTAGAAGTATTTTATAACACAAACATTTTTCACAAATAATGTTTATAAATTTTTCATAAACTGCATAGAAATAAAGTAGGTGATATTCGGTACCTGTTACCAGATATATTGTTAAATTCGTAATAATTTTAATCAATAAACATCAATTTTCATCTTAAAATATAAGATAAATAATTATAATTAATATGTAAACTATAGAACGAGAAAATATGAAGGTAAAAACTATATTAACCATTTACTAGTAATTAATAACTTGATTCTGTTTGAGTAACATATGAGTTTTCAAAAGTAAGTAAATGAATTGAATTATAATAAAAAAGAACATAACTTTTATAATTAAAAGAAATAAATAACAGATATAAAATGATTTTTCTCTTTACTGCTCATAGTGGGTTTTTAAATGTTTTGCAACATTTTTCAAAATTGATATTCATGAAAATTTTAAATTTGTATTTGTCAAGAAAACAATTATTTTCTTTTTGAAATTACTTATGCTCTGAAAATAAATTACAGAAAGATAGATTTGAAAAATATTCCACAGTTAAAACTATGACAACAAAAATCATTAAATGTAGCTAAAACATCATATCATATTTATTAACGATCAGGAAAAATATCTTTTAATTGAGTGAGTTCATATTAAAAATTTTTATAACTGAAACGGGAAATAATATTCGTGTTTATGTGATGAAGTGAGAATAAAAGAATAAATAAGAAGCAGATATATCTTTTAAAATTATAATATTTGAAAAAGGTTTGAAAAAGTTGAAAAGCAAAATTTAATTCTGCATCATTAACAAAAAATATGAATATATTATGTTATTAAATAGTTTAAGTTCTTATATAATTAAAAATTTCCATTTTTAATTTGCTTTATGTTAAATTATATTCGATTCAAATAAAATTGAAAATTATTATCTGCATATGTTTATACATAATTATTTGTTTCTATCATCTCAAGTACAAAATTAGTTTATATTGCCATTTCATATTGTCTCAGGAGTGAAATAATCTAAACACCTTAACTTCTTCCTTTAAAAAATAGTTCTTTAAAAAAATAACTATGGCATCTGATGAATTTTAAGATTATACAAAAATTAGTGCAAAAGTGACATATAACTCCTGAAATTAAATTCTTCAAGTATTTTGAATTATGTAAATTAAAACTATGATAAGTACATACACGTTTTTATAGAAAAATAATTTATTAGACAAAGAAATCTTTTTAATACATCAGACTCTGAAGATATTAAATTAATGTGAATAGTTTAAGTAAAATTTCTTACATTTCAAATTATATATGTTTCTTTTTTTTTTACAAAAGAAGGTAAAAATATAAATGCTTTTTCTTTTGTAATTGCAGACATTCCGATATGATGTCTTCATGTCGTAAGTTAAACCCTAACTTATGCATTTAAATTTAAAAAAGTATTCTCAAAAAAAAAATTCAAAATCTCCAGTTCATCAACGTTTTCCAATGACGGAAAATTTTTTCTTAAATTTGTCACTTGAATTTTTACAAATAATAAAAAATAATATTTTTTTCCAAAAATATTAAAATAGTTCTGTCCTAAGCAAAAAAGAAATATAAATGAAAAGATGCAACTTTTCATTATTAATCGTAATTAGTTTCAGCAAGCAAAGGGAAAAAATGTAATAGTAAAATTTTTTGTATATACAAAAACATATATAAAAAATTATATATACATATATATCTTAAATCTTATCATAATAAGCATTCCGAAAGCAATATCTTTTACTACTACTTATAAAAATTTACTTTTATACATTGCTTGAAATGTTCTTAAAATAATTTATCTGTTAAAAGCCAAAAAAAGAAACATATACTTTTCTGTTAATTGTTTTGTAACTATACCCTAAAATTATCATTTTAATGCTTACTTATAATTTTAAGTAAATTGATCTTTCCAGAAATTTCTTATTTTTTTTATTCTTGTAATCAAACGTGCAAAGTTTATAGGTTTACTTTTATAATATGCTTTTCAGTTTTTTCAATATTTTTAGTGTGATAGATCACTCTATCAAAGATATATCTCAATAGAAAATTATCTTCTTAAACATTTTCTTTTAAGTGAAATAGTTAAAAGGAATAAACGGAGTTGCTTAAGCTCTTATACTTTTTAAATATGGAATACTTAAACATCTCTATAAATTCAATTACTTTTGAAGATGTATTATCGTTTCAACTTTTTAAAACTTAATTTATTATAAAAATTAAGCTTAGAAAATCAGATGTATATACATATATATATATATATATATATATATATATATATATATATATATATATATATATATATATATATATATATATATATATATATATATATATATATATATATATATATATATATATATATATATATATATATATATATATATATATATATATATATATATATATATATATATATATATATATATATATATATATATATATATATATATATATATGAGGAGTATTCGGGAAGTTTAAAACAAAATAGTAACGTAACATTTTTCAAGCAAATACTACTTTTTCAGGAGAAACCATAATTTGACTGTTTTTCTAGTTTCCAGCAATGTTAAAACAATTGTTATAGCGTGTTACTAGCTTTTCTACACCTTGTTTATAAGAAATTCCCTCCAATGACTGTAATTGTGCAGGAACAAGTGATAATCGGATAGCACCAACGTGGTGGTAGAACTGCTAACAACGAGACAGCTGAAGCATCATTTTAGTATCACAAACAGCATGTGGCCAAGCGTTGTCATAGAGCAACGCAGTTATTTTACCCAACATTCCCCTCCATTTGTTTTGAATTGCAAGCCGTAGTTTTTTAAAGTATCACTATTTCTTGTATCATTGACTGTTTCAATTCAAGGAAGAATTGCAGAAAGCAAACTCCTTTTCATATCCCTGACATATTGCATAATTTTTTGTGCTGACGTTGTCTTTTTGAACTTTAGTATTTTTCGGAGATTGAGTGTACCTCCCCTACAATGACTGTTGTTACAAGTTTGGTGTGACATTGTTGACACACATTTCATCACCTGTCCCAATTTGGTTTAAAAAGTTCCAGTCCTCATTTATTGAGATCAGCTTTGTGAAAAGTAATCTATGGTGATGATCATTCATACAAAATCTCCGGAACTCCAAGTTGATCTATTGGGAGCTCTTTTTGAGGTGGTATTTTTCAGTTTCTGGGCACATTAGGACATAGTGGAAAGGATCCCCTTAGGCTCCATATATACAAGTGGATGAAGCTGTCTTTGGTGCTAATTGAGAGACAATGTACCAGGTAGACTATTACGCATGTGAGGGCAACAATATATATATGTATGTATATATATATATATATATATATATATATATATATATATATATATATATATATATATATATATATATATATATATATATATATATATATATATATATATATATTATCTTTTACATGATTTTTTTAAAATTTAACATAAGCTGTGCCTTTATATAAATTTAAAGCTTTGATATAAATTTTGAAAACTTAAAGGAATGGAAAATTGTGTATAAATGGGTAAAAGTAATTTTGAAATGATTTGAACACCATATACATCTTTTAATATTCATTTTGCTTTATCAATTCATTTCTCTTTTAAATCCTAATTATATAATGATAAGGGGTAGAGTTATTTGAGCTCCTTAAATCTAGTGGTCAGACTATTAAAATGAGCTATTTTTTCTCTAATAATATATTGATAAGAAATCATTAAATTGCAAAAAAAGTTTATCACTTTTAGTCGTACTAGAAAGAGCAACTAACATTTTTTAATATTTAACCATTTAAGAATTATTCACCATTTATTTTAAATTTAACCATATTGTGTCAAAATACAAAATTAAGTGAATATGTATCGTTTTTAGGATTTTTTATTGCTTACATATACATTTAAGATGTTTAGAAAATTACCATCAATATTTGAATTTCTATGATTTTATAATTTTAAAGTTGAAAAATATTTCAGAACAAGTTATATAATTAATTTATTTTTAAGTATAATATTTATATATAGAATTATGTTCATAATTGTTCAGAAATCAACTGTACTTATAAAATTATTTACTATTTCTTGATAGGTTGAATATTTTGAAATTTTATAATGCAGGCGAAAAGGAATGATTTGTAAAACTTGAAATAAATGTAATAGATTATAAGACTGCAGTAAATAAAAATAATATAATGAAAATCAGATACATGCATTCAAAATATAATGCATTGCAATAATTTATATTACAATAAATTTTAATTCTAGGAATTCCGTCAAGGGTTTCACCTTTTTTAAGTGTGTACAGGTGATCCAATAACGAGGTACGCAGGAATTTATATTCTCTCTTTTTTACCTCTCTTCTTCTAATCTTTTTTTATAATTTCCATCTCTCAACGATAAGCGATGGAGCTCTCCATGAGTAGTTTTAGCCGCTCTCTTTGCTTCTCATGGACTTTCAGATTCCCAAGTGTTGGTCATGAGTGGCAACCCTTTAGACGGATGGTACACTGTAGTCCTCGGTGTATCAATCAGCTGTTATCTGGTTACACTCATAGCAAGTCTGCTAGGTATCGAGTGAAGGGACCACATCACTGGGCTTGGTGTTAAGGGTGGTCACTGCCTACGGAGATGATCCCAGTATGTGAGGGTTCTCTAGTACAATGGTAAGTGTTGATTTTGGAAATGTCCAGAGCTAGTGGCTGTCATTCTTTTTAGGATTCCATGGTGGGTGGTGCCTTCAAGCCTGAATCTTTACAAATATCCGAAGGGTTGTATGTCTCGGGTCCTTCAAGTCAATTCATCTAGTCTTTACATTTTGATAAGCACATCAAGCAATGTTCATGCAGTATCGTCTTTTCTGATACAAAAACTTCTCACATCATATATCGGTAACATACAAAATGTTAAAACAATTACGATCTGGAGATCTTGTTCAAGTTGAGTCAGAACAAGCTACTGTAATTCCTAATTAGAAACATTGGGTTCATTTTATATCACTTAAAATGAGTCTTGTGTTGTCCTATTAAACTCCAATTTAATACGTTGTTTTGTAATAGCTATACCAACAAAGAGTTTATGATGCACGTAGTATAAACATTTGACGTGACGGTATAAGTATCCCCATCAAACATGTTGTCTTAACTTTTCAAACTCTAATACCAAAATCCATAAGATCAATTTATTTGAATTACGAACTTCATCCATACTTTCTTAATCCTCTTTGATGTTTCAAATGCCAGAGATATGGTCATTTTCAACAAGCATGTAGGAATAAAGATCTTATATGTAGAAAATATGCATAATTTTGTCATAAAATTAATGTACCTCAGAAATTTACAAGTGATTTAACTGTTACGGTGCAGAAGCTGCATTTTTCCAAATTTTGTCCTAGATTGGTCTTGGCGAAAGAAGCAATTGCAACCAAAGTAAAACAAAATATTACGGAAGCAAGACAAATAGTAAAAATTGAGAACATCAAAAGTTGGCATTTCCTATTCTTCTAGTTAACAAACAGGTGCAAAATTAAACTACAATCCATCAAATAATAGTTGTTTACCAATATTTGCTACATTTTCAATTTTTTCATCTAAATCCACTTTATCATAAATTTCTAATAGCACAAAAAAATCTACTTTAATTACCACTAAATCTAAGGTTGATAATACAAAAATTAAGAAAACCAAAATCTCAAGAAAAAGCATTAAAAGAACAATTGATATATAATCTTCTGAATCAGATAAAAAACGTATTCCCCTCTACATCTCAGACCGTTTCTAAACGTAGAAAAAAACAAGAACAAAAGAATCAAATAAAACCTAATCTGGATGACATTAATTTCTTGAAATTATTGTGGTATTTTCGGAAAACATGGCAGTTTTTTATAATATTTATTTGCCTCATATTTCTAACCTTTCTGAATTTGTTTTAGTGCCTTTATTTTTCTAAATCATTCGTTTCAACATTCGCAATTAGTCCTTATCCAAGGATTTACTCAGGCTCTTAACTATCAACTATTATTTTATTTTTGACGCAGGCTATCCCATCTAAAAATCCTGCGCCAGAAAAAAATGGATTTGATAGGAAATCATAATGGTGAACATGTCCGTTCAATATTAATTTTAATTTTAACATTAGGTCAAAATAAAATGCAAATTCAATGCTGCTTAATTATATATTTTGAAGAAACCAATTTCTGCCTTTGTTAAATTGTGAAAAATTGTCTCTGGAAGAGCGGTAAAAATCTTCACATTTAGTGTAATTCAAAAATTAGCCATTTTGTGAGCATCAACTATTATCAACCACCATATATTTATCTATCCATCTGTTTAAAAAATGTTGTTGTTACTTATGACAGATGGAGAAGCCAAGCTCGCTTTGACGTCGGCTATGGAAATACAAGTCAGTATAGTGTGTCTTTCATTTAACCAGAGCAACATGTAAGTATGAATATGCTCTAAGATTCCTCCTATAGATGGCTTCACCAGAGGTATGATAGTGCCATAAATGACACTCTCAATTTTGATATTTATCTGGAGTGGGAGGAAATTTTCCTACATATCATTACACCTATGTTAACTGTTTAGTGACATACCACAGCATTTTCGATTCTTTAGACTTAACAAACGTGTATATTACATGTACTCGGTGGGCTTTGGCGGCATCGGAAATTGAACTCCACCCTTCAGAATCACCCGACTGAAGGTCATGAGTTCATCATTGACAATAATGATACGGATATATCGGTTATCAGCTTTTTTCTTATAAACACTGATCAAAATATTTTGTGATTCTTCCAAAAAAATCATAAAAACAAAAAAATTAGAATTAATAAAAAAATAACAAATTTGTCAAAAAGTGGAAAAATAAGCAAGTATATAAATTGATTATTTTATTTCTTCAAAAATTATTAGTTAAACATTATTTAAAATTGTTTTAGTCTTTATTAATAATATAAACAAACATACACACACACACACACTTCCTGAAATCACCCGTCAACTCTCTACCAATGTTTTAATTAATATGCAAGTGCTTTATTTTCCACAAACGTTTTTAATATTTCTTTTTTTGAATACAATGACCTATTATTATTTGCTATACCAGCTTAAATACACAATTTCTAAAGTGCTTCTATAAACGGGGCTTCAACCATCATTAGAGAAATCAGTTCAATATTTATTTAAATTGGCATTGTGTGTTATATTGGTGGTAATCAATAATTATTTGGGAATGGATGACGCATCTAGTAGTAGAATTGTAATCTGGCAATAGAATTTCTCATTTTAAACGATATTTGTTAATATCTATAATTAAAGCCGTCGAAAATAACTTTTGCAATAATAGTGAATTTAAAATAGATTTCTAATAACATATAATTATTAATAAAACTTACGTTCTTTTGTCTGATGCCTTGAAATACTTGCTTATTGGGTCTATAACTTTTAAAAGATTAATAGAATTTTTATGAGCACATTATATTGAATTTAATATCAAGAAACTATCTATTTTTATATTACATTTTTGTTATGTTCTTGGGAGAACTTTCTTGTTTTTGGAAATGATATTTTTTAAAATACTATTTCAGCCTAAGTCAGTGAGAATGACAGTTAAAATATATATATATATATATATATATATATATATATATATATATATATATATATATATATATATATATATATATATATATATATATATATATATATATATATATATATTGTATAAATTATCTATGACTTTTAAAATTGAAAAGTAAAAATACAACTTCTAACTGAAAATATTTTTCAAATTTGGTATTATTAAATAGAATGTGTATAAAAAGTTGGGCACATTTTGATATTTAACTCTTAAATATATAATAATAAATTTAATTTAATAACACTAATGTTTAGGTAGACTCAAAACTTGTCATTCTTTTATGTTGATGTTTTTTTCAAATATTGATATTCAATAAGCAGTTATGTTTAAAATATTGGTATATAAGTTATCATTATTCAGTTTTTCTTCCTGTAAATGGTGTCCTTTAGGATTCCTCAAGGTGAAATTCTAGAAGGTTTTTATTAGGTAATTTAGAGGAACAAGAATATTGGTCATTCAAAGAAAAATGATCAATGAAGTTCACTAGTTTTTCAGTTATACTTTTTTCGAAAGGAGATCGAACATTTTTACTTAGCTTCATGTATTAATTCACAAAATAGGTTGTTTGACATTTTATTAAAAGAAAACAAGAGACTGAGCCCTTTTCAAAGTTTTAGAAACATGGAATTTTCCAACATATCTAAGTAAATAACAGGTGTTAAATTATTTTTAGTGAATAAACTAGCCAATCACTTTTTTGTACTTAGGTCCACATTTCAGACTAATCTTTGGATAGTCCCTTTATATTTCATGGTATTCGAAAGTGTTTTGGGTTTCGCATATGCCCTTATTCGGGTTACGTACTGTACCAGAAAGATGAGAAAAATTTTTGGAGGCGAAAATTACGTGCTATAGGAATTCAGCATACTCCATCTTCGGAGCGTGATGGTTGTAAATTTCATATTCTTAACTTCGTCGTCCAGCCTCACATTATGTACGGCTTGAATGATTGGAACCTTTAAGAATACAGTATTATTTTTTCTTAAGAACTCTTTGTACTATCTGATTTTTTAAATTCGAAATGAATTCTAATCTTAACTAACGAAAAGAGAGACATTCCTGGAATTAACAACTTCCGAAGATGACATTAGTAAATGAAAGAAGAAAAACAAAAAAATTAAAAGATGAGTTACAATCAGATTGAAAGAGGAAATTTTTAGGTCAACATTCTCTTCAAAGGAAATTTTAAACGTTATTCCATACATAAATTCCATTAATTTGTATATATATTCATTATTTTATGAATTATTAAACATCAAAATTGGCTTAGCAAATTATAGACATACTGTCTTGAAAATAAATTCAAATATTTTTATATGCTTGAAATGTATGCTTGGAAAATATTTAATTCTGAACGATTAATAACAATTATTTGTCAAGAACTTAATAAAATCATAACAAAGCTAATAAAGTAATGATTTTTCGCATTAAATAAAGTAGAATCTTATGAAAACATATGATACTCATTAAAATATTCCTGAACATTTTGTCTGATATATGAAAATAAAACATTTATCTCTGTAGCTCGATTCTTTTTTCTCCAGTTTATATATCCTTAGCAATTTTGATAAATTTTATATTTGTTGATATTTATTGGAACAATAATGAGGAATCAAGTTTAATGCATTCTTTTCTGTTAATATATATATCTGTTATATAATATTTGATTTTTTTCTGTTTTTATTTAAAATTAGAAAGTTGAATCCTATCAACTTTGCTATAAATAATTAAGTAAATTTATTAATCAATAAAAATACTTTTTTTATTGAAATAAAAACGTATGTACATACTATAATGCCCAGTTAAAAGTACCTGCATTGCATTTATTTTTCTCAGCAGTAATGAGGACGAAAATGTTAGCAAATTTTCAACTGGGATAATATCTCGCTCTTCGAAAGTATTCTTAAAGTGTCTTCATTATACAGAAGCAGGCACTGGAATGAAGACCCCAGACTAGGCAGTAGGACATACACATGTTTAAGATTTATTACTATTTTTCATAATAAGAAACTATTATTATTTAAAAAGGAATATTAGGGATAGAATCAGAGAAGTTCATACATTTATCTATCTATCGACCTATCTATCTATCTATATATATACATACATACATACATATATATATATATATATATATATATATATATATATATATATATATATATATATATATATATATATATATAATGTAAAAAATAATAAATGTTCTACCTTTATAAAACACAAAATATTCAATTCAAAAGATATGTATAATTAGTGCGAAAACTATAAGATTATAATGCAGTAAAATACAAATTTTAATTATGTTCTGTAATATACAAAGTTAGCTACTAAAAGTAAAAGAAATTAAATATATTATAGTAGTTTGATTACACTGAAAATTCAGACTTTTTTCTTCTACACTATAAAATATTTTCACAAAAATCCTTTTAGCATTTCATCACACAACAAAGGGAACAAAACAACTTAAGGATTTCTTAAGCTTGTTACATAAGAAAGAAATCCTTAAAATATATTTGATTTTAAAATTTCACTGTAAAACTTGCTTATCCCTTTTCTACGAGGCAACATATGTGTGGGAAAAATGAGCTGCAGAATATATAAGTGAAAATGTCTTCAAAAGGATTCCAAAAATGATGTAACAGCAACTAAGCCAAAGATAGGATTACATTTTTTTAGGTATTCAGGTTTACCTTAAAAACCTGATTTTATAAACTACCGTATTGTGAAATATGTCTGAATGCAGTACACTGTATTTGATAATGTTTCAAAAATTGAATTTCGTATACGGGAGTAAAATTGTATTTAGAGCTCAGAGCATTTAAAAAACGGATAATCTTAGAATATTTGAGAATATTACAAGAAGATTTATCAATCTTTGAAATGCTAATGCCCTTCAGATAAAGTTTAACATCTATGGAATTATAGAATAATTTGGAATCCTGTTGAAATTTAATTTAATAGAATTTAAGAAAAATTTTCACAATATATATATTTTGTTATAAGTGAAAGAAATCATAACACTGGACATTTCCACTTGGATTTGATGAATGAGATTCTGTAAATATCTTCAAAGTTTAATATGATTGCACAAATATAAAACAGAAAATACTGATAATTTATTATTTTTAACACACACACACACACACACACACACACACACACACACACACACACACACACACACACACACACACACACACACACACACACACACACACACACACACACACACACACACACACACACACACACACACACACACACACACACACACACACACACACACACATATATATATATATATATATATATATATATATATACACACGTTACAATTGAAATATTATATACAACTTAAGTGACTATCATTAATGGGATATTCCTCTATGGAATCAAGAGCAGGAAGGCGAGAAAATAGATGCTGTATTTGATAATAATACATAATAGAGTAATTTTTCAATGTTTATCAGTGAATGAGTTTTTTATGTGACATCTGAACCCTATGAGCTTGATATTTCCAAATTTCCCGCAGGCTGGCTCTTCTTCAGAAAAAACATTCAATGAGTGAACATTAAGCAGTTTCACAGTACATGTAATTCATTTTTCGGAAAAGAGACTGAAGGGCAAAATTTTAGAAAAGAGATGCATGCCATATTAGCAGGTTTTTTTAAATGTAAGTGTTTTGAATAAATGTTAAAAGTAAATGCTCACGGTTTTTGTGTAATTGGTACAACTTTCGCTTTGAGATGCCTAATGTAGGGCAGGAATGGTAGTTTACTAACTTCTTGAATACCAAGATGCTTAACGTATCTTGGAAACTTTCGTATACTTCAGGTGATTGTATCTAATATTATTTTTGGACTGTTTTTCATGGGTTCCCAATATTTGCCTGTACTCGTAGCTTGGAAATTTTGTAAAGATAATTTAGTTTAAGTTTTTCGCTGAGCTCTGTGAAAATTTGCATAGCCTCATTAAAATTATTTTTAATTGTACTCTTGCTTGGCTGTCATCTATCAGAAGCGTGTCATCAGCGAATGCAAAAATATCTGTGTGTGACGGATAGTTATGGAAAACTTTCTCATTAAATCAAATATTCCTGAGAGTCGGGCCACTGACAGAACTGATAATTGTTGAACAACCATCTGGAAATTCTGCTGTTTTCGGTCTTCTAGGAATATTGGAAAAAATTCCATTCGATGGACATTTCGAGTTTTGATGCACCATTCTCAAACTTGGTCACCAAAATAGTCGAAAGCTGGTGGAATATCCAAAATAAAAAAAGCTGAGTAAAGATTATTTTTTCTATTCCTGTTTATATTAATTCTAATTTTACTTAAAACATGCTCTGTAGACATATTAGAACGAAAACAAATTGCCTATAACTGAGAAAATTTGTTTTATGTAGATATTGCTTTAAGTGAATAATTACTAGATTTTCTTATACCTTTCCCAGAGCTACTAGCAAACATATAGGAAGATAGAAGGAAGATAATTTGGATTATTTGTTCTTTTTTGAAAGAACATTACTTGGTCAATCTTGAAATGTTTGGAAAAATACTGCAATTTTAAACAGATGTTGATAAAGATAAAAGGAGTAATGGACAAACATAGAAGGCTAATTTTACCATTAGGCTATCAATATTATACACTCATAGGGCTTTAGAGCTACTGTGGATATTTATGGTGTACTTGAGCTCAGTTAAGATAAAAGATGGATGAGGATCGTTAGCGGGATTTAATTGAACAGCTCTAAGTTTTCGTGAAAAGGCGAATCATTGTGGGTTGTACCTGGAGGGAAAGCTTGAGCGAAAAGAGAGTTCCTGATGAATTACATTTGTAGATTAGAAATTATTTGGAATGTTGTGCAGAGTTTGATATTGGTTTGGCGTATAGACTTTATCCATTGGAATTTCTTATAATATACCGAAAACACTTATATTATTTGTACAAAACTTTATTCAACTGGATAATTTTGCCTTCACAATTTTTTTTGTAAAAAGCTAGTTGCTTTTTGTATTCTTTGTACAGCCTATTGCATTATGTGCTTTCTGAAATGCTTTTCACTCTTCTTCTAGTGGCAATGGATATTGTTTTTGCTTCATTATCCGCAATGATGAGTTCCACCGATAAATATTCTTTGTTGCATTTGGGTTTGTCATTTTAAAGCGCTGTTCAACCGCTGCATGAATAATAGAAACAAATACAAATGTTGTTGTAACTCTATCAAGCATGTTTGAGTCGTTGCAATTCCAAAGTTTATTTTTATTGGCTGGATTAAACATTTTGTTTGGGATATAAAATGGTTATTTTTGCCAAACGTATTGAATCGTCTATTGAAAGACATGCTGTCATTTTCATAAAATTATAAAAGATGAATTTGTGATCCAAAAAGAGGTTTCATCATTACCAACCAGTTGCTTGTAACGAGGTAAGATCATTTGCTAGTGCTAGATCGGGCAAACCTTGTCTATTTCGTCCCACAAATGGTGGAGAGAACTTTACTCATTAACTGCGTTGAGATAAAACAGAAAAATAAACTTTTCGAGAAGAATTCTTTGATTATTGTCGTATGGTTAACACCAAAGAGTACTTTAAGAATAGAAATCACCTGAAACAATGACTATAATTTATTGATTAGATTTCGGGACTGGATTTATCAAGTCTAGGATAATTTATAATTCTTCGCAATTCGAAATGTATACACTAATGAAAGCAAGTGGCTCAGGTGTATCACTTAAGAGAATTATCATAAGGTCTCTGTGGGACCGTAAACACATTTTCTTAGACAGAATTTAGAGTATATTAGACCTATAGCTACGTATCCTCGAAATATGTAAGTCTTGGTTGTCACAATTCACATAAACGCATGAGTTTTATTTAATATTATTTGATTTGATTTTGACACCATTGCAAAATTAGGTGTTTGACTTCCAGAATGTGGCAACACTTTTGTGCTTGGAGTTGGGTTATAAGTATGCAATGACCGTTTGAAAATTGTGATCCTCTTTGATTTTCGAGCATCTACAACACACACACACACACACACACACACACACACACACACACACACACACACACACACACACACACACACACATATATATATATATATATATATATATATATATATATATATATATATATATATATATATATATATATATATATATATATATATACATATACATATATATATACATATATACACATATATACGTATACATATATATATGTATACATATATATATATATATATATATATATATATATATATATATATATATATATATATATATATATATATATATATATATATATATATATATATATATATATATATATATATATATATATATATATATATATATATATATATATATATATATATATATATATATATATATATATATATATATATATATATATATATATATATATATATATATATATATATATATATTTTATACATATAGATAACACATGAGGAAAATTTATGGAGTAACTTATTAATGAATTAATAAAACACGAAAACTTTTTTCAGCTAGTTAAATTTTAAAATTCAATGAAATTAACTTGGTAGATCTAAGTAAGTTATAATTTTAACTGGTTTGATTTTTAATGTTTCTCTGATAATTGATGCAAATAAAAGATTGATTCCAAATTCCAATTTAAGAATATATATATACAGATATATAATTATAAAATATAATATACATAATATAATATATATTTGTATTAATTTAGAATAAAATAAACATGCTTCTATTGCTTGTGATATTGTTAATATTATATTAATAAAGGAAAAGAATGTAATTCAAAATTAAAAAAAAAACGTAATAAAATTGTATAAAAAATTTTATTTTCAACTTTATTTTATTTTGTAGATGAAGTTTATGCACGCACTTATTTTAAACATGGTTACGATAAAAACTAAAATTGTGTAACATATTTTGCTTATTGGATTATTCATGATTAGAAATATAATATCTAAAAATACTTATGAAATAATGTTTTTGTCACCTTGTTCAGAATCAATATAATATTTTACAGATAAACTTCATAAAGTGTAATTGCTGATGATTGAAAAGTTTCTGAGATCTTTAATAAAATTCAATATTGCCAGAATTTTAGTCTTATTAATTATTACAGACATTTATTATACTATGGAGGTATAACGATTAATATATATATATATATATATATATATATATATATATATATATATATATATATATATATATATATATATATATATATATATATATATATATATATATATATATATATATATATATATATATATATATATATATATATTATTTGTTCCATTTCTCCCTTTTTTCAACTGTATGTCATTTAGATACAACCAAACAAAAAGAAGGAAAAAACAATTGTACCGCGTAATTGTTGTTTCTATCTTCTTGAAAACATCCTTGTAATAACATCTTGAAATTAATTGTTTCTTTGCAATAACGTCATACAGCTTTTTTTAATATATTTTTTATATTTATAACAAAGTTTTCTTTCTTAACATCAAGCTTTCTTTTTCTGAACCAGTGTATTTATTTCACTCAAAAGACAATAGGAAAAATATTCTATTGATTGTGAAAAATAAATTGTAAAACATAAATGTAATCTCAGAGTTAACATTTTGGTAATGATTTTTTAGCAATTGCCTCAAAATTAAATTACACATTCAAAATATTAAATATAAGCTTTGGAATTCAAAAATGAAAAGTCAATAAAGGAATCGCCTTGTAAAAGGCAATAAGAAAAAGGAAAGACTCTTTTGCATATGAAGAACTTGCGAAAAATAGTTGGGATTGGTGATTGTTTGTCTTGATTGAATGGATATGTTTCCATTTTACTGCGTAAATTTAACTTTTAAAATTATTCATTCAGTGCAGATATTTACATTTAAGTGATATTTGTGAATGCGATGGTATCATACTTTTCTCAAGATCAACTGTTATTTTTCAAACTAGTTCATATCTTGAAGGTGTATATACTGCAGTAAAATTGTATTTCTTGAATTGTATTGCTGTTGTATTCATTTAAGCTCTCATAACTGTCTTTGAAATTTCCTGTTTATTCTGTTGTGGGAAATAAATTTTAAAATAAAGTTAAAAATATCAGTGGTTTGCAGATTTTTGTAATTTTTCAACTCATTTATAATGTGAGTCGAAAAAAAGCTCTAAATATTATAGAAAATTATTTCAATTTATAGGTGTGTCCGAATAGAAATATAATAATTTTATAAGAACAACATAATATATGTTGTTCATATAAAATAGCATTTTATTCACATGTTTTGCATAAATAATATCGTAGAATACAGAAAATATTAATAATATTTCTTCTCATAATGCCAATTTTACATAAAATTAAAAATATGTAAGAATTAACGGTTTACCTTATCTTTTATATAAAAAAATCATTAAAGGGATACAATTTATTATGTTTAATAAAATTACTAAATGGAATTTTTCAAATAATATTCAATAATTAATAACGAGAACGATTTTATCGATAGAGGTATGTAAGAAAATATTTTCAAATTAATTGTTTTTATATAAAAAAAGGTAATTTTTTTCACCACTCTGGATATTTTAAGAACTTACCAATGTAGATATATTTGATTTGTTCTGTAAGAGTTAAAATAAAGATAAGGACTATAGACACATTTGTAGAACTTACCAAGAAATAACTAAAATTCAAATCATGTGAAAAATTTTTATAGAAAAAAACATCTTATGCAGCTAATTTAGGTATAAAATAATTTTATATAAAGTCTAATAATGCTATTTAGAAATGTGCGCGGATATAATATTACCACTGTGTTATACTACAAATATATTTAGTTTAGCAAAGTACAGTACAGAGTTGGAGCATTGTTATGACCAGAACTGGTACATGTACAGCAATAAAACTAAATATTCAGCATGAAAAATCTTAATTGCGCATACAAATTAATATATATTATTTTAACAGTTAGAAAATATATATAATCGCAAAATAATGCAAGAAATAAATACCTAATTATTTACAATTTTTTCAAATATTTGTGGAATTTTCTAAGCGCATTCCTCATATCTGTAAATAGTAAACATTTTTGAAAATATATTTATCTCAACTTAAATGTATAAAATCTCAAAAAATAAAAATGGGAAGTAAATTCATTTAGCATATTCTTTTTACTGTTAATTGCAATAAAATTTTACATGGTACACGTCTTTAAGACTATTACTATTAAAATGTGTGAAAAATGAGTGCTTAAAATGTTGATAATTGTATCGAATGAAATTTCATTCAAATTTTGTACCAATAAATATTTAAAATGAAAGATATTTTTCAAATACAAGCGTGAAACATATTTACTTTACTTATTTAGATTTTATTTTCATATTTTTAGATTTTTCTTAATTCTCAATAATATGAATACTTAAAATAGTAAGCATACATCGTCATATTATAATCAAATCTTGAAATATTGTGTATAATTCTATTTAATGTAAAAGTTATAATGACATGTAGTATTTTTTAAAGTATATTTTATCACGATTACTAATTTAAATATGTTTTAGAAAAGTAATGTCCGTTAATAAATGAAATAAAAACTAAAATTGAAAATTTGAATGTTAATCAAATCTGAACCAAATTTTTTATTTCTTCTGTGCTGAACTAGAAAATATTGAAATTATTTTAATTTTTAAATTTATTAACGCTTTATTTTTATATTTTTCAGTTATTTAGCCTTGGATTTAAAAACAAAGATTTTATAAACTAGTAATGATTTCTAAAGCAGACAATAGTCTACAAGAAGTGGTAAAATAGAGAAACGTACGATGAATAAAAGCTGTTTTCCACCAATGCCAAGCTTTCTGACATTTTTCCAATCTCAGTGGGGCATTTTTTTCCGGATAAAGTACTGATTATTTTCTATACTTCGTAATTGAATTTTTCTCTTTAGTATATAAACGAGAGACGGGATAAAGTTTCTTCGTATCACCTGCTATTGGCAAGTCTTTTATATCTAGACACCAATGCTTACATTGGCTCATTTTTCAAAAAATTTAAAAGTTTCTAAACTGTTATTTTTCTTTTTTTATAAACAAAAACAAATTTGTGCTGCTAAAACCGAAATATTAAACATAAGAGGAAATAAGTGTACTAAATGATTAGCGTGTTTTTCTTAACACTAATAAAATTTGCATTTTTGAAAATCGAAGAAAAAAAACTTAAGAATTAAATTTAAAATATTTGTTAATGTATTTTATAGTAATAATTTGAATATCAATAACGAATCTTAAATGCAGTAGCTGCACATTTAAGCTAAACACACAAGTTTTATTGTTTGAATCAATTGCAATTTGAAAAAGAATGTATAGGTATTACTTGAATTGATCAAAAATCCAAAATAAAATACATTTTAATAAATAAGCACATATTACATTTTACTGGTAAATAATTTAACAAAGTATAAATATATAGGAAATAATCTGACACAGCATATTTTGTTACTTTTACTATGTTACCATAATGTATTACCAATAAACAGTTAATAATATATACTTTTATAAGTTAGAAGAATCCAACATATATTCTTATAAATGATAAGACAAACTGTGTAAAAGTTACAAATACTTAATATATGCTAAAATTAACTAATTAATAAGCATATAAAAAATTTAATTTGGAAAAAGCAAAATTATTATTTTACTCAAAACGTTAATTTTAAAAGAAAGCAAAAAATGCTCATTTTAAAATAAAGAATATTAAAATGAAGCTAAATGTAAACAAGTCCCCTATTTGTTAAAGGAATTCCAAAAATATATAATTTATTTAGTAGCAAATAATATACAAATATATTTATTGTAAAACATCAATTTAATTTTATTTATATTGGATGTCGATTACCTACAAGTATTAAGAATGTAAACTTTTAAATGTAAGAATTTCAATTGGACTAACCACAAAAATATTTTGGAATATATTGTTTTTCAATAGGAATAATATTATAATATTTGAGTGCATATTATAAGGTTGAAATGGAATTTAAAACTTCCTATATGTTTAAAATCTTTCATAAAATTTACTAACTATTAGAAGTCAAACTTTAATTCCAAAAGTTTTTGCATTGCAATATTTATTTAAATAATTTAATTTATTAGCTCAAACTATTGTCATAACTTGTAAAAAAGTCTGAAACTTTCTCACAGTAATTTACTTTTATAAGAATTTCCATTTATAATAACGTAAATTTTTGGTATTTTGGCTGGTTAATTTTACTTTATTGAAAATATAATTAATAGCTTAATGGTTTTACGTTTAAGCTAAGGTTTATTGTATGAATGAAAACATGTAAAATGATTTCAAATTAATAAAATGTTCAAAGTTGTAGGACCAGTAATTGAAGTATGTAATCATTTTAGTGATATCAATTTTTCATTCCTAATAATCAATATTCATAAAAGTAATCTATGTTATAAGAATGAAAATAATGTCGCATCGTATCGAAAGAAAGAACAATTAATTCAATCAATGCACAGAAAAATTTTAATGAAAATTATGTACATTATTAATAAATATGTGTCAATGTATTGTTAACTAAATTGTGCTTATTAATTTGCACTGTATCATAAGACATTCTTATCAAGGAAAATTAATTTACTACACGCAATTGATATTTATTTAAAAGCTTATTTGCTAAATAAATTTATAAGTAATACTATTTATGCAACAAAAAACTTATAATAAAAATATGCCACATTTCGTTCTTGAATTATTATATTGTTTGCGTGACTTTGTTGATATTTTTATATAATTTAAATTACTTTTTAGAACCTTCAAAATCATATCAGTGAATGATCTACTCCGAAAAATAATCTATACTAATTGCATTTATTGTGTTATAGTGTAATTATTACATTATATTTTAACATTAAAAATCTAATTTTAAATCTTATGATTCTTGAATTTATATAAACAATGCAATCGAAAATTCATGTATCAAATTTTTTTCAGTTACAGATTTCAACTCAAAGAAATTTTACTCTTTATTTTATTAACATTTAAAATTAGATAATTATATATATAATAATCTATAAATAATTATTACAGTTTTTATTAAAACAGCAATTAGTTGCTTCATTCCTGTTATCAATTAATTATATACATTAATAAATTTAATAAAATAATAAATTTAATAAAATGGCTGTTCCAGTTTTCCTGCCAATTCTTCAATACCCAGTATCTGAGAATAGCTCTTATTGAACAAAGAACGTGGAAGGGGTTTAATTGTGGTTTGATCGTCAGAAATGGCGGCATTTTAGTTGCTTAGTCTGCTCTTTCTTTGCCTGTGGCTCCCACATGGACTTTGACTCAATTGATTGTGATGTGAAAAAAAGAGACGATCATTTTGAATGGATCGCACTATAGGGCTTTTTCTGATACAGTTTAGAACTGATTTAATATAAGCTTGGATGTCAGACAAAATAGTGACGAGAGTTTGATGTAGCATTCTTGGTTTAATGGCCTCTTTTAAGGCTGGAATTTCTACTTGATATATTGAATTTCCGCCTCTAAGCTTGGCTTGCCATAATGATTCATAACCATCTATGTAAAAGAAGACTACTGCTGCTCTTACGTTATTTCCTGTTTTTGATCCATCGGTGAAGATGTTGATCGTGTCTTCTTCAAATTTTGGAATGTTAGTTTTTTTCTTCATTTGAAATCTGTCTTTATTGTACCTGATATGTGTACTAGAGGAGTGCGAGAGTATTAACCAATATCTCCCGAAACCATAGTACCCGGTGCAAGATCAGTGCAACGGTGCATAGCGCAAGTGTTTAGCATCCACTCTGCTCCGTGTCTCCAGACTCAAATGCGACCATCATGGTGTTGCAGACTGAAGTGTGACTCATCAGAAAATTCAGTTTCATTCCATTATGTCATCCACATCCTTCTTTCATAGCACCTTTGATGTTTGCTATCATTAGAAGACGTCTTGGATCTGCGTCACAGATAGACAAAGCAATGCACGTCTTGCGGACAGACGACACTCTGCTGTAAACGCCGTCGCATGGTACTCGCAGACAGTGGATGATGCATTAGAGACTGAATGTGCTGTGCTATGGTTTGTGATGTGGCTGAGCGATCCGTCGTTGCTATGCGCATAATTTGCCTGTCATCACGTGAAGTAGTGCACTGAAATGAATGCAATCGAACACGTCGGTCCGTCATACCCTTTTGTCTCCAACGATCACATATCTGCATTACAATTGTGTGGTTTTGCTCAACAGGATTACCGATTACCCGGAAATATAATCCACAATCTCGGTAAGCCACTATCCTTCCCCTTTCAAACTCGGATGCTTCATCAAAAAATGATCGTTGTTTTTTATGATATATAATTGATCTTCAAATAAATAAATAAATAAATAAAATAAATCCATTTGAAATCCTTGAAATCTTCAAGTCTTAAATAGCCCTTTGAAGTGGCGCCATAGACGCGCATGATGTGCCTCTGCCCTGAAATTCTAATTACTTACATATCTTACCTCCGCGAATGCATGCATGTTTTAAACTTCATGGTATTTGCATGCTTTCTTCAGGGTGTTGCATTTACGGTGGTCAGAAGTGTATTTGATTAATTAAATAATACTTTTAAAGGTTAAACTGTAAAATGTAGGTTGATTATTAAAATGTATGCCAATGAATAAGATACAAAATAAAATTATATGCAGTGTTTGAAGTCATTATAAAATTTTTCATCATTTAAAGTGTGATTTTGAATGCTATACATCTTAAAAATAAAATATAACATAAATATATCTCAATAATTCAAGCTAAATGTGATGCAAAGTTTATTTTTGAACATAATGTTACACAAGAATGATTTTTAAATGATGTGCTTCCAAGCAATGTGATGTGAATTAGTAAAACATAAAGACGTTTCTTTTATTTTACGGAAATTTGATTCAAACTATTTATACTAGATTTCATTTATAATTTTCTGTTTTACTATTTCTAGTTTTCAACAATAATTAATATATTAAGTTTAAGTAATATCATAAATATTATTTTTATTCTGTTTATTTTAGACTGGCGTCAATGTCTTAAATTATTTTGCGTTGCTTAAATGAACAGTTATAAATGAATAATTTAAAAATCAAATAGTTTTCTTAAAATAAGCATATACTATAGCAATGTGAAATATGTTAAATAAGTAATTTACTATAGTAATTCTGTTACTGTGAATAGTTTTGAATTTGTGTGAAATGTTATTTATAGTTTGCTATAACCCAGAACGAGTTTTTACTCCAGATGAATAAAACGCTTATTACATTTTCAAGAATACGCTGTGAATAGTTTTGAAGCTTAAAATTACTATAGATATTTTCACTAAACTTTAAATTCTGTTACTCTTATCAGAAAGATTTAAAGTGCATTCATGCAAGATAAAGAATCAAAGAGTAGTGTGAATATTTTTCACCTGAATACGCATGAGCTAAGAGTTTTTAAAGCACTAAAGATGAAATCCAGGTAATCAATCATTAGATTTATATGAGAAAGTTTTAGAATATGTGGTTATATTTCTCTCTTAGAGTAAACCAAATAGTAGATTCCGTTTAACATTTAATTTTTGTAAAACAGTTTTGACGTCAGGAATTTATCTAAAACAAAATGTCTAATTGATTTTAATATATTTTAGTTTCTCTGTAAAGTTTAAGATATGCGCAGAATTTTAGATAAACCGGAATGAAAATAAATAATCTTAAAATATATTGTATTCAATATGTCATTAATATAAACGAATATAAAGACAGAATATTAAAAAAAAAACATTAAACTTTGACGTACATATTTTTGACTTTTTAAAAGTATAAGGTATAAAAAATGATAAAATATGTAAGGTGATAGCAGGAATGAAAAAACCACCGAGAATTTGACTATATTCTACAATACCAAATTCATTACACAATTGAATAAAACAGTTAGATAAATTCATATATAAGCATAAATATACTGGATATATTTAAAAATTAATCTTACTGTAAATCAGTAAACCTATGAAAATAATGATGACAGAATATTTTCATCTAGCTTGACATAATTTCATATATATCTGCATTTGTCGATAATAACTTCTCAGAATATTTGTATATTCATAGCAACTTTAAAAAAAAATAGAAAATAAATAGATTTTGAACCCTAAATTAAAATCTCAACTATTATTACTTGAATCAATATTAAAATTTAAACACATTCACAGTACATATTTAAATGTATTCTAGAGCACATATTTAAAAACAGATATTTATAGAGAACAAAAGCATTTTGATTTCTACATTCATTACATAAAAAAAATTCCCTTTTTATAAATGATTAACGAAATTAAACTTAAAAAAATGTCAATATTTTCTTTTAATTTGTCATATCAAAGTGAATTGGCTAAATACCAAACTACCTAATCATTCTAAATTTATTTTTCAAATGTTTTTTTTTCATATATTATACTTTAAATTCATCATATTTGGAGTTTTAAAATGGGGGAGTAAAATCTCATTTGAATATTATATACTATTATATACAATAATTCCTATTATTGTAGTAGCTTTATAGATGACTGACTACATTATAGTAGTGGATAAAACTGTTTTTTCAACAATTATACATTATAGATTGTTTTCGAACATTGTAGGAAATATTACATTTTTAAATTAAGAAAGAAATATTTTTGCACAATTTGCTTAGTTAATTTTAAATTTCACAACCTGTGGAAACTTTGGAAATTTAAGTTGAGTTACAAAAATTCCCACTTATTACATACAATTATTAACAACTTTTACAAATGTATTCTCTATGTGAAATTGTCTTATTTATAATTTTTTCAGTTATTTACTAAAGAGAAAGTAATGGAAATATTATTTATATTATTTATAAAAAAAATTACTTAGAGTTACTCTCGAGGCACAAAAACTGAAAACAAGTAAAATGGTTAACGCCTCCGTTTCACAATTGGTATAAAAGCAAAAAACCAGGACTTTCCCTGACTCCTCCTTGTGACAAGCAGACCAACACATGTAAGTCCCGACTTGCCAGTGGACACTTAATAGGCCTCAAATATTCTAAGGCCAGCAAGAAGTTTTCCCTTTCAACTTATTTCAAAAACAAATTTGAAATTTGTTGAATGATTTTAATAAAATAATTCATTCGAATTTTTTGTTATACTTTTTTGTTATTTTGTTTTTAAAATTTGGTTCCTATAAACATAATATGAAATTTCTAAATGATCAAATTGTTTAAACAATGTTTTGTTTTCAAATAAATATATTTTATTGTTATTTTGTCCAGTAAAAATAACTTCAGTACTTTTTCTTTCAAAAAATTAAAATGAAATATCTTAGTGATGTTAAAGTATAAAAATCCTGATTTCGTGTAATATTTGAAAATAATTTATATTTTATTTTATATCAGAAGATTTTGACACTCATCATGCTAGTTTCTTGAATACAAAAACTTTGAAACTATTTGAAATGGAAAAAAATTAAAAAAAAGTTCCTTCAAATATTTTTTATATTTTATATATTTTTTAGATATTTTTTTGAAATGAACACAACTTGTCTAACTGAAATAGATTATGCCATTAAATTATTGTATTCAGATAAATCTATTGGAACAAAATTGCTTAATCTAGAAAATTTTCTATTTCTCTAAATTAAAGCTATATATATCCATATCTATAACTATATCTATACCTTCTTATTCTTCTTTTTCTCATCCTCTGGTCTGAATCAGACCAGGTCCATGACATCCTTCACCAACAAAAAATCGAGGACAGCTCCAGATCTGTATAGAAGTTCACGCTTTGAAAAGCCAATGCAGTTCAATAGTTGCTCGGGACTGGCTTCGTTAGTATTGCACAAAGTGCAGTGGGAAAGACTTGTTTGCCCTGGGAGAACCGTAGAGTCCGAAGATGGCCATATCTGAGACTGGACAAGGCAGTCTGATCTCGTCTTTCACCGTCGAAACTCAAATATCTCCCAAGATCAGAGCCACAGTACCAAGGATGAGACGGCTTAATTTTTCAAGATGAGTTGGCAAGAGCCCTACTCCTAGAGAGGATTTCCTGGAAAGTCAAAGGATTAGCAGAACCAAGAGGCATCTCTCTCTCTCTCTCTCTCTCTCTCTCTCTCTCTCTATATATATATATATATATATATATATATATATATATATATATATATATCATTTATCTAAATGATTTATTTCTTATCATAGCTTAAAATAAAATGAACTCAAAATGATATTGTTAAATAATATGAAACATTTACAGGTTTACATATAAAAATACTTTTGTCTATTTTGGATTACAAAAAATTTTACTTAAAAACACACACACACACATGTTAACACAAACCCCATAAATTAGTAACTTTATAAATACGTTTCCACTTGCTCAGTTTCATGACGTTTTTTTTCTTAAAACATCTTTATAAAATTCCAACTTGTCAATTTGCTTGACCAAGTCTTAATTAAAATGTAAAACTGTTAGAATGTGAAAAAAATAATCAGATTTTTGATTAATGTGCTTGTGTTTGGTCAAAGTAGTTAATTTAATTTTTAGTATTCAAAAACGTATGAATTTTAAGTTTTTATATTAATAATAATTTTCTATATTCTTATACCTCCATGAATATAATAACAAATTATGTCTATATATTTACTACATGTTAGAAATAACTTAATATCCTTTTGTTTAATCATTAAACATTTTATCATAAACGTAATATACCTAAATTTCGAATTATTTAAGCATACACACATAAAATGAGAATACTTTTTCTTTAATATTTTCTTTTTTTAGCAAAATTTCTTCTCTTCTATCCTAAATATAAACGTATTATTTTAAATTGTAATTCATAGTTTCATGTGAATAAATGCAGTTACATACTATTTTTAAGTAATATATTATCTTTATATTTGATTTCTTTAATACATATACTTATATTTGAAATATTAATTAAAACATTACTAATTAATGAAGCTAATAAAACATGTAACGTATAAATTTTCTACAATAAAGCTAATATCTGTACAGTTATTATTTAAATTTCACAATAATGAAACTTAGCTGATTAATATTATGATATTAGTTAAATAAACTTAATGCTACAAACGTTTATAAGTAATGACACTAATTGTGAAAATTATATTCAGTAAATGCTGAAAATTAATTTTAACATTCTAATTATATCTGTTAATTTGTATTTCTGTTAGTAAAATCTCCGTGAAATTAAATTTCATTTGAATAGTTAGTTAAAAGCATAAATAAGCGTAAAGTATTTTATTAAAATCATAATATAAAAAACTAGGCCAATTTAAAGATTTAACTTAATTTTTAAGTTTTAATTTTATGTTATATTAATAGCACAATGGAAACTATTGGGATAATTATCTTCAAAATATAAATTCAAAATATAAAATAGGCCAATTTAAGGATTTCACGTAATTTTTAAGTTTCAATTTTGTGCTATATTAATAGCACAATGGAAACTATTGGGATAATTATCTTCAAAATATAAATTAATCTTTACAATTCATAGTAAAATGCATTCATTAGTTGTAATTGTATTAAAACTTATTATCCTTTAAAAAGAATTATTCTAATAAATCTATTGTACTTTATTATAGTGTTTAATTCTATTGTAGTCATTGCCTTTAAATTTGAAGAAAAAAATTTGTTAAATCATACACCAATCTTCCTACCATGATATAAGCATTTCTTCATAAAATACATGTTTTAATTTTATTTAAATAAATTTCTTAATGAATATATATATATATATATATATATATATATATATATATATATATATATATATATATATATATATATATATATATATATATATATATATATATATATATATATATATATATATATATATATATATAATACATTTAAATAAATAAAAACATCATACTTGGGTACAATTTGATTTCATCACAAAAAAATAAAGGATGTATATCTATCCTGAACTTTGAAATGTAAATCAATATGAAATAGGTGTTGATATCCTTATTTTTCACTAATACTTAAGCGGATTTATTCATTAGTGCTAAACATTTTATGAATAAATTTAAATATATTAATGAAATTATTTTAAGAAATATAATAAATCATTATTATTTTACATGATTGCTCAAAAATTCGATATGCATCTGAAGATATGAAGTCATTTTAGGGAATAAAAGTGCTTACAATAAAGAAAAGTTAAATTACACAGAATTTATGTCCATTAAATAAAATATTTTGGAGTTATTTGGTAGAAATCAAAGATGTGAGTACACTTTAATTTTTTGTTTGTACATTTTAATTTTTCTGAATTCATCTCTATAATTTGTGGGAATAATATTTTTACTCTCCTTGTTTTCAGAGAGAATAAATAATTTTTAATATTAAAAAAATGAACCTGAAACAAAATAGAAACTTAATCCTATATAATTAAAAACGTATCAAATAAAATGATATTCATTTATAGTAAGAAATTCATTTATTTCCTTCGTGGTAATGTGAAACAAAAGTGTTAGTGAAAATAAAAATTGCAATTGCATTCAGATTTTCATTGTAATTTGTCACATTAGAAGATTTGCAAGTTTAAAAATCGTGTATACGATAAGGAATAATTGAAGATAAAGTATTTATAAAAAGAAATTAAATTTTTGGATTTATTGTAACAGTAGAAAAATTTTTGTTAGAAAGAAATTACTTTTAGCATTTAATATATATTTGTTTGTCATATAATCTATTTGCCGCAATTATTTAAAAAAAATTCAAAATACAGAACAAATATGTTTTTTTATAAAAGTACATTTTTTCAATTATCTGAAAAATACTGGAAATAATAAGTACATAGCTCACACATTAACATTATTTTAATAAAATTACTAAATAACACATTTATTTAAATAAGTAATGAATTCACAGTAATATTTCTCACTTTCTCTCAATCTCTTAATGTTTTCTGTTTATTCTTATTATTCTATCAATTTTGTTCAGCTAAAATGTATTATTCTTGATACGTATGCTTTAAAAATAAATATAATTCTTCGTGACAGTCTGTGTTTAATATATCGTTAAATTATTTTCAAATCTTCTTCTGCGCATCTCATTAATTTTAAGAATTAAATTGGAAAATTTATTTACAGATTTAGATTAATTATATGGATAGAATTACAAGATTTTAATCACTTGGAATAAGATAATACTTGATTCATCAATTTAATTTACTCAGAATTTGCTTAGTTTAATTTGATAGGTTAAGAATAAAAATTTTTGAAAAAAACAAATGTGGTGAACTGACAAATTTATAACACTTGATTAGAACTTGCTTATTTATTAATAGAGATTCAACATCTATTATTTAATGGTATAATGTGTTTTGTATAAACAAAGGATTAAATTTTACAAAATATTTAATGAGAAAATTCAAACATTAATGCAAATGATACTGTTGAAAATGTTTATATATAACTTTGGTAATAAATATAAACAGCTTGTAAACTCTTTGTTAATACAGTGTAGTGATAGACAGTCTAGTAATTTTCAATAAGAGAGCGTCAAGGTTTTCATTATGATGGAAGAAGAGCAATCAAATTAAGTAGTGAGTATTAAACTTGTTGGATATGCGTCATAAGGTGTGTGCATTTAATTATAGTTGTAATACTAACCTTTCTATAAATATGCTTTAAATTTTTATAATATTAAGTTGCATTATATTTTGTATTTAAATGTAGTTTGAAGTTTTAAAATTATTATAATATATTTGAAAATCATGTGTTATCTTATTTTTATTGCTAAAAATAATAAAAACCATGGTATGATCAAGGAAGTTTGAATTCAATTTGTTTTAAAACTGCTATTCATAATGTTTAGCATAAAATAAACGTTTATGACATTTATTGGAGATTTGAGAAAATAAAGAATATTCACTTGAAGTAATAGTTTGTTTTTGTTTTGTTTGTCGCTCAACGGTCATTTTTTGCACACGAGGGCTAAATAGACCGGGACCTATGGTTTAAAGTGGGTTCCGAATCACTACAAACATCCATGACCAAGGTGGAATTCAAACCCACGAACTGTTGAACAGAAGACAAGAGCGCTAACCATTCGGCTGCCAGCTCGGCTATAAGTAACAAGTTGAAAAACACAGGATAGTGATGCATACCATATATAAAAATCAAATTCAGAATTTAAAATTAAGAGAAAAAGCTGGACAATCTATAATGGTGATACAAAGTTCATAAAAAAAACAAAATTTGGAGGATCATTTGGCGCATTACTTTTATCAGAACAGTTGTATATATGAATCTGCATTTGAATTTCAATTAGCCATTTTTAAATAGGTTAAAATATTCAAACATATACAGGGAAACCATATAAATTCTATGAAAAACCATGCACATGAAGTTTTCTAAGAAAATGATGTTGATCAACATCTTTTCAGTTTTATGACAAAAAACAAAATCTTCTAAATTTGGTTTAATAATTTTGCGACAAATATTTTATTAATAAATTATATTGTATAATTAAACTTTTCTGAACATATTTTTTGTATTTCATTCAATAAATTAACTTAATTTAAAATAGAATTTATTAAAAATTAAAAGAAACTAAAAATTTGTGTGTGTACATAGCTCGTGAAATTGAAATAAATCGCGTAACCAAGAAGTAATGCATTTATCGTCATGAAAACTTCAGGAGCGATAGGGGTTAGATATGTAAGCAAATGCTTAAATATGTGCACGCCTCTAATCACTACTTATTTTCATATATAATAAAATATTATAACTTTTTCTTCTCATTAATAGAATCTTAAGTTTTGCGTAGCATTTGCGACTTCCGAAGAAGCACAAAAATTTCCTAGAAACTTTGCCGAGCTTAATAACAATAATTGTTTCTCTATCAACTGGAATTGTCCCTGTTCAGAAGAGCATTTCAAGCAAGGTACTACTAGACTGTCAAGTGAACATGGGCAGTTTATAGATGATTGACTACATTATTTTCCAGATAACATTTTGAGACCATTTTTCCACAACATGTAACATACAAAGCCAATTGTCTTCAGTGGTTAGATGGATCTGTGTTCATTTGAAACATATGCTACAGATTGCATGAAGTATGCCCGTGCAATTGCTAATAACCTTGCACCATATTGTACCACGGGTGCAATCCACAGGGGTACCATTTGCTTGTCAATACAGGGCTCGACAGTTTGAATGATATCATGATTCCTGGACCATTTAATGGCATCACATATTGACACTGATGAATATTGCTTCTGTCTGTGGAGAAATGATGGTTATCAACGGTCATGGTAAAGGATAGAAAACTGCGATATGAAGAATCTGTGATATTGAGAATAACAAAAACCAATTCAATTCTCCGAATTTAAACACAGGAAACCATGGTTTTGGTGACATGATATCTGATTATAGGATGTTTCTGGTACATATTGACGTGTGTTTGGCAGCAGACGACTACATCACACAATTTTCACAGCCTGTTTTATGTCTTTCTTGCATGGTGCTTCAACATTGTATTTCAGCAAGTTAAATCCATTTCAATGTCGCATAGAGAGCTCTCGACACCATGACTCAATATGACATATTTACTTGGCCAAAACTTTCCAGATATGGGTCCTTTCGAACACCTAATTTTACTTGATATGATCTGAGAAACTGTAGCGCAAACTGTGGATAATCCCCTAGCAACAATGGATGTGGTTTGGCCACGGTTTATTTAGACAATTAGTAAAGTAGATTAAAAGCTTGTGTGATTTTCAAGGTGCGCATATTAAATATTGATTAAACATGCTTATAAAAAATTATTTATTTGTTTATTACAGTCATCGGTCAATTTTTCAAAGCACATTGTTTTGTTCTCTCAATACTTTAGATTATTTATACATTTAAAAGGTTTAAAATGCAATTACGTAAATTTCCCATGATGTATTTCTTGCATTTTTTATTTACTTAAGTGTAAATTTAGATTTATATAATTTTTCACGTAAATATTGAATCGTAATTGAAGCATGTGAAAAAACATTTCGAATATAAGATTAATAAATATTAATTTGTCAAAAATTCATTTATTAGTTAGCTAATTGTTTATAAATTTGTTTTAATTTTGGGAAGAGCTTTTGGTGGATGTAAATCAATCTTGCAAGTACTTATTGTTGTTATCTGGATGTAATAACGGATGTAAAAATAGAAATACCATAAAAGTGATATAAATATTATGTTAACAAAAAATATGTCACTAAAAATGATTTCTATCATAAAACAATAATGCTTCTATCAGTGAGTTACAAATTACAAGTTAAATTAGCAAAATTCATTTGCATGATATGAATATGCTTAAATTTGAAAGAATTAATCTCTTTTGTGTTGTAAAACATTTATTTAAATAAAACATTATACAAATTTGCAATGTCAGGTAGTAGTGAGGATCATATATAAATGCCAAGCGTATTTATTAATGTAGAAGCTTTATGTGTGACTATAATAATAGTCAATTACTTTTGAACTCATACTGAATATTTTTAAGAATAATTTGCAATTTAATAATTTTAGCAGTATTAAAGATATTTTACAATTGAGCATATTGAATTCAAAAGAACATTCAGAAAAATGTAACATTTAAGGAATAAAAATTCGTGTTCAAAATGCATATAATAAAGTTATATATCTATATGATGCATCGTTTAGGTTTTCAAAAAGGGCTCAGTGATATTAAATGAAAAAAATATAGAGGATTATATAGTAATTCTATCGATCACACTTATGAATCGGTATGTGATGTTTTTAAGAAAATATCCCTATTTTTGACATAAAGTTTTTAAGATATAATGTATTAAATTGAAATAACATCTTAACCACATATTCACATTTTCAATATAATTTTGTTCATATAAATTTGTAATTAACTCATTTATGAATTATATTATTAACTATTATGTGTTTGACCTTGTGATAAAAAATGAACTTAAATTAATAAGCTAATGTGAATTACAAAAATAATGTGAAAATAATATCAATTTCAATTAATTTTAATTTTATTGTAAATTGTGTCAAAAAATGTGAATGCAGCAAATAGTAATACATTTATAATTCTTAATAAGGCAGAACTTTGCTATAGCTTTCATCAATGAATTTGCAGGCTAGGAAAGCAAAGAATATATTTAGAATTGTATTGAATAAGTAAATATGACTATGTGTTATTTGATCGCCATATTAAAAAGTGTTTGAAAGAAATGGTTGATATATTTTGTAATCAATATATATATATATATATATATATATATATATATATATATATATATATATATATATATATATATATATATATATATATATATATATATATATATATATATATATATATATATATATGTATGTATGTATGTATGTATATATATGATCACATGATAAATAGAAGTAATTGTGATTCGAGTTTCATCTTTAACTCTGATTTATACTTATATGAATTGGATATTATAGTAGCATGAAATCGATTTAATTCAAACTTGTATGTTAATGTGCTAGTATGAGATTGCTAAAGTAAGATAATAAACTCTAAAAAATCTTTACCCACTAGTAAAATTCAATAGTACCATAGCCTATTTTTTGTATAGAGACATGAAATATTTTCAAATTAGTAAAATGCAGCCATTTTATTCAATTATTCACCGTATTCTTATATTTTTAAACTTTAGTTGAAGTAAACATATAATGTTTATATATTAATTAAATAAACATATTAATTAATATATCTTTTGATGTCTTTCGATTTTTTTTAATATTCACATAATTAAAATATTCTACTACTATACATTAATTGAATAGTTTAAACAACATTCATCAATTTAGGACATTTATATTTTCACCTTTGTTACAAATAATGTATTTTATGTAAAAAATGTTATAATTATTTAAATATAATTTTACTTACAAAATAAGTTTATTAATTTGTATATATTCATGCTTCAATTTCTTTGCAATCTGAATAGTAAAAGCCATTCGAATATGACTTTATTTTATATTATTTGAATATTAACTTTCCTTATGTTTCAAGAACTTACATATTTGCATGAGATTACTTTTGAATTTATTTTTAATTTAATTTAGATTGATCAACGTAAGGCAATCCTCAGTCAAGTTTTGGAAATACACAATGAACTCTAAAATCTAAATACACTCAAATGCATTCAAATAAAAACTCACAAAAGTTACGAGAAATATCATTGAGGAATGCCGTTTTATAAAATGATGCAGAACAGATAGTGAGAAATCAATGTTTAATGTCTGTAAAATATATAAATTCATATTATTAACTACGGTAGGAAATAAGTAAAATAAAAGTATCATGATATTTTATGTTATTGATTCAATAATGAAGCTCCAATTTTTCGTAACATTCGCATAGAATTTTAAAAAAAAAACGTCATGTTACATGATTTTAAACACAAAATACTTCCTGCTGGAGTGAGGAATTCTCAAAATTTTTTTTGAGTGTTACAGTAGAATTTTTTAAATAACTTTGTTTTCAGAGTTAAAAAAGATTCTAATAGATATGTTATTCCATGTTGATGACATTAATGGTTGCAATCCAGCATTGTAAAACATTATGTAAAATTCTAATACTTTTAGAAACTTAGCATAACAGAAATTTAAAAATAATCACCGAACAAAATAGTATTCAAACTGCTTTGTTTTTAAAACGCATTTAGATATTCGTCTCAATACATCAATAAATTGAAATGAGTAAATTTCAAACGGAAATGTACTCAACGAAGTTTCTAAGAATCAAAGGGTAAATTAATCTAAATGTCATTTGTATTTTTAGATATGTTCAATAGTATTGAATCTAAAAGAATTGAATACAAGTTCAAAGGTCAATCAAATAAATGTTTATAATAACAATGTGTAAAGTTTCAGATTTTTTTTTTCCTATTTTCGAATATCAATAATTTGTAGCATATTTTGATACTTATTGAAAGAATTATTAAATCCTTTTAATGGATATTCTAAAACTCTTATAATTAAAATCTCGAGTATTTATTGAGCAAATAATTCAGTCTATCTATATTTTGGGAGAGAGAAACACAAAGCAAATTCTTCTTTATATGGACTTACACCATCCTCAATGTACCTTTATTATTTTTGTTACCAATAAATTCCACAGTTTGTAGAAAAAACAAGAAATCTGACACATTAATTTTTACTATATCATACTGAAATGTTGTAAAAATAATAAGTTAGGTAAATAATATAATAAGATGTATAATAATAAATAATATGTCAGGTGTATATAGAGTACAAAATAATATGTTATGATTATGATTTCAATGTAATTCTATACGAGAATTTTTTCTTATCAAAAAGATATACAACTGAATTATGCAAACAAACTTTAATGTAGAATATAAAAATAATATATCTGATTTATATTTAGAAACTTTAAATTATAAATTATTCAATAATTATAAAAAATAAAATTATTTATATCACAGTTAAAGCATGCTATTTTAAAATTTAATATCCTTAATCTCATGCTCAAATATTTTGCACTTAAATTATATATGGTTATATATTTTAGAGCTTTATAAAGATTAACTTTCCAAGGTTAATGACTCTAGTAACCAAAATGTAATTAACTAAGATTCCATATAACTTTCACGTGATCAACTGATTTCATCATACCAACTACGACTGCAGTTTCTTCATTTATTTTTCTGCATGTCAAGTGAAAGAGATGTCAACTTGGGAAAAGGGCGGTTGACCTTATAAACGCGTAGGACGATCGTAGTCAGACAACTAATCTAATGTATTTGCGAAGACGCTATACGAGGTCTCTTATTTCGAATTTTCTTAATCTGAGGCATCCTAAAACTAAGCATAGAATAGTTATTGCCAGAGAAACTTATTTTTAATCGTATTACATTGAATCAAACTACAGAGATTTTAGCAAAGTTGATAGAATAAAATTTCAACATAATTTAAATCTACCAAATAAGAGACATAATGTTGATTAAAAATAATTCATAAAAACTAGTTTAAAGGTCATTTGAAAAATACATTACTAATAGCACTTCAATGGTAATATAAATTAAATTTTGGTCGAGTAAAAAAAATTAAAATTGTAAGTAATATAAATATGCTTTTTACCCTACTTGGGAAAGACAAATTTCGTGGTGAGAGAAATTAAATTATATAAATAATAGGTTGGAAAATCCATATTTATAATGAATCATACTAATGGTATGTATTCATAATAATTATAAAGAATTATTATTTTTTAAATATATTATTTTGCAATCATTCTGAATCTACTAAACAACAATTTCATTTTGTATGGATGATTTTTTAAATAACAGTAATTTGTTTATAGTACTGCAGATTAGATTCTTTAAACAATAATGTCTTTCTATCAAATACTTTTTCAAAATTTATAAAACAACAGACAGTTATATTCTCATATCTTATTGTGATCTTTTAATAAATGATTTTGAATTTCATGTTTTAGGTAAAAAAAAAAAATATACTCTATCTCAGAATACTTTTATAATTACTGTTTAATCCTTACATATTTTAATTTGGTTTGTAAAATGCAATATTTGCTTGCACGATTTTAAATTTTTTAAAGTTAATTTATAATTTATACATGACTTATAAATAATATTTAATTGTTTTCTGTAAATTATGCACCATTTATGAAAATACAATGTTTATTATATAAGTGTATTACCATCCATAATTAGAAGTTTCTTTAAACTGAAATAAATTAAATATTAACTCTGTGGCACGCAGAATGATATTTAACATCATGTATGTTTTTTTCATTAATTAAATTACAAAATACAAATAGTGAATCATTACTGTGATATAGTGTACATCTATAATAAAAACAGCATCTCATCTACTTCATACATATCCTTTTACTTACGTAATTAAGCGTATGTAGGATTTTCCCTAATGCGTATGTAGGATGTTTCAGCAAATGTTGAGTAGAATGTTTAATCTGTAGCTTTTGGAGCGAATAAAACTGTCATGAACATGTCTTAAGATAATAGCTTCCATTTGTTAATTTACAATGTTTTTCTTCCTACATTGAACGTCAATCCTGATATGGTGAAAAATACCTGTAATCAATGGGAAGAAATTGTGTGACATTTTTACATTTTACTGACTTAATAAAAACACTCTTACGCAATTCATCTGGCTGAAATTTAAAATAAAATGTTTAAAAATAAAAAATACAGAAATAGACAAAAACAGTCTGGATATCATTTACACTTGATTGGAAAAATAGAACGTTCAATGTTAATCTTGTTATTAATCTTGTTGAATCACTGAAATCATGTTGATAACATATTGCTTCTTTCATTTATTGGTTTGAAAAAACATAATGTAGATAATATTTTTAAGTAACACAGTCTGTTATTTTCCCCTAAAATCTTTGGTACAATTATTGATGAATATAGAAAGAAAGTTTCACCAACATCTCTATGTTTGAAAAATGATTCAGCTCATGATAGACAATAAGTAATTTGCTGAAAATTTCTAGTCTGTTGTCAGAAGCAAACCAGCCTTACAAGAAGAAATATCAAAAAATTATTTTAGGGTTTTTATAATAATTTCCATATTGGATTTATACCAGTAACCAATTTATATACTTATGAGAAGATTTCTTATAAAAATCAATAATGGGACATTTTATGTTTGATAAATATATTAATTTTGTCTAAACGGAATCATATAGAACTGCATTTATTCTAATGACATACAAAAATTGAAATTTGCTGAATAAAGTATAATGCCAATTCTTTTTATCGATTAATTCTGTGGATAAAAATCGTATTCACTGGAATCAGAGTTTGTCAGACTGTGTTTTAAAAGTTTTTCAAAATACTTAGATCGAAATCAGTTATTTGCTCATGATGTATAAATACTTCTTGGCATTTAATTGTGTATAATATTCAATTATGATGTCTAGAGACTCTGAAATAACCTGTCCATTAAGTATACACCAGCCAACTCCTCTGTACCTAGGCTAAGAAGGTTCTACCAGTTTAGATGAGAGTTGCTATAAAGAAGAAAAGAAAGTGGCACCGCCGCGGACACCACCCCCGCAACAGTCCCGAGCTCCGTACGAAACAACTCCGGACATATCGGGAAGGCACCAGTCTGCTGTCCGCAATTGACAAGTTTATGGAACATCAACAGTTTGCAGATTACTTTTAATTTTTTTTTACAGAATTAAGAAGAGTTAAATTCCATTTTAATTTTACTTTTAAGAATTTTTATGCATTCAGCTGTAAACTGAAAGTTCAAGTAACTTAATATTTATAGAAACTTTAATTTCAGTCGTGTACACACACACACACACACACACACACACACACACACACACACACACACACACACACACACACACACACACACACACACACACACATATATATATATATATATATATATATATATATATATATATATATATATATATATATATATATATATATATTTCTTTAAAAGATTATGATTAAAACTTATACAAATTTTATACAATAAGAGATCTAATTCATCACAACCACTATAAAATAAAAATAAAAATTCTACAATATATGCTTCATAAATCTATTATTTTTAAGGAACAGAAATGGTGAACTGTTATTTACATATGCAATGCTTGCATTTTGTATCAATATAAATTTCAAATTTATTGATGTATACCCGGAACATTATTCACGTTACATTATCCCTTAGGATATTTGTACAATATAATATTAAACATATGGAGACATCCAGTAGAATGTCAATTGGAAGGAGAACATACTTTTGAAAGATATTCAGTACTTTTGTTAAGATTTTATATTCTGTTGGTACTTTTGAAAAGTAATCAACGATACCAAACTGGAACGTGTTTAGAATTGTTCAAATGCATTTATCATAAAATACGATATCTTGATTTTTTTTTTAAAAAACAGATGTATAATTTTTTACGGTAATCTAAGAAACAGGAAAAGACAGATTTAAGCATCATTGAAAGAGTTTGCTTCCGAAGACTTAACAATTTAAAGTTAAAATTTTTTGCAAATCTAATATTTTTCATCATATCACATGATTTTGATTTTTGATTTTGATGATTCTGTTTGTCACATATTTTTAAAACTTTTATCTACTATAAATTTTATAATTATCAAAATTTTGGATTTTGGAACATATTTTTATCGTTTACGGTTGTTTGCAGTTTCATTTTGATTATCTTATGTATTAAGTAACTACTGAATAATTAATTTGTTTTATAGCTGCATTTAGATTACCTTTCAATAAACAATTGTATTATTAATATGTAACAGCTATACTTGTAAGATTTTTATATTTATGGTTAAAATAATTTTTTAAATAGGTACAGTAATTGAAATTGAAATATTCATATTGATGATAGAGAATTTGTTTATTCAGATTTGACGTAAATCATTCAATTCAATAATTCAAAATTAATCTTGAGTATACTGAGCATATATAATCATGATATTAACTGCAAACTGTTTTTAAAAACTAAAGCAAAAAATTATCAGTGGAAATATTTTGATTATAAGTTTATCACAAAAATTATGGGTAAAGAAATCAGATAAATGATATTTTTACATTTCTCCATTACACATTCACATAATTTATTTCTATATTATCGTATTTTCACATAAATACATTTCTCCAAACAATTAAGTAATATTGGAGATTCTAGTTAATTATTATATCTGGAGTAATGGTACATTGCTGATAGATGCACAGTAGACAGTATAAGATAATAATGACATATGTTTAGAAGAAAAAATATGTGTTTTATAAAATTTTTGGGTAAAAATAGAGAAACACAATTTATACATATGAGACAAGCAAATAAATAAAACGTTTCTTTAGAAGATAATCGTTTTTAATAAAGGGTATTCTTTTCCCTGACGGCCTTTAACTTTGAACACCTTTGAAGCATAGAGTCAATGAGATCCTTAATAAAAGGCTGGGTATTCTTTTTCATTACTCCAAGAGATAATTTTGCAGTTCCTTGAGAGTTAGTGAGAGTGATAGGCGTTTATCAACTCATCTGCTTAGAATGTTCCAAATATGCTCTGTTGCGTTCATGACAAGAGAATACACTGGCCATTCCATTTGCATGATTCTTTTCTCCAAATGGAAATCATTCACCAAGTTATCACGATGTATTCTGCAATTATAATCCATTAACATAAATTTATTTTCAAATGTAAGGGAGTTGTATTGTTCTGAGGATCTCATCTCTATAATCTGCAATGGATTAGAGCTCCGTTTTGAATGTTATGGAGATTGGTGAACCATTCAATGTAGATGACAGTATAGACCTTTATTCCCAAACCGCAAATTCTGTCACTTAAGTGCACGATATCAAGCTAAATTTTAGTGCCATTTTCCTCTATATGAAAGTAAGCTTATTTTCAAGATGATGAGGAAAACGGGACTCGTCAGAGAAAATAATATTCCATCATTTATTTCTTCTCCAGTTCATGCGTTCTGTTACTTTCTCCCTGCTTGCTATTAAGTGACACACATTATTTGTTGTTGAACGCACAGCCCTACAGGTTAAGGTAACTTTGAACAATCAAAACTAGTGCCAGTAGCCAAGCGAAGGTGTTATTTAAAAAGAGTGACAATCGCATTTCGGTTCCAAAGTTAGCCTTAAATAATGGTATTCATGAGCATGTTATATCTCTACAGCCTTTCTTAAACTTCGGCCAAAATTTCGTCTCCAGATTCTGGAAGCCACATTTTGTGAAACTCCAGAAGCTTCAGCTACTTCAAAATTTTTAAGGCCCCATTCCATTCACACAACAAATGTCAGAACTTCTGATTTAGTTAATTGGTTTGGTTGATATATATATATATATATATATATATATATATATATATATATATATATATATATATATATATATATATATATATATATATATATATATATATTAGGTTGGTGCGTATGAAATGTCGGATTCTCTTTACATGCGGACGTTTTCCTCCTGTTTCCGTTATACTTTTGTATTTGGCATAACCTCATTCATACTCGTATTGTCCATTGCCAGAGACTCATTTCAGCAAAATAGGTTTTCTCGAAGGTCTTCCCTTTTTTATTTCTTTTGAGTTTATTGCCGATATGAATTCTGCCGACATTCGCGTCATTTTCTTATATGAGTACAAACTTGGTAATAGTGCTGCAAAAGCTGCACGCAACATAAACCAAGCGTTTGGGGAGAATACGGTTAACGATCGGAAAGTGCAGCGTTGGTTCGAAAAATTTCGGACTGGCGATTTTTCACTGCAAAATGAGCCGCGCGGAAGACCCAAAACGTCTGTGAAGAATGATGACCTGAAGGCTCTAGTGGAAGCGGATCCAGCCGTATCCACGAGGGAACTTGCTATCAGGATGAAAGTTGACCATACAACGATATTGAGACACCTTTCTGAGATTGGCAAGGTTAAGAAGATGGACAAGTGGGTACCGCACGCACTGACAGAGCGAAATAAGCTGGATCGGTTAAACGTATGCTCATCATTGCAGCATCCACCATATTCACCGGATCTCTCGCCGACCGATTTTCATTTTTTCAAGCATTTAGAGCTGTTTTTAAGGGGCAAACACTATGAAAATGAAGACAGTCTAAAAAACTCGATATCAGAGTTTATTAATTCTAGAGACCAAAATTTTTTAAGACAGGCATCTACGCTTTAAAATCTCGTTGGGAGAAGTGTATTGAAGCGAATGGAGCATACTTTGATTGAATAAACAGCTTTTGAAGAAAGATATGCAGTTTTATACAATCACTTAAGAATCCGACATTTCATACGCACCAACCTAATATATATATATATATATATATATATATATATATATATATATATATATATATATATATATATATATATATATATATATATATATATATATATATATATATATATATATAGAGAGAGAGAGAGAGAGAGAGAGAGAGAGAGAGAGAGCACTTACGGAAACAGCGCGCTTATTTATTGTCGATCATTTTTTTTTTTTTTTTTTTTGCTTTATTGTGCCTTAAGTAGAACGCAAAGTCTCACCGTGTCTCCATAGTCATAAAAATCACAATTTACATACTGCGAGGTTTAAAAGTGAGAATAATCTGTATTTAAGATTTTTTTCTTTTATTTTACGCAAGGAAATATTGCTTATACCGTTATCTTATAAAATACTTCCAATATCCTTTAATTGTTTTCAGCAGTGCATTTTTAGTTAATAAAAATATAGCAGAGAGAAATTTTTGTTTTGTAATAATATATGATTGTCATACATTTAGTGACTTACAAATAAACATTTTATTTATTTTTAATGCCAAAATATCATGTATATAATATATTCATCAACTTTTAGTTTAAAAGTTTTATATGTTTAAGAAACAATACATAATTTAAAAAATACTAGTTTTAGATTTAAGCAGAAATTCTAATTCGTATTAAAAACTGGATAAGAAATAAAAATCTATACTCTTAGAAAATAAATTTTGGGTTTGTTTTAAAATTTTAAAAAAAATTAAGTTTTTTTATTTGATATATATATATATATATATATATATATATATATATATATATATATATATATATATATATATATATATATATATATATATATATATATATATATATATATATAATATATATATATAAATATATATATATAAATATATATATATATATATATATATATATATATATATATATATATATATATATATATATATATATATATATATATATATATATATATATATATATATATATATATATATATATATATATATATATATATATATATATATATATAATTCCTGATTATTAACTAATCTCAACATAAAGCATGACATTTAATAAATAGTAAAATATCTGTTTAATTTCAGCTTGTATGTATTAGACCAGTTGAATTGCATTTTGTAGTTATGTACATCATTTTTAATGCTAATGTTTTAAAATTTTTTATTTAATAGAGAATGTTTCCTGAAAATTTGTCATTATATGTATTTCAATCAATATATTTTTAAAAAATACTAAAAATGGTCAAATTACAATACATTAACATTTCGAATTTAAAAATAATTGTAAAATTTCTTCTACCTCTTCATGAACTTTATGTTATAAATTTCGCCTTAAATAGCACGAAAGATAAATTTATAATATATATTGTTAATATTTCTATTAATTACCTAATTTAAATATTCATGTCTGTTTTTAAATCATTTATAAATTCCTTGAATTTAAATTTAAATATTGTTGCGTTTTTTTAACTTTTGGAAAATCATTTATTTTTTTTAGAAAATTTGAGAACTGAAAAATATTTACTATTTTTATGAAATGCATTTGCATGGAAAAATCCATATAGCAAAATATACAAATTCTATTTAAATCCTATTTTTATATATAATATTGAATGACTTTCTTATTGAAATACATGTTTTGATTCAAATCTCTAATCACCGTTCCTACTTTTCCATAATCCAACGCTTATTTTTACGTTTGCCAGCAAAAAAATTGTTCAATGAATTTAAGATATAAAGAATTTGTATTCAAAATAATACATAAAGAATAGAATAATTTTTTATCTAATCGTACCCAGAAAAGGGAATATGATTGAATCGACAGTAAATACACATGAAAGTATCAAATTGTATATTTATCCTATTTCGTTTTATGTTGGTCCTAGTTTCTGCTGCTTCAAGTATTTATTAAATGTATTTAGATAATGACATAGTATTTTAGAATATTTTATTCCTGTAAACGTTTAAAAATTAAAGTTTTCGAAGTGATTTGATATGGCTCCTTTTATTATTCTGTGATTACATTAATATAATATTTTTAAAATGGAGCATATTAATTTTTAGTGAAGATTTTAACACAAAATTGGATAGTATTTTTCTATTTTATGAAGTAAATTGCAGATGCCAATGTGAGAGATATTAAATACAAAATAAAAAAATGAATTAAACAGCTGTTTGAAATGTAAGATTAAATAAATTTATTTTTACTATTCTATATAAATTAGATATCTGAGTTAAAAAGTGATTTTATTTTCTTAAGATAATAAAATTACTTTTTAACTAAACTTCAAGTTATCTTGGAAAATAACATATTTCCTTTTTATCTTAATAAAATAATTAAAATATCACTTGCACTGATTGGTATATTGAAGGCTAATTTACAAAACCATAATGTAGGACTGAAAGATGTATATAACAAAAAAATTGATTTATATTTATAATGTTCAATGCACCATATGCAATAAAAATTATTTGTAGTTGAGATTTCTATAAAATAAAATATTGATTTTCATTTTTATCAAATATGGAGCTTCAGTATATTTTTGTACAACCTCTTTTTAATGTTGCATTCAAGTCATTATACATTTATGAACGACTGCAGAGACAATTACAATGCCCCCTAATAAGGATATAGGATACTATTAGTAGTTTTTACAGATATATTTATAAAGGCTCTGATACATTTTTTGAAAATTTATGTGATAAATTAAGCCGAATTCTCTTACTAACAAACTCGTCGTATTTCACCTCTTATAAGGAATAATAAAAACAAAATGATATGCTATATTAACCAAGCATTGAAAACAAAGAATAATGTCTTATATTCCAATTTAATACTTTAAATTTACTTTGTTATTGGCTTATAATAGCCATTTTAAAATTCTATAAATAACCAGAAACCAGGAAAAACCATTAAATATTAAAATCTATATAAAAATTTTTTAGCATAGCTCCCTAATGTAGATGTTAATTCCAAATGATTAATTTGAAATGCTAAAGTCATCAGGAAGTATGATTATTTTGAAATAACATATTTATTTTCTCTTAAGAAAAAAGTAATTAACAATGCTAAAGCATGTTAATAAGTAATACGGTAATTAACATGGAACATTTCATAGTAATAAATATAATTTTTGTGCACGAATAAGTTTTTTTATGTTGTATAATTTCTATAAAACTCTGTGCCTAAAATGAACTTAAACATAGTTATCGTAAAAAGTCTAGTAATGCATGAAAAAGCTGTCGAGTAAAATTTATTGCTTAAGTCATCATATTTTTCAAATAAACATTGATTTGAATAACAAAAGTATAGTTATTTTCACTATTAGATTATTCTTTAAAGTTATATAATTTGAAAAGAGGGAGATAATGATATAAGTATTTTTATATCGTAAACAACAATTCATCAATAGTTAAATAATGCATTACCTACATATATTTGTATTTCTCATATCTAATGAAACCCATTTCAGACTTTATTATTTACTGAAAATATAATTCATTAAAACATTCAACACTTCTTTCGTATTTATATTTCTCTGCAGTATAAAATGTCAGAAATTTCTTGGATAATCTATGTTGTAATTATCAGAATTAAGCAAACAAACTATTACCTTAAGAATTTGAATTCATATTTCTTTTGAAATTGCATGCTTTGAAAATCTACTTGCTTAGAAACTTTATTTAACTTATAATTATATTCCCGTGAAAAATGACCTTCAGAATCATCCGTAGCGAAATGATTCTATAGCGTAGTTGAAAAATTAATCAAGATGAAAATTATATGTATAAATTAAACTTAAATTCATTAATAAGATATACCATACAATACACATTAAAAATAAATTACTTATATATATGTAAAGATAATTAATGGTTACCTTTACTCTTAATTACAATAATTAACTAAAGGTGATTTAAGCTCATTTAATTTATTTTCAACAATATATTAAAATTCAAAATGTGTACAATTTTAGTATCCATCAGACAACAAGGATAACATTAACTATTAAGTAATAAATGCAAATTTGAAAGGATAAACCAACCATATGAGTAATTACAAATTTATAATTTTATTTTAAATAAATGACGCTTGAAAATCAAATTAAATGCAATATATTGCTGCAATTGTCAACAAACACTTATGAAATATTAGTACCAAACATATAATACATGTCTGAGAAATTCAAGACATTAGTTATTATAAATTTTATTAATTAAATATAAAATAAAAACTCTAATCTCTACAGTTATTTTACTCAATAAATCTAGAAAAGTAGTGTTTTTAATAGTAAATGATACTATGATCTTATAAGAAACTAAACGTTTAGATTTTCATGTAAAAAAAGAAAACCTTGTTATTTCTAAAGTCTTAAGTGAAACAGTTTGCATGAAAATTTATAAGGAAAAAACAGAAATCTATTTTGTAACAATAAGGTTTTAAAGAGAAACCTAAACAGTAAGTATAAAAACATTTTTACAAAAATATTAGTTTCAAGGTATGTTATGAATTATATAAAAATGTCAGGCTTATCATTTATGTATTATTTAAAAAAATATTAAATAAGTGTTTTTTTAAGAATAGAAATGAGTTGCAGTTGGTGATAAAGAATTTCTTTAACATATAACATATTTAAATAATAAGAAAATATAAGAAAAAACATAAAAATCTATTACAGTTTTTTGCTATTTTATGCTTGAGGAGTTTAATTTAGTAGAATATTAAGGCTTCAGGTCAAATATTCATAAAAAACAAGTCCTTACTATGTCTACATTTAAATTTTACTTTATATTTATTTATATACGCACTTGAAGTTCCTAAATATATTAATTATAAAAAATAATTTTATAGGTACGGAATATTGCTTACAGCATAGTAAAGTACGGCTAAGTTTGAAAAAAATACTTTTTGTGAAGGTTTTATGAAAACTTTTCACTTACTTATTTGATTTTATCAAAGCATGTAGGTTTTTAATACATTTTCTCATATTATAAGAATAAAGATTTCAATATATTTGTTTAGTTTTTACAAGAATTACTTTTAATAGTTTATTTAATTATTTGTATTATGTGCCTTTGGGGTAACTAACATAAGTACTGTACTTATTATAGTTGAATATTGTACTTATTGAAACAAAGAAAAATGTATACAATGATTACAAATTTAAATTTGAAATGAAGGAAAATTAAGAGAATTACGTTTTATTTACCATGAATAGTTGAGATCAATATATTGAGATTTTCAAAATAAAATTGATTATAAACCGTTAAGTCATAATCGACTAAGTGACTGACTGTCGCAAAATTACCGTGAAATATGACAACGATTAATTGAAAATACTGAAACTTATCTTAATAGATTCATTCAATATTTGCTCTTTTATCCACTTACATTATTCATTTCATCTATTTTTAAATTAGACCTCTTATTTTATTTTAATTTAAAATGTAATCACAATATTGCTATCTATAAAAGAAGGATACCTATAAATATTCATAATTAAAACATAAATATTGAAAATTGTTTCAAACACACAAAAATATGGTTTAATATTTATAATTTATCAAAAGACAATACTTTTCAGTATTTACTCAAATACCAGAATTTAAATGTTATTCAACAAAAAATATTATAAGCATAACACGTAAAAATTATTATTATATTCATTATTAATAATAATTAACATAAAATGGCTTTTAAGGTTCCAATAAATTTTTATCAATCTAATAAGATAAATTCAAAAAGAAATAAAATTAGTTAAATATTTCTTAAAAAGTATTTTGTCCTATATTGAACATTTAATTGGCCGAATAAGGAAATGTTGAATAAAATCTTTTTTGTTACTTATAATGAAAGTTTTTATGAGACAGGAAGAGAATGTTATGAAATCTGAGTTAATTTGAAAGAAACTGGGTTACAACTTCAGAAACAAATCTGGAGCAATTAACGATAAATGTAGTTTTTCAATAAATACTTCCTAAATGGTTATCTATGTCATGTTAACACATTAAAAGAACATAAAATTAACCTAAATATTTAAATTTCGCACAAATCTATAATTGAAATTCTAAATTGATATTTTGAATATTTTAATAAAACGGTAATTAATAAATCAAAAAAGAAGTAAGTTGTAAACACAACATTTTGATAATTTCTTTCGTAAGGTTATTAATGAGTTTTAAAGAAAAAATGAGTTATTTTGATAGTTGAAACATCTCCACATCTCACTAGTATTACATAATTAAAAGTTCATAGTCAGTTTTTATTGAAAAATAAAGTCAACAATTACAGAGAATTACAAAACGTTGTTTAGTTTATTACGATCGTTAAATGATGAAATTTTTGATGCAATGATTGACATATTGTTAAAAAAAGACTATTAGGAAAACAAAGGCTATAAGGATGTAGCTATTGTCTCCTTTTTCGGGAAAACGCTTATAGATATTAGGAAGTATTCAGATGTCACAAGAATTGAAACCTAGAAAAATAAAATATTTTCAGATTGGCAAGTAGAAAATTAAATGGCGGAACCATTTGCTATTCATTACATATGACGTTTATCGAACTGAAAAACGTGCAATTCAAAAACGTGATTTTTATTAAAATACGTTTTTCTTATTTCAAAATTTTTGTTTTGAAATAAAAAAACAATAATTTTTTTAAATACTGCCTGTATTACGTTAACAAGATGTATAACTACATGATAAAAGAGAATACCAAAACATTTTATGTTTTTTTTTAAAGTTGAAGAAAAATTACGCATAATATTACAGTGCCAATTCACATTAATGTAAAAATAGCTTAAACTTGGAAAATGTTGAAAATTTCATGACAAGAAATACTGAAAATATTCAAATATAAGAAATTTAAACAAAAATGTAACAAAATCATTATCCTATTTATAAAATCACACTATAAAATATTACATTTGCCTCCTTCATTTAAAATTATGATGGCTTTAATTTAGGTTGGTTAGGTTTGTTAGAATGTTACGAAGGATACCAAAGTAATTGTGATATTACAAGAGTATCAGATATTAATTTCAAAAGTAAAATAACTAAATTCATTTTAGTCAATTAGATTAATTTTGGCAAGATATGAAAATGTATGCTTGACTTTTGTATCACAGCATATTGAGTTGCTGAATTTCTTCAAACGTGTTTAGAGGTTAAATGTGTCACACACTATATCACCATAATATAAATCAAATCATTGGAAGTTCAAAGATTGAAAAAAAGTGTTCTAATTGTTTTACTAGAAATTTGTCTTGGTAAACAATTCTTTGGTCTAGATAGATACATCTCTCAAATAACCATAGAAGAAAAATATCGAAAAATTTTACTGCGATAGTTCACCATGTTTCATCATTTGAACAATTTCTCATGGGATAAATTATTCATTGATCAAAGATATTGATATCATTGACATCAGTTCATTCCCAATACATTACACTTTCCTTATACATAATATTTTACATCAGACCTTTACATTTTAATCGATATTGCACCTAAATACGATACTTTCAAGAACGGGCATCTGTTATTTGTGACTATATTTTTTATTTCAATTAAAATATTTAACATTTATATTTTTTAAATTTAAAATTGTTAAATATATAAATTATAAAATTTAAATTATCTATTTTATTTTATGACTTCATTTTCAATGTGTAAACTGATAAAACATTGATATATATCTATTATGGACTAAATTTTATGTGTTTTACAATATATCATTGTAAAATATTTAAAATTCTGTTTTTCAACTCATAGTAATTCAGCAACGGATAATTTACTGAATTCAAACATTATCTTACCTTAATATTTTAAGAAACTAACTAACATTTACTGTTTTTCTACACAAAAATAAGTGCCATTTAAAGTATTCAATATTACTTTTAAATTTAACTAATTTAGCATTTAATAATATCTTATATCAGTACAAATAATAGCTTTCTGATATTTTAAGTGGTTTAATTACTAATTAGTATAGATAAATTTCACGGAAAATATTCTTGATTGTAAAATAAAAACTAAAAAAATCAAATTAATCTCTCAAAATTGAGAAAAAATACTAAGCTCGTTATTTTGAGCTATATCATATATTAGTTGATACCATGAATATATTATAATAATTCAGTCTGAAATACTTAGTAATTTCTATGTTATAAGTAGTAGTTTAATAATTTAAATTAATTCAAAAATATACTCTGTACAGAATTAAAGGAGATATTTACGCGTGAATACGTTAATTTAATCTTTCTATTAAATGTTTATTTAATTGTCTTAATTATAATAAATATTACATCAATTTTTCATGAAAACTCTAAAGGAAATACATTTATGATTTTAAAATTAAATTGCATTCTATTTATTTAAGAATTAATTAAAATTAGGAAGTACCAAAAGTATATCCAAATTTAGGTATTCATTTAAGATCAAAATAGCTATTGTATTATTTTTCTTTTGAAACAAGTGCCCCACAAGACTTCATGTATATATACATATATATGCATGAAGAAAAAATTTTATAGTATAATACAATAGCAAGACACATTATTTTCCTTTAAAAAACGTAAACTAATTAAAACACAGAAATTTCATATTATTAAAGATGAAATAAATAATGCTACATACAAATATTTTTTTTAAACTTACGGAAGAAATAATGAATTATAAAATTAACGTAATAATAAAGCAATTAAAAATCATTTTTGTGTACTTATTTAGGTTTAAACTCTTTCCATTTCTTTTGTTTCCGAATAAAATTAAATTAATAGGAAGTGTTGCTGATGCATTAAATTGTAAACAATTTCTCTACATGAAGACTAAACAGAAAGTTTAGTTCATCTAATTTAAATTTCTTTGAAATCTCTTTCATTGCTTTGCAGTGAAAAAGATGCAATAATTTTCAAGTCAATTTAAACTAATTCAGGGGAGGATTTTATATTTTCTTCATTTAAATTTAAATAAAATATCCTGGAATAGTTTGTACGCATCTTTAAGTAAAAGATATTTTTCTTAATACTAAGCACAATTGCCACAAATTGTATGGAAATGTTCTATGATTTTTCAGATAATTTATATATTTGTAATTATATATATATTTGTATTAAGAAAAAATAAATATTTGAACTCTCTGAAATTATCAGACTTTTCCTAGGAAATATAGAATTTAAGTTGACTATGGTTGATAAAGATTTTTCTAAATAAATCCTTTTTTAAACTGTAAATCTTATTACAGTTATTTTTTCTTGTCTGTTGAAGTAATGATTAAGAATTCCTTTCCTCTTCAGAAGGTAAAACGAGAGTAAACTTGAATTTTTTGAAAAAACCAGAATATTATATTGCATACTATTGATAATGTAATAATAGCTACATAATTTCATATTTTCTTCCAATATAATCTGAAATATGTGTAATAGCAAATTTAAAATCTTACATTCTAATGACAGAAGAAATGAAAACAGTATGTATAAAATATTTTTGTTCCATACTTGAATTAATCACTTTTATGTCTTAACCAATAGACTTAAGTTTCTTGGTATGAAATGTTTAAATTATGAATTAAAAACCATTTAATAAGAATAACAAACAAATGAAGCATTAAATAAATTATCTAATTTCCAGATTGCACCCAAAATTGTTATCTGTTTTCCTTGTTTTTAATTATATAGTCATAAAATAAGTTGACCCACGAAATAGGTATCCAGACCTTAAAATGAAATTAAAGCCGCACAAAGATGGTGAATTAATCACACTGTTATAAATATTGCTTTAATGAATTACCTTAAAGCAGAGAATCATTTTAGGTGTTTAAAAACCTGGCATGTATTTAACAGTTGGGAAGACTTTTCATAGACTACAGGCCATGGTAGAAAAAGTGGAAAATTTCCAAGCATCTTCTCTAAGCTTGCATGCAGATAATGGAAATATAAATTCCATGCTCCATTAATCGAAAACAATTTTTATGGAACCCAGAACTTTGCGCTTTGAAGAGCCACTATGACATCTAACAATTAGATACTTCATGAATAAAATGGAAGTATATAAAATGTGGTAATATCACTTTATATTTAGCATTTATTATTGGCAGGTTATCATAATGAAGTGCCCTTAGTGTTATATTTGATCTTAAAATTTTGTTAAGGAAGATGTATTTAAAATGATGTCATGAAAGAAAGAATATGAATGAAAAACTACCTAGTATTTTAAAAAGGGGTGTATTTTGCAGAATTTTTAACATTGTCTTTTGTCTTATTTTTATATCTCAATACTTAGTATAAAAACATATTTCTGGTTGATTGATTTTGCTTTCAACATTTTTGTATTAAATGAATTTCTCAAATAATCAGTTATTTTTTAGAAGCTTTTAATTCATTAAAATTACTTTATTAATAACATTTTCAGCTTATAAAAATTCATTTTGATGCATAATTTGTGACATTGATATCTCTTTATTTATTAATTTCTATACAATATAATTATTTTATAATGTCTAGGAAACTAAAACAAATGAAATTTATTACCTTTGGAGTAAACCTTAACATCAAATTTCGTTATAATATGTTGCAACTATTCGTATTCGAACTCTAATAACCTGCATCTACAGAGATAATTGGAGAGAGCAGCAAGATAGAATAAACAAGAAAGGACAAAATTTAATTAAAAAACTACGAATATGGCATTATTTATTAAAACGTATAGGGAACAAAATAATTTGTTTTTTATTTATGACACAAATCTATAAAATATCTGTTAACTTGGAATAAATTACATATAGGTAAAAAAATATACATGATATTTGATCTGTATTAGCATTTTGATATAATGCTAATTACTTTTAATAATTTTAAGGAGTTAAAAATGGTTTTTATTAACAAGACTGCTTTCAATACTTGTAAGTTATTCGTTATGATACAATTTCGAACTCTAAAGTTAAGGTATTCAATACCTTAAAGTTATTCTCAATGATACAATTTACTTAAATAGAAAACAAACATGAATGTATATTACAAAAAATAGTAAATATATTAAAATTTTCAAATTAAATTTTCAAAATGGTTTAACTTTACAATTTATGATCACAAACTATTAGAAGAATATCACTATTATATTTTACAAAATAAATTTTCAATATATACAAAATTTATTTTATTAAGTATTTTGTAACAATTAAAGATAAACTGCGAGGATAAATAAAATGAACATGTTTCATCATCCATTTTCCTAAAATACTTTTCATATATTTCAGTAACATATTGTCTTTAAGCATTTTTTACCCTAAATAAATTTTTCAGTTTAATGGGGAAAAACATTGTCATCCAATAATTACGGTATTTAATTAATAAATAAATTTATGACTTCGATTCTTTCATATTGCAACTAAATTATTTTATTTGAAATTAATACATATTTAGAATGTAAAACAAATTAAAAGCATTCAAGATACTTTTTTCTGCAAACAGATGAGCTTACTTAAGTAATTATTTAAATTTATAAAGCATTTATATAATCTTATTTAATGTGTAATACGTTAAAACATATGTTGTTGTGTCCAATCTTTCAGGATCTAGCGACAGCTAGATCAAATCCATGATTCTATGCACCCCACCAAAGTCAAGCACCAGGAGAGGGCTATTGCGAACATATTCTAAAGTTAGCCCCAAGCAATCGAGAATATGTTGCGGGGAAGCCGGCAGCAGATGGGACTTGGGACACGTTGGAAAGACTTTACGGCCGGATTCAAAGGACATAAATTTCAGGTGCCCACTGAAAAGTCTTGTGATAGCCGTTTGGTCCTGTCTGCCAGCCTCAAATTGTAATGCTCTTCCTGGTTTTGACCTACTGTACTAGGGATGGGCTGGAGGAGAATGCCAGACTTGCCGGTCTCTATATTTCGCCACGGAGAAAATCTCCTCAAAAGTTAGGTCATAATCAGTAGTGGCCGTTGCAGAGCAGCCTCTTTTTGCTAAGGTATCCGCAGCTACATTTCCAGGAATGTTGAACGTGGGAGGGGATCCACTGGAGGTGGATCTCCCTGCGCTTTGAAAGAATTGTAAGCATATTGAATATTTGGATCCTTGCAAGGTCATTTACACGCCTCCAGTCCTGTAGATGTTGGATTGAGCTGTGGCTATCTGAAAAAATCCAAATGTCACTAGAGTCTGTGGAGTGGAGAATGGTGTTTAATCCCTCCTTAATATCAATTAATTCGCTCCTAAAGACCGAGCAGTTATCTGGGTTGCGTCGAGATAGCCGTACCGTAGGGTTCACAATATAGATGCCACTCCCAGTGTGATTTGACTCGTCTTTACTACCATCTGTATATATAAGAGTAGCATCACTCGGGACACAATTTATGACCTTAAGAGCCAGTTGTCGTAAAAATTCAGGTACATCAAAGTTTTTGTTTGTGTGGGACGGAAGTTCAGAGTGGAAGTGAACTCCGAGTAATCCCTCAGTCGGGTTAACACAGGGTGTTAGAGGTGAGTACTCCACCGATTGGGAAATAATCTCCAGTTTATCGGCCAGTCCAAATGGGCTATCCCTTTTGAGTTTCTGGTTGTTACTCCAGTTAGCCAGATATGCAGATGTACGGTTCTGATTTCCATAGCTTCTTAATTTATTGAAATATTTCACCAGGTTCGAGCTTCTAACAAGACTAAGAGGAGGGAGATTAGCCTCATAAAGTACAATATTGTTTGGGCAGCTGTTTCTCAGGCTGGTTATAATGCGAGCCGCACTCAATTGCACTCTTTCCAATTGGAGAAGGTTAGATGTCGAAGCGCAGAAGTATACCGGCAACCCATACTCAAGGATAGGCCTAAAAAGCGCAATATATGTTGACCTGAGCGTTTTGGCATCAGCGCTCCAGACTCTGCCAGAGATGTACTTGAAGATATTCAGTCTCTTGTGGCTCTTGATTACTAGATTTGAAATGTGCCCGTTGCTCGTAATCTCCTGATCCAGGACAAATCCCAAGTACTTCGGATGTTTAACATATGAAAGAGGCTGGTCTTGGAAGAGAACCTGGGGGTGGTATGAGTACAGGTGTTTATTGGTGGTAAAGTATCCAACATATGATTTCGTAACATTGAAACACAACTTGTGGTCATTTGCAAAGTTCCGCACATCTATTAACGTAGAATTTAAGGTTAATTCAATATTTTTCACATCAGGGCCGGAGCACCATAGCACAATATCGTCAGCAAACATTCCGACATCACACTCCTGAGAAGTGATCGCTTCTAATCCAGCCAAAAACAAGGAAAACAGGGTTGGGCTGAGAACGGATCCCTGAAGGACTCCCTGATACGTTTTGTACCAACTAGAGAGGGTGTCTTGATACTTAACACGAAAGAATCTGTCGCTTAAAAACTCAGCAATCCAGGAAAGGGCGCTGCCCTTGATTTCAAATTTGTCATGCAGTTTTAGAATTAGTAAATTACGCCAGACTCTATCGAAAGTTAAAATATATAAAACCAACTTATAAGCTCTGTGTATTTCAAATCCATTAAATAACTTTTATTACATGTTGTTATCATATTCAGAAGTAATCTTTATAAAAGCATACTTCTACATATTACTTTTTCTACGAGGTTTTTCTTAGCAAGTAGGGCATATTTACAGCTTCAATGGAGGTATTTCAATACCTTTTTTGATGTGAGTGCATGAAATAAGCAAAAACTCAATTCTCCTCATTTAATATGTGACAATTGATGACTTTGGAATTGAAATTTATCCCCATTGCAAATATTGCATTACTGCTAATAGTACAGTAAGTTGTTTCATGGAACATTAAGAAAACAAATATTTATGTACTGTCAAAAATAACAACAACCAGAATTTTTGAATAATTACAAAATTAATAATAAATAATGAATTTTCCAAATGCATGCAAATATCAAATTTTTTAGATGAATAATAACAATATAGATACTATAGATACCTTATTTTAAAGGAAAGTGTAATTTAAATATGGAAGATGACTCCTCCAAGAGTATCCAGTGGTAAATTAGAATTTTCTTATATAGATTTATTTTTATATAGTTTTATTTCTTATATAGATTATATTTTATGCAGATTTTTTATACAGAACTTGTACTTGGATTCAACTTTACTCACTCAATTTTCCACGTTTATTCAAGCAGATTGATCTATACAGTGTCCAAGAACAGTTGAACTATTTTTGTGAATGAAGTTCTTCAAAGAACTTGTATATCATGCATACTCTTAAACATTTGCTAATTGAGATATTTTCTCTTTCATATATTTCTGGCATTTCTTTCTGACATATTTCTGACATACACTATAACTGGTGTTGTAAAGAAGCTCGGTGACGTAGCAGCTGCATGTATGTTATATATACTGATGTTGTGAATCTACTTTTCAAAGGCGTTCAGTATGCTGGTGGTTATATTGAACATTCATTATTTCATGAAAAAAATGATTGTAATGTTTTGTGTCTTTTCTTTTTATTTAAGATCACCAGAGTACTTTGGTGGGGTATTTTTAAATTTTTTTTTGTTTTAAGTACAATTTCAGATTTTTGCAATATTTTTCTATAAAATTGAATATACTTACATATTATATATATATATATATATATATATATATATATATATATATATATATATATATATATATATATATATATATATATATATATATATATATATATATATATATAAATATAAATATATATATATATATATATATATATATATATATATATATATATATATATATATATATATATATATATATTAAAGATTTTTATTTTAAAGTTAATAGAATAAACTTTATTGCTATATGGATCATATTAATAAGTCAGAAATTTTTTCATGACTTTCTTTGTTGTTAAAGTGTAAATTAAGTCTTTATATTACGCAAGTATTTAAATCATACCCTTAATGTACACATTATGTTCCTATTATTTCTTAACTTTTTTTCAACAAATGACGAGTAAAATATGACTTAAAGATTGTAATGTTATCAGGGTGTCGCATGGGTGTCATTATGCCAGATTTTTATTATTAGTCATTAAGTTTATGACCTCGACATCATTTCTCAAAGAAATAGATGCTTATTTTATCTTTAGTAGTCAAATAGTTTTCCTCGGGAAAGAAATATAAAGTTATCGTGAATATTTGAACGTTATGATACGTAGGAAGACGCTTTAAATATTGTGCTTAATAATAAGTATTCATAAATACACGGTATGAGTTTTATGTTAAATTATAGATATTAATTAGCATATTGTAATCTCAGGTTAATTTTTTTAATTTGTTAAAATATTTTATTATGTTGTAAAAAGTGTTTTGTTTTATAAATATATGCTGCTTTTGTACCTATTCAAATATTTGAGAATTTTTTATAACGTTATTTTTGTATAAAATATAATAAAAAAGGTTTTTTTTTAATTTAAGCTTCAATACTATCAAATTCAATTTAAAAATATCTTTCTTTATACAATAGAAATATAAATTTCAAATATTCACATATGAAATATCTGAGAAGAATTTTTAGCTAGAAATTTATCTTTTATTATTATTTTTCGTGGGCAATTAAGTTTTAATATTTTCATTTTAGAATTAATGTTTTCAAACATTTCCAAAACAGATATTCAAATAAATCTGAAAATCGGTAAAAACTATAATTTTATTGATCTTGACAAACAAAAGCTATGTTTTTCCTAATTTTGGACTTTAGCTTAACTAACTAATGCATTTCCTTGTAGGTAAAGTTTAACAAGAGTTTTCTTTAAACTTTTTTACGCTAGAGAGTTTCTTAAAAGTTTATTCACACCTGTAATGAAATCTCCTAATATAATAATAAGATTCATTTTTACTAATTAAAAATTTAGTTAAAATTATGTAATATAATTGTAAGCCGCAGTAAATGAATTTTATTTTCTGTATTTTAAATGCACATTTGAAATGCTAATTTAGGATATTCTTTGCTTGAAATTAAATAAATGTAATCAAAATACTCCCAACTAGCTTGACATGTTCATCTCTTCGATATAAATTAAATTTAGATGTAAATAATAAAATTGCCTTTCATAATTATTAAATACATATCTACTATTCATAAAATTTTCTCAATTGAATATTTTTAATTTTAAAATATAATTAGAATGAATTGTGCATTTTTTTAATCAAGTGCAAATCAATGAATTTGAATTAGCTAACTTATTAAAAATGTTGTTAGTAATCACAGTTTTTAGTTTTTAATAATATGATTTGGAATAGATTTTGCTTAAAAAAATTCTTTCATTTCAATATTTGAAAACTTCAGTAATCTACAACGTTCATAAATCTATTCAAACATGAATAGCTATTACTTTAAAGCAAAACTCATGAATATTGCAGAGTATTTAATTTAATTTACAGTGAAGAATATTTACAGCGAATATAATAATATTTAAATTTTATCTTGGAGAGGGCGCTGTGAGGTGTATTGATTTAAAAAGTTCAGAATGTCGTGCTCTGTTAAAGAATACGCCATAATTATTCTCAGTGTACCGTTAATGATTTGTTGTGAGTTCCTTTTTTTATCGAATTGTTGAAAACCATTTCGGGTACAAGAAAATATTTCATATGTGTTCCCCTAATAAGCATTTTTCTTTTTTCCTTGATTTCTCAAGATTATGTAAGCATTTTCTTTCAAAATATACCAAATATTGATTTTAGGTTTACATATCCAAATACTATAAACAATGATCAGTTTTCTCAGAAGGTACTGATTTCGATTTTGTGTGGATGTTAAAGTGAAACAAGCAGCAAATCACGCAATTCCCGAGGACGAGGGGTTTTGCTTTTGCGGCGGAGGTCCTGTGCCAAAGGCACGCACCACCAATTTAATTTTGATTAATTTTATTTTACTATCATTCATGTTAGACATATTTATTATGCAATTACCAGCATCACCGTGTTATCCAGAATGTAGCTTGATCCAGAAAGTTGTTACCTTATGCACCAAATACTGTTTTTTTTTATTTATGTTTTTTACACTGACATACTAATTTAGTCACATGCTGAACATATGATTTCATTCCCACGTCTTTCTACTTAGCGTTACCAAAACATTGCTCATCCAGCGTTATATACCAGCGACGTTTTAGGTAATTTACCTCATTTAATTTTAGCCACATTTTAATACGATAACGATTCCTACGTCTTGTCGCTCAGATTCCATATTATCGATATTTCAAATAGATAAGGAAATAAATGCTACATTAATTAGTAATAATCGTAACAAAAAACACTTCATGAAATAAAGTAACATTTGTGAATGTTTCTTCGATATAAAACTCAGATTATTTCTAGGCGTAACTAAAATTTTATCTGATGATTTTGTAGATTTCATATTTAGGAATAAATGTTATATAATTAATTTCTATAGGTATGTTTACTTAAAGGTGAGATATGTATATATATATATATATATATATATATATATATATATATATATATATATATATATATATATATATATATATATATATATATATATATATATATATACATATATATATATATATATATATACATATATATATACACATACAAATTTATATAGAAAATCTTAGGAAAAGTATTTCATTCTAGATGACATCATTGTTTAAAATATAAGAATGTGAATAAAATGCAATATCAGGTCCTCTGTTTTAAATATTTATAATATGTTTCTTTAACAATACAATAACAAAAGAAATCAAGTGGTAAGAGAAAATTTGCTCTTACCTTATTCGTCCCGGGATTCTTTCAGAAGACATTCTATCTAAACATATGATCAAAAAAAATTCTGCAATCTCTATATTTATTTATTTTATTATTTGAAAGCATTATAGTAGGACAGATATATTTACAAGAAATTATTTCGCTGCGCACGCATCTGCATTCCCTACGGCTCAAAGCATAAATGTTTTTTATTTACATTTTTTGCATGGACGTATGGGATCCTAACATAACGTCATCAATGCTCAGTTGGCAAAGAGAGTTACATTATTTTCTTGATGATCGCCAAGATTTCCAACATCCTCCCACCTTTGAGTTTACATTTCAGAAAACTCAAACACAATATTCAAATTAATATCTAAAGAAGATCTCAACATCACAATACAAATTAATAAGTTTCAAAAAATAAATCAATAAACTTCAAATTATAAAGAAATATCAAATAACAAGTTTCACAATTATCAATAAAATTAATTAAAAATACAAAATTTTTCTTAACATTAAATCTTAAAGTTCTGAAATTAAGTTCTTAAGATATTACTTAAAGTCTAAAGATAGAAAGCTCTTGCTCTAAAGAAAAGTTCAATTCTACAACACAAGTCTTTTTACCTGTTTTAACCTCTTACCATGTCGAGAGGTTCGTTCATCACCCTTGTCGAGAGGATCCTTTTTACTTCCACTATTATCAGGGCAGGTAATCTTTTTTGCAGATGTTTCCTTTTCTTGGAACACTTCTTTTTCCTTCTCAACAACTTCGAGAGGATATAGTCTCAGCACTGGACGTAGAACTACTGCATTTTTAATCTTCAATTTGACAAATCTAATATTCCCATCTGGTGATGGAAAGACTTCGATCACTTTTCCTAAAGGCCAGTCCAGCCTTTTCATGTTGTCACTGGGTATCAAAACTACATCTCCAATCTTAATGGGTGGTGAGCTTCGTACTTTTCTTTCAAATTGCCTGAATTTTCCCATGTATTCAGAGTGAAACCGTTTTTGAAGATCCTGAAGATATCTCTGGCGATAGACATACCTTTTATTTAAAGATTTGCTATCCAAAAGCTTTAGGTCAGGTGTACCAGTTTCTTTGACCTCCTGCAAAAACAT